>LR746273.1:2040000-2392500 GCA_902729315.2 Spirodela intermedia
ATGGCGAGATCCCACGATAGTGAGGTGCTTCTTCTTCTTCTTCTTTCGTCGGTGTAAGAGAGGAGACGAGGAGGTGAAGCGAAGATGGTCAAGCTCGCCTTTGGCAGCTGGGGCGACTCCTTGAGCTGCGGCTCCATTAGGGCCTACCTGGCGGAGTTCATCGCCACACTCCTCTTCGTGTTCGCCGGCGCCGGCGCGGCCGTGTCCATCGGTGAGTCGCGTAGGGAGAGAGAGAGACGCGGCCATGGCCGAGCTTACGTTTTACCTGACGACCGTCGCTCTCCGCAGGCAAGCAGACGAGCGGCGCCGCCGTTGACCCCGCCAGCCTGGTGGCCGTGGCCCTCGCTCACGCCCTGGCGATGTTCGTCGGCGTCTCCGTGGCGACCAACGTCTCCGGCGGTCACCTGAACCCCGCCATCACCCTGGGCCTAGCGATCGGCGGCCACATCACCGTCCTCACTGGCTTCTTCTACTGGGTCGCGCAGGTGCTCGCCTCCATCGTCGCCATCTTTCTCCTCAAGTACGTCACCGGCGGCTCGGTGAGTACCCTTCCTGTAAACACACAGCGAGAGAGAGAGAGAGAGGTTTTACCCACATTCTTGTATCTCTGGGCAGGCGGTCCCCGTCCACAGAGTCGCCGCAGGGACGAGCGAACTTGAGGCGGTGGTGTTCGAGATCATCATCACCTTCGCGCTGGTGTACACAGTCTACGCCACGGCCGCAGACCCCAAGAGAGGGACACTCGGGACGATAGCGCCCATTGCCATCGGTTTAATCGTCGGCGCCAACATCCTCGCCGCCGGCGTCTTCACCGGCGGGTCGATGAACCCCGCCCTCTCATTCGGACCGGCGATCGCCAATTGGGACTTCGCCGGCAACTGGGTCTACTGGGTCGGTCCTCTCATCGGCGGCGCACTGGCTGGGCTGGTCTACGGGGGGATCTTCATCGGATCATACGAGCAGGTCGCCGCGTCCAGCGACCTCCCCTGAGCCCTCCTCCGGGGTGGGGTAGCTGGGTGTATTATTATCCACGCTGTTTGTTTGTTGCATGGGCTCTGCATGTTTACTGAAGTCGTCTGGGCCTCTTTCATCTGTGAATAAGTCAACGGGTTAAATGGCAGAAGCTGTTGTGTCTTGTCTCCTCCTTCATTAAGGGTTACCTCCAATCTGTGCCATCCTCCGTCACAGATAACGCCAATGACCTGGATCTGTGGGCCCCTCCGTCAGGGATATTTTAATACCTAAAACAATTAATATCTGACCATAGTTGTGAATTAATCAATGATCCACCTGAATTCTATGCGAGCCCAATGTCTCCTCCACCCTAATGAACCATTACAATTATCAATAAAATAACTCTCTCTCTCTCTCTCTCTTTCTGTGTGTCTGTCTGTCTCTCTCTCTCTCTTTCTCTCTCTCTCTCTCTCTCTCTCTCTCTCTACTATCAAAAGAGAACGAACGTGCCATTTAAGCGGCGTGCAATTGAGAAATAAGAGAATTGTTGCTTCATCATCAATGATCATTAATGCCGGCCATTTATCCACCACAATGTGAGAAAGATGACTTAAATGGCAAGATATATGGACGGTTCAATATCACTCATGCTCTCCCTTCCACTCTCAGGACAACCCACCAGGATATCCTCAGTGACAGAAGAAATCCAAGGCAAAGGACGAATAGCTGCTCATAGTTCTTGAGAAATGCTTCACAAAAGACTGGATTTGTAACATGATGGAAGACAGTGGAAGGGCGTAGTGGCCAACCTAGCATGAGTTGATACCCTAATAATGTATGAGAATAGAAGGGTAAATAAGCACCAAATCTGAATGCCTTCCACATTAAGTAAAGCCATATTCCCCTTTAGGGCATATGATTAGGGTTCTTGAAACTAACATTAGTATCCTGAAAATTGTTAATAGTGAGCAATCCTGCCCCTTTTTTGGTATCTGATGAGTGGTTTGCTGCTTACCAAGAATCGATGAGCAGCCAGTCTTCATGTCGGCGGCTCTGAGGCTATACATCAGACCATCTCCCAATAGCTTCTCCAACTCTGATTCTATCCCCACTTCGGATGGAGAACTTGAATTCCGAAGAAGCTGAATCTTTCTCAGTTGACCCTGCGACAGGAGCTTGGAAGACAAGCACTACAGTTGACCCCATGTTGAATACTGCGACCTAAAAAGGAAATAAGAAATAAAATAAGAACGAAGGTAAGGGCCCAATCGACTGTTATGTGAATTATCACGTCAGATGGAATTCCTACTTCGTCGCCCTTCTTGAGCTTCATGCCTCTGGGTTCATACCGACGTTCTTCAGGAGGTTCTGTTTGCAGAAGCTTTCGTTTTGGCCGGTTGGTCATCAACTCTGGTTCTATGAACAGCTGCCGATGTTTTATGCAGGATTCAATGGGTTGATCGAGAAGAAATAATCTAGTCCTAAAAGGCGAAGTTCGAAAAAATCTTTGGAGCATATCTGATTCAATGAATATTTTAATACACGTAACTTTTGCATAGAAGAAGACCTTTTGATTCATGAAATAACAACAATAATTCGCAGTAATATGTGATAACTTGGTATGTGGGAAGAAAACCATTGCACCTTTATAGATCCAACATTTGTCGCGCCAATTATCGCCATTGACATAAAGCCCTCGTCCCATTGACCTTCAAGAACAACCTAGGAGACATGAATTGGTAAGAGTTGGCCAGGAAAAGCAGGGATTCCTATGACAATACACAAATAGGGGCTCATGGAATTTGAAATGCCAAGGTAAGCCCATGAAAAAAAACCTGATCATCTCAAAAGTTGAATTTATTTATGGAAGTGGATATCAATGTATTTTGACTAAAAAGATCATTTATCTGTACGTGCACATCAAAGTGACCTGTGACTTTCATTAATTCGGACACTGAAGTGAGCATAGTACTTCCTATAATTTTTTTTTGTAGAAGATGTGAAGGATGATCCTTGTCTATGAGAATTGTAAGTCACTATATAATCCATATCATCACAATAAAAACTTGGCCTTACCCTTTCATTCTCGATATGAAGGTTTCTGATTGTTTGTGTGGCACGTTCATTCACAGGGAATAAATGACCTGAATCCAAACGAAGAGATGATTCAAAAAATACACCGCGCTAAGATTTATTGTATCTAGATTCCACATTAAATAATGAGTCTTCTCATACATTCTATAAGATGATGATACCTGCAAAGTGTCGGCGAAGAAAAACATGCCAATCAACAGGAGAGTGCACACGATGATAGTCACCAGGCTTCAAATATATAACACAGTAAAACACACCTCTGATTGGACTGCCATCACAACAGAGTCAGGCAGACGTTAGTCAAGTCAGAACTTTAATTTCCTTAAAGAACGATGGATGATGATGCATCCAAGAAAAATCATGACATTGTAATGTTCAAGAGCAGATCACATTATAGAATAGGGCGCGCCAACGACCAATTATTGGTGTGCAGCAATGCTAAATGAACAAAATAGTACAAGATACAGAAAATTAGAGACGAAAGGAAAACCAAAAAAACTTACCATGGATTAGCATAAAAATTACCATAGTTGGGATAAATTGAAAGGGACGAATTCCATGCTAACCGATGCATTAGATTTAATCAGGCCTTGGAATTGACAGGTTTCTGTACTAATGTCTAAGGCATTAAGTTTCTGGAGATAGAATACAGCTGGGCACCATGAGGACAAGTCTGATAAGATCAGTAAGTCCAACCAGACGAACGTACAAGGTACAGATCAATACACTATGCGTCTTTACATTCCACTCTATGTAACCTTTACAGACAGTGGAAGAGGTTTCAATTACAATCTAAGATGAGAAATGGTGCCCATTAAATACACAGAATAATTCGACTCTTACTTACCAAGAGTCGTCATCTGGACAGGGAAGAACTTTAATGCTAGGGTGATGCGGGCTAAAAGGCGATCAAAATCTAAAGGTGGTGATGTTGCGGTTTGGATGAAAGTACACATCAACATCAATATCACCTTACAAAAAGACACGAAAAAGTTGTAGTATCACTACCTTCAAACAAACCACAAAGTCACAGTGAACATTTTAGGTTACTTTCCATTGAATAAGATTATAAAGGGAGGCAAATAAGATAATGCATGTGAATTATCTCTCTAATTAGAAACTTAAACCACACAGAAGACGTCAAAAATTTCATCAAGAGAATAAAAGTAGTTTTTCAATATTTCATCAATCTAAGTTTTCCGATTGGATCTACCAATATAAATATTGATGGAATTCACAGAAAGTTCATGACAGAGCAAACTGTACAGATATGGTGAGAAACTTGAAATAAAAACACTAATCCGCTCTAAAGCGTGATGAGAATAGGGTGGATAGTGGTACGTAAGGATCATATAGTAATTCATTCATTGAAATCACAACCAAATCATAGTTATGTAAGCAATGAACGTTATGTAACCTCAACCAGAAGAAATGGCATTAAGAAACGACCAGTAAAATTTCAGTAAATCCAGCATCCCATGAACTTATTCAACTGATCCCCATCAGGCACTTCCACGACTGTTATCTAAGCAATTATCATTAGAAACTAATAGCTCGAACAAGTTCTCACAAAAATAAGGTTGATATTCCCTTCTAAATGAACATAAGTTGAAAAGTCCTTGCAACTCTGATTCTCACTAAGGGTAGGATCGACCATTGGGTATAGCTAGAGATCCTATTGGACAAGATAGTGCTGTCAAAGAAACTTTGAGCGTAAACTAATCATTCTGAACAGTTATAGGTTCAAAACATGAATGGCTCCACTGGATTTCAGCTTTGTACGTCACAGTACAAGACCACCTACGCCCCAATTCGATATTACGCACCATGTCATAGTACTGCAAATCTCATACCGACCATAAAAATAGTAAAACATCCCCTGCATGTAAAAGATGCATCAAACTTGAGGAATAACCAAAGCCTCGTAACCTCAAGATGGTGATGGGTCAGGTGCACTGGCCGGTACATGAGCCTCTTACTAAGCGTTTATCTCTTAATGTTAAACAAAAGGATGTCAAACGACATCCCTCATTGGCAGGTATGGTAACACAGATTCCTAAAAACTGAAAGCAGATAAAAAATCGTTAACCAATGAAGAGAATGAACTTTTCTAAATTATGATATTTATTGGAAATTTAACTTTACAAAAGGAATGCTTCTAGATACAGATCCGAATTGCTGGACAGGAAAATAGGAAGTACCATGCAGTCTTAGGAAGCCGAACTTTAGGCGAAGCAAAAGAGATGCGCCACCATGATCTTTTGCCTGAATCTTTGCTTCTTGCTTCATGGTACTCCATGTCTGTCACGTCTTTACAGCCATCCTCCAGAAGAAATGGGCTTGCCCCGAGAAGAGAAGTTGCAGAATAAGAAAAACCCTTAACTTGGTCAATCATAGCTGCAGATTCTCTAAGCTCCCCAAACTTAAGTACTGTGCCATCCACGGGACTGACCTATTACACAGAAAGCACGCGGAATATTGAGGTAATTTCCCCTAAATTAAATGGCAAGGGGTAGCATAAACTATAAACTTCCTAACATCAACCGTTACCAGTTACCAGACAATGTGGATCAGGGTCAATTGGCCGGGAACCGTCTTTCAATGTGCGACCGAAAAACTCCTGTAAAGATTTATATCCATCTAGTGGCAGAGCAGCTTCTTCCAAATCTGCAGAAGAGAAAGTTCGGAGGCGACCATTATCATGCGGCAAACAGTGAAATGTAGTGGAGATTCCAAATATGAATTTCCACACGTAGACTAGAAACAAGAGAAATATTTATAACATTAAGAAAAGTGAGCATATTTAAAGAAAGCTTCGCCCACCAATCTGATGTCAGAGTAGCCAAGGAATCAAGACCAGAAGGAAGAGGACGCTTCTGATGTGATTTCCAACAGTGGACACAGATATGGCATAGATGTATTGGGTTGTAGGGAGAACATATCTCAGAAGTAGGCAAATAAAAAACTAAGGACCATAGAAATGTTTAAATGCAAAAGTGCAATTATCTTGCTCACTCAGTCGTACTCAGTGTTCTCCTGCATTCAATCCTTCCATCATCACAGATCGCGTCAAAGTTGAGAATCACAAATTCTCATACCTTGATTGTCTCTATTGGGACAAAAATTATTTGGTCAAAAGTGCCATCATGAGCTCCACTACCTTGATTTATATTACGGATGCTGGAAACCAGAGGAGAAAAGGGAATTGGAATGGTCTTGCTTTTCTAAGGATGAAAACCCAAATACCCAGTCAATTTCCAGGAAATCCACAGAGGAAAAAGAGGATGGTGTATGGGCCACCTCCAATCCAAATCTGACGAAAGCTCCATTTATAAAAGGCCCATGGTACCTAAGCAATTGGGAGGACATCTTATTGTCCACGATTACAAGAAAGAAATATGTCCAAGGCTGAAGGGAAAGAGAAAAAAGGAAGTCGCAACAACATTTCACCAATTTGCGGAGAATATACTCTAAGCGCCATCATGTAGAGTTTCTAGTATTTTCTTCATATCAGTCACCTGATCAAGAACTATTTGCACCCATATTTCATTGCCCAGGGTCTGAAATTCCTTGGACTGGCGTAAGCTATTGAACCTTCTTTCACTTCGTCCTCACCAGGCAGACTTCAAGATGAGATGACGTGCGAATTGCAATGGGCAGTGGTGGTAATTGAGTATCATTTTACCACCCATAAAAGAGTACAGATTAGCCAGGCCCATCTTACTATAGACAAGACAAACCATGCAAGCGTCTCCACTGCCTAGGCTATCGAAAACTTCATTCAGATATTCCACAACATGCAGAATCTCAGAGGACAATCAATCAAAAACTTATTGACAACAATGAAATAATTTATACGAGAATATAAATTCCTAGGTTATCTCATTCACATTTGTCATTTTCGAAAAGAATATTTTAGAAGCATTGTCAATATTTCTACGCGAGAATAGATTATAAGCGAGCATATTCAGGCAAAACAATTCATTTAGAACTGTCCAAGAACATGGCAGGGGGCATGGCAAAACGTACCAGAATGAAATGCACGTGCCCAGGCTCTGTAGACAATAGGACGAAGCCAGGTAGGAATTTCCTGATAGATAGAGCAAATAAAAGTTAAAGAGTAGGAAATATGTACCACATAGCGAAATAGAAATATAAAAACATAAAATAACTACATGTTTAAAACAATGAAATTATCTTGAAGTGAGCCAAGCTAGTCCAGAATGACAAATTAACAAGGGATTTTGGATATCAAATCCAGTTTGCATCATTTCAAGTATTTCCTGTTAAAAGCAAGTAAGAAATGTAAAATCAGAAGAAATTCTACAATCCCTAGCCTGATTTCAATGAAATTGTGAGACACCAAAAGGCAGAATAAGCTGGCAATGAACGATTGTAAAAAATGCCGATGACATGACAAGATGGTTATCTAATCACAGTACATATACTAACTCTGTTAGATAAAAAAGCATTGATGACTTAGAAGACATCCTCTAATAGGCAGGATAATCAGTAATATGACTAACACACTCCCATTAATCAATCATCCAAGAAGACTGCTAGATACCAGGTCAATAACCACAAGATGTAAAGGGGAACATCATATATGAACTATTTATATATGCAACAAACGTAAAATGATAGCCACCAACTGTGAACTAATGCCACTGTTATTCATTTATGGTATTCCCGATTGACAAGTGGAATCCTCAAACGACCAGTGGCATGCTACTGAAGATAGAGAAGATTGACACAAATATAAGGAAGAGATAATCAAATACAAAACAAGCACAGAGTTTTACATAGTTGCACATATAAGAGTTAGAATTACAAGAGATGATTTATCCCCCTCCATAAATAGGCTAGGTAAAGGAAATACTACAGTAAAACGTTTCTCATATCAGTGGATAAACATATCACCTGTTCATCATGTTTGCCATTCTAACACAATCAAGTGCGGAACGTTCTCGGATTAACTGGGTTACAGAAGCCATATTTTACTCCTCAGACAACTTTAAGATACCTCATTTGATGTTATGCTCGTCCTTTGCAGAATTAAGTGCTAGTTGGATAAAGGTGAATGAGACAGCAAAAATGAGAAACTGATATATGATAACAATAAATTTTTGTGGGAATTTAATCCAGTAGGGTTGGTACTGGTCCCCAGTAAAGTGATGCCTTCCTAATGACGTCATCGACAGTATTTCCATCTTCAAACTCGCTATGATCACACTGTCCAGAAAGAAAGCATTAGACTCATCATACTTTCAGTTATTGCTTGTCCTAAGTGAACAGAGATACAACTTTTCTGGAAGACGTATTGGTCAGTAGAACTGAGCCATAAGGTCCCAGATATCCATATTTCTCTTTTCTCCTTTTTCTACTTTCTAATGAATATAAATTGTTGGGTACCTTCTATAGAGAAAAGAAACCAGGGGATTAACCAGAAAGAAAGAAAACCTGGAAAAGAACAGAACGCACTAAAAGATAACATGGAGAAGATAACGTCCAGGAAAAAGTTTAAAATTTTAATTCACATTCATTTAACAATGGCAACACAAAAAGGGTTTAAAAAAATGAATGCTTCAGATAAGCGCCAGTATTATACTGACCACACCTGTGAAGAGACCCCAAAAACGAGAGATCGAACGAAGGGGTAATAGCTTCAAGAATGCAGCCTACAGTTGACACCAGTCAGGAAAAAAAAGGCGTTCATTTACATATTAATGCTAAAGATGCGTTGCTTAAATTTTCAAGTACTAATGGCAATAAGCACAAACCTTGGCATCAGGTGAAAACTCAGGTTCAATCCCTTTTTCCTTCATGACTTTAAGCTATCAAATTGCAGTACCAGTTTAGTAATAAAATATGAACTTAAAAGTAAAAAATGCTTGCATTGTACTGCAAAAGACACGCGATTACTGAAGACTGTTTGCATCATCTCTGTTTGTCACATAACCAACTGTTCGTACAACCACATTTTCCTCAAAATAAGAAATCAAATAAAATATTTTTCCTTAAAAGCTAAGACTAAACTAAGCAGAAGTATTATCTGGTGGTTTTAGAATTAGGACACAATTCCACATGAACATATAATGAAAAAAGTATACAATACTTTTTCAAGTCCAGACCCTGAACTTTTTGACTCCCTTCATCAGTAATAAAAAAAACCAATAAAAGGTTACCACATGATTATTTCACCTTCCTGTCCTCGTAGAGACGCCGGGCATGAAGAATGCCAAGCATAAGTATGGTAGCCATCGTTGCACCAGACACCATGAAGAAATTGCCTGAACGCACGTTATAGTGACATAGAGACGTACTCCAAAGCAAAGAACAAGGAATACAAAAAAAAAACCGAGGAAAACAGATACTCTGGAACCAACTACTCAAAAAAAATATATATTAGGTGCTTTATTTTAATTGACACAGACAAACAACGTGGCCTAGGGAGATGAAAAGCTCAGTGGGTAGAACAATTGAATCCAGGCTAGGTTGGCTTTTGGTGCCGCTGGGATGGTAAGGACATTTTTTTTGCAGAGAACACGCTAATTGGGTGATGGCAACTGCTAGGGCAAGTGAATTCCAGGAAGCTGTTGGGGCCCCAGATATCTAATCCATCAGCTGGTTTAGACAACTCATAAAGCAATCATGATGGAACAAAGAGCATGGACCAAAAAGCACTAATGAGGCTATGTGTTATGATGACAGCATCAAAATAGAGTGGCCCAGCAAGAGAGTTTTGATGCTTGAGAAGTGTATACGAGAAGCAAAGGTAACATTAGAATCTTCTAACGATAGGAAAGTCATTTTTATGCCCTCTCTTAGAAGGAATAGATCCAAACGTTCTTATTGTGATTCCTTGGCAGTTCATCATAGAAAAACATTTTTACCAGATAGTAAATGAAAATGGGAAAAATACCTAATTGCTTGGGGAAATAAAATCATGTAGTGTCATGGTATTTAGTCAAGTACTTTAACAACTACGATGCACATCTTTTCTTAGAGCAGAACTAGTGGGAGGTTCAGCCCTCATCACAAATTCTTTCTCGAGGATGCTACATCTTCCCTAAGGAGGCATTTTCCATGAAGAAAGCTCCCCTAAGGAGGCAGCATCGCGTGACACTGTCCGCGGAGAATGTTTACTCAATGAACCACGACATTGAGAATTCTGTGGCATGACCGAAAGTCTTGGCCAATAGCATTTGGCAGCTCAAGTGGGGAGGCTTCTATATGGAAGGGACAAACCCGAAAGTTAATGCGATCTTATATTACTTTGATCAAAGCATAGGCTTGATGCGGTCACCAAGGCAGTCTAACAAGGAAACACGGGATTTACACCAACTTGGCATCATGGTTCCTAATAGAGAACACGGATGAAAGAGAAAAAACACAGAAGACCGAACTTCTCATACCTTCGCGGCCACCACGGCTGCCATCATTTGCGGAGAAGCGGGCCGCCTGGAGACCTCGACAGAAAGCGGCGGGGCCGAGCTGGAAAGGGGGGAGACGATGGGCACGGTGAGGGAGATGCTGGTAAGGGAGGAAGGGCCATCGATATAACGACCTAAACTTCATCCCCCTCAGCCTCGCCCCTCCTCCCGACCTCGCTCTGATATGGCGCCTCTCCGACCACCGAAGCGGGAGATTTCAGTCTCTGAGTGTCGCTCCGTCTCCGACACGACGATGACGAAATGAAGGGTATAAAGGGAGTTTCGTCATTAAGCCCGCTGGATTGTTCAAGAATTATGAGGCCCATAATGGATTTGGGATGGGCCCATAATGATCTGGAATTGAGCCGGCCCAGTTAAGATTTGTAGCCTGGAATGTTCAAGAATCTGAGCCGCGCGGGGGTACTTTAAAAATCAGGTCGGGCGTTGGCTGGACACTCTGTTCGTCGTTCCCGCTCAGGGGACTCCCCGCAGGGAGCAATGGAAGAGGAGGCGGACAGGTCGTCTATCGTCGTTGGCATGATCGAGAACAGGGCGAAGGAAGTAAACGCTCCTCTGTCTCTCTCTCTCTCGCTTGCTCTGTGCAAACGCGTACAATTATCTTATGCTAGTGTACTTCCCAATGGGAGAAACGATCCCCTATCCAGTTTCCTGTCTTCTTTTGGTGATATCCTCATCGCCGAAATAACCGATTGAGGCGATATTTTGGTATCAAGAGATTGATATGATCAAATTTGAGCTGGACACGTTGCATGTGCGAGATCGCTTTGGCAATCTCCTTTCTAGAACGAGTTTTTAAAAAATAAATTATTTTAATTTATGCATGATAACGTCAGCAGTGGAGGTATCCAAATGCCGAACAAGTTTCCAAAAAAAATACGTTGATAAAAGAGATGCATTAAATGAAGTTACGGGGGGCTTATTTCCAATCAGATAGAGGGATAAATAAAATGGAACACGATACTACGGGGTTCCATATCACCTCACTGCATGTGCGTAGCATTCATAGATCATTACGCAGAATATATTTAGGTTCTTGCCAAGGAAGTGAGCTCGTCATGCTCAACTTTCTCTCATGGTTGCTTATCATTAATGAAAGGAGAGAAAAATATTGATTTAGGCTACAACTGGCAAGCATACGTACATGCATCTTGCTAAATTTTTTAGTTTCCCGTCATTATGGTTGATGAACCTCTGGAACAACTGCACATAAGTTTTCTTGATATTATCTATGGAGTAATTGTAGATCAATGCGCCGTTGCATATCTGTTTCCTTTTTTTCTCCTTAAATGGAAATAGCAGACAGAACCAAAGTCCACCTTCTTTCTATTGGAGCATAGGAGCTCCTCAAATCGATTGTCATGCCGAAGTCCCGTGATGTTTCATGTGACTACAATATAGGCTTCTTACGATTTCCCTGTGCAGGTTGGAGTGGCTGCATTTGACTTGAGATCAGCGTTCTTGCATCTCTCACAGTACATTGAAACCAGCTGTTCATATCAAAACACTAAAACCCTCCTACATTTTTATAATCCGATGGTAATCATCGTTTCTCCGAACAAGCTTGCGCCAGATGGTATGATCGGAGTCTCAGAATTGGTGGATAAGCATTATACATCAATTAAGAAGGTCTCTATACTTTCTTTCAGCCTTTTTATGATATGTTTCATGTTTGGCTGATCTTGCAAGTACTCTCAGGTGTTCATGTCTCGTGGCTGCTTTGATGATACCAAGGTCAAATCTTTATCATTTTTTAAATTTAGTTTTAGTTGATTTATATTTGGTGATCTTTAAAATCACCTTCAATAAGCTTCTTATTATGTATGATATTCAGGGGTCAATACTGGTTAAAGATTTGGCAGCCAGGGAGCCATCTGCATTGGGGTTAGATACATATTACAAGCAATATTACCTTTGCCTGGCTGCTGCTGCTGCTACCATCAAGTGGTAACTAGCCAAATTAGTTGGATAATCATTCCATCATCACTAATAAAATTGATGCCTATATGTTTTTTTTAATTCAACTTCTATATATTCTTAAAAAGTTTCTTAATTAGAGCTTGGCACTAATATTCGTTCCAACCTTGCAACCTTGAGTCCCCATCGATTAATGTGCTGACGTCATCTTTATTTGATTGCTTATGCGTGCAAAGAAGCTGATATCTTTGTCAATTAGCCTAGATTTTCTCTTAGCATACCTATGTTCTTCAATAAGTTCTGTATACAGATTCATTTGCTTCTTCTGAAGGTGTTTACCAACTCTAAGTCTCAACGTCAGATGCCTCTGTATGCTAATTTTAAAATGGAAATTACATAGTTTTCCCTTCAATTCATCTTTGGCAGATGCCTTTCTTGCTTTATTGTTTACCTGGGCAGATATTGTTTCCTTCGATGCTGCATAGTTTTCTTGCCTTTCTTGCTCAGTGATGATAGCATAGCTGATCCCACTAGTTACAATTGAGTTTCACGAATGCAGAGGACGCCCTAGCACGATGATATTGGAAAGGTTGGCTTAAGATCTATGTGAACTTTATTTGACTGAACTTTCCATGATTCGATGCTATCCTGAATTTGAAGCCTTCTTCCTTACCATGGTTTAAGTTTGACAATATGAATGACATCTTCAGAACACGAGTTTTTTGTTCATTCCATTCTGTATTTTATCCTGAGAGTTGTGTTGTTGTCATTTTAGTTAAATGTAATCCCCCTGTTCCTTTACCTTCGTTCTTTTGGACGCGTGAAATATAGGTTGATTCTCTTGTACACGTTTCAATAAAGGATTTTATCATCCACATCTGCTGTTTCCGATTCACTTCTGACATGGTCTTTTTCTCCATAACTGCTGAATTTTATGGCATAACCTTTTGCCTATTCACGCTCAATTTCTCTTATTGTGAGGTTCTATTTTTCTTTTGGACATGTAGGATTGAAGCAGAGAAAGGCATTGTGGTGACAAACAACTCATTGTCGGTAGGACAGTGTCCTTGATTTCTGACTAATTCTTTTTTCGTCCTAATGAAAATGCCATGATATTTTAGTCCTTCTGACGTTTTCCTGTTCGGAGGCATTTTTTGGAAAAATTAAAACATGGATATATTAATAATAGTTCTGCTGATCCACACTTCAGATAACAAACCACCCTTCATCAAACATTTCGTGATGCCCTATTTCTATTTATTTTAAAGTATATTTCTGAAGACGAAAAGAATGATGATAACTCTGCGTAATATTTTGTCACTTGGACAAAACTGATGCCATGGTTCTCTGAAAAAGGGTTCATTCATGTCATAATAATACAAGTGTTGTGGTACTCGTTTTATGACATCACAATCTGCGATTAATTGATATTTTCATCATATGATAGGTGTTATTGTTGTCGTTTCCTATGCTACAATCTTAGTTTTGTTCTCTCTTCTCTACAATGATAAGACCACAAATGCAAGCCCTTTTATGGTTTATAATGGAGCCTCTTCCTTTTCTTACACATATACCAACAAAAAAATTACTAAGAATCCCGTTATTGTGTTAAAAATGTGTAAGATAAGGTTCAAGTTGATGCCTATTGGCTCTCCTGTCCCATTCTCTGGACACTAACTTTGCCTTGTTTGTCATGGACAACTCATAGGTTACCTTTAATGGTTCTTTTGATCACATGAACATTGACGCTACCAGGTATTCTCCTGAGAAAGAATTTTAAAAATATCATGTTTCGTAATCTACAACAGTAAAATATAGCATGTTTCTTTAGATTGTCAATTTATTCTTTTAAATTGATATATCTTTTCTGTTCGTATGTGGTACAGCGTTCAGAACTTGGAAATTATTGATCCCTTGCATTCTGGTCTTTGGGGAACTAGCAACAAGAAGAGGAGTTTGTTTCAAATGTTAAAAACAACAAAAACTATTGGAGGGTATAGTTCGTTTTGGTTTAAAATTTTAAACTAAACATCATGATTTCTACGTAAACGGATTTTCTCTCTCATATTTTCTTTTTTATTACAACTACATGCCCATGGTCTCTTGTCTGCAGTTTACTTCATTCGCTTTATTTAACTTCAGTATAACTGATCAACTTTACTTTTAGACATCATTTCTGCATATTTGAATGCTTAATGCGACTAATCTCTTTCACTGTTTTTGGGCATATTCCAATAGTCTCTGATTTCCACATTGAAATTAGTTTGGAGTAGGAGATATCTGAGAGTATGCGAAGTTGATTGTGATGTTATCTTATTAAATATTTTTTTACTAATTGAGATATAAAAGTATATTCCTATCAAAATAGATGAAAGCTTCAGGATGATTGTACGAGTGAACCATTAGACGAGATTCTCGGAATTAAACATGAAGAAAGGAGAGGGTATTATTTAGTTAAATAGGAGTTGGAGTATGATAAATAGATAGATAGATAGATAGAGAGAGAGAGAGAGAAGGGCTCATTGACTTTGATAAATGAGACATATCCTGAATTTGACAAACAGCAAGAGAGAAAAAAGCTAGTTAGGTTAAATGTAATGTCTTATTGTTCACATTATATTTTGGATGACAGTTCTGGCCTAGATCACGATCCAGATCGGTTACAAGATTGCCCCCCTTGCGTTAAGATGTGAAAAGCATTCCCCACAAATGGAAAAAAAATTAGTATGGAAATATCTTGAGAAAATCCCCAATCTTTGCGTGCCGTTCGAGGTTTATCTGATCTATAGCTCATATTACAGAATTTCATTAAATTATTATTCAGTTGGGAAAATAACATCTTCTTGCTCTCTTCCTCATATGCTTCCTCTTCTCTTTCGTCTTTCTCTGCTGCAGTAAATCAGTAAACACGGAAACAGTAAATCAGGAGGCTGTTAGAGGCTTTTCAAGTAGGATTCTAATGGTTGGGAGTATCAATGCAGTAAATCAGAAACACCATCTAAGACTGAATCCAGAGGTAGACAATACCCAGGACGAAAATTAGAGAGAGAGAGAGAGAGAGAGGGAGGGAGAATTGAAAGCTATAAATTTAGTCCACAACCTGAAATTAACACAACATTTCTCCGGATAAAACGTTTCTGTTTAAGCGTATATCGTAAGCCAAACTGTTCATTTCACGTTTTCAAGGGATAAATATTGGTTTCTTAGAAGATAATTCGGAACAAGAAGGTAAAGTCTCGTTATCTTCTTGAGAAATATTGTGAACCAAATGATGGTTCACAGAAAGCCACTAAAGAACGTAGCTTCTACTAGGAAACTACAGTTCTAGAAAATAATGAATCATCATCATAGACACTCCAGCAAACTATGGTTTGCTCAAAGTCATCAACACTCCAGTAAATGCAGAGAGCAAAAAGATTAATTCGAAATCTCAACAGGCCCCTCCGCACCCCATCTCCACCTCAAAGAGAGAGAAAGAACTGCACGCCTCTTTCTCCCCGTCCTTTTCTCACTTTTGCTCCAGTAATGACAGTTAAGCTCAGTGTCTAGCAATCACTGTGCCAATCAGTGGATACAATCTCATACGTGCTTTGTTTATGCTCTTTACTTTAGGTGGCGGTAATGGTTATCGTCAAAGTTTTTCAGGACAGTTTACCATAACCCTCATGACGTGCCAATGAACTCAAGGATCAACCATTTTGGGCTAAAACATCAAATAACTAAGGGAAGTAGTTCACTTTCCTTTCTCATTGTTTGAAGTGACCTCATAGCATAGCCCAGATACATCCAGCCGTATTTACTAACCTAGAAATGGACAAGCTACCGGTTTTGAAGTGTTTGTTTAAGCTTGGTTACCCCTGTTTACCTTTTAGTTTTCACAAATCTGAAGTAGATCTATACCAGCACATCTCAGTCAAAGTTATCCAATTTTAGGGCTACGTTCGTGAGGTTTTCCAGTGTTCCTTGAGATGACAAATGGAAGTCGTATTTGTATGTTCCAATATCCTTCCATCGTGAAATTTTAATTATTATTTTTCAACGCCTTCTAAGGCTGATAAGATTGAAAACTTTTGGTGATAAATTTATCATAGATGATGGAATTTGTATTATATTCCTTTACACTCCATGTTCATATATCCCTTCCATAGGTACAGTTTTCTCCACTCGAAGCTAAATGGATGTGCTTTTCAGGACTAGACTTCTTCGAGCAAATCTGCTGCAACCCCTAAAAGATATGGAAACTATAAATGCTCGATTAGATTGCTTGGTAAGGTTTTTTACTCTCCTCACGCAATAATAAAACTAGCGCTACATTTAATTTATCTCATTTGCCTTCTCGCTTCTAGCATCAGACTCATACCATCTTATTTTCATATTCATGTTTTATATTTTAATGTTATGTACGTTTTGTGTTGTCTCTTTGATGCTATTATGCTGTTATGTACTTTTTCTTAGCTGATATACACAGCCGTGTGATATAGAACCTGATGTTCATAAAATCTGAATAAACCAATTTTCCTGCTGGATTCAAGCCTCAAGCATGTCTTCATTGATGCAAAAAGAATCTCCATCATTCATATCCATTTCTTCCTTCAGTAAAATTATGCGTGCTTTTGTATGAATATTAAAATATATTTATGTATGCCAAAAGTATGCTACAAATAAGGCTTTTAGGTTTCCACTTCACCTGCTCGGTACGTTATCCCGATCTAGGGTTTTCTTGAGGCACGCAGAATTTGATGTGTTTTTCTGTGGAATATCTATTCAACGACAATCCTCTGAAGATTTCTGCTAAACATATCCATAATGTTTTTAAACAGAGAAACTAGCTTCTTGGTCGTTTTGTAAAAAGGTCTGCGACCAGAGAGCAATCAGACATGGGTCGTTCAGGAATTACAAAATAACGCAATTCATAATCGTTCCCGGCTCATAATTCTTGCGTTCGCTGGTTATGTGATACGAGAATGAACGAATGTTTACATCATACACCATTAACTCTCTTCCACTTGTCATATTTCAAATATTAAATTCAGCTGCCTGATTTTCTCTCTATATTTTTCATTTACGATATAGTAAGACTTCTGTGCTTCAGGATGAGTTAATGAGCAATGAGGAGCTATTCTTTGGGCTTATTCAGGGCTTACGAAAGTTTCCAAAAGAAACAGGTGAGTCCATTCCAAAAGTTTCATTTACTTCCTACTTTAGCGTACTATGGACAAATAAAACTCTAAACAAAAGTCTTCTCAAATTTCTGTCTGCTAGATAGGGTGCTCTGTCAATTTTGCTTCAAACACAACAAAGTGACAGATGCGGTAGTAGGACAAGCTGATTCGAAAAAGAGTCAAGTGTTGATCTCGAACATTATAGTCCTTAAAACTGCTCTTGATGCCCTTCCTTTTCTTTCCAAGGTGAAGTCATGAATTATTTATTCAGAGTTTTGAATATTTTTGGTCTTAAATATTACTGGAGATCACTATTTCAGGTGCTGAAAGATGCCAAAAGCTTTCTTCTCTGTAACATTTACAAATCAGTCTGTGTGAATGAAAAATATGCGCGTATAAGGAAAAGGTATGCCTATTTGAGACCTTCTATGACAAATGAGTGTCTGTATGCTTGTAAAATTTTCTTTCCTCTCTTTTTAATTTTGGAAGAGAAATTTTTAATAATTTAAAAACATATTTCTACGAGCTTTTCAGATGTACTATACAGTGAACGATCTCTTAATATCGAAGTAATAGATATAACTTTTTGTAAGATGTCTACTTTGAAGGAAAACATTTTATGCATGATCTATTTGCAAGCTGATTGAAATTCCGATTTAGAAATTTCAGTCAGTCACTTTGTCTGCATCTAAATGATTGGGGTCAACTGATCTGAGTCATGCGGCTTCGTCCGTAAAATAAACTTCCTACGAATGAGTTTTCAGAGGTCTATTGAGATCTATTTAGTGTCGCTCATTTATGATATTTCTCCATGTGCAAATAATTCTAAAGTTGATTTTGTGTTATTTTATTTTAAATATTTTAAGCTTAAATTCTACAGCATCTCTATTGGAAATTATTATTCTCAGATAATCTATTGCTTCTGACTTTAAGAATAGGCGAGATCATTGATGAAGACGTATTACATACAAGGGCTCCCTTTATTGCCAGCACACAACAGTGTTTTGCTGTCAAGTCAGGAATAGATGGGCTTCTGGATGTCTCAAGGCGCACATTCTGTGATACAAGTGAAGGTGCTGAAACTGGGATTGTTATGGATGTTGTTGCATTTAAGTACTGATAGATTATTGTTTCAGCTATATATAACCTTGCAAACAAGTATCGGGAAGAGTTCAAGCTCCCAAATCTGAAAATCCCTTTCAACAACCGGCAAGGATTTTATTTTAGCATTCCTCTCAAGGACATTAATGGCAATATTCCCAAAAATTTCATTCAGGTTTTCTATTCTCATGAATACTTGACAATGTTATGGCTCAGTATCTAGGTATTAACGTCTAATATTTTTTTATTATCGTATATTTTAAACTAATAGGTTACGAAACATGGGAAGAACATGCATTGCTCAAGTCTTGAACTGGCATCAGTGAGTGTTATTGTTTCCTTGTTCCTTCCCTCCCGTTGATGTTTTCCATTCTTTTTTGCTTCATTACCCACTCTGCTTCCAAATTTCTGGATCGCTTTCAAAGGTCTTTAAAGTCTTTGTAAATAGAGGGTCAGCATATCATCAATATCCTGGAAAGAGGTGATGCATTCATTCTCTAAGACATCCAAAGTATGACATGTTTATAGATAACAGTGTCTATATGGAGGTACATATGAATTTACAATGGGATTATAGATGCAGAAATCTTTCTTTTTTCGTCACATCTATCTCCAATCGTTTCTGGTTTCAACAATTAAGCATCAATAATGAGTCAGCTTTTTTATGTTATTTTGCAGTTAAATGTGAGAAATAGGTCAGCAGCTAGCGAATGTTATGTGAGGACAGAGGTTTGCCTGGAAGGTTACACCTCACTTATTTCACATGAGGATGTTTGCTAACTTCAAATATTCGGTTCATTCTTTTTTTCCTATTTTAAGTTTATGTAGCTTTCAATTAAAACTCGTAGTTCTAGGTTTCCTATTTTTGCTATATCCCATTTCAGAACATTTGATCATCAAATGTACCAGATTAACCGAACAGCTATTTGTAGGCTTTACCGGCCATTTTCTTTCTAATTAAATAATTTTTCATTTCAACAAGAGACAAGCGTTAGAAATATAGAACTTAGCTGTTATGTCGACAAAAAACATAAATATTTTTGACTTGATAGGTCTCATTAATGCCATAAGGGATGACATTTCTGTACTAACACTGCTCGCGGAGGTTCTGTGTCTTTTGGACATGATCGTCAATTCATTTGCGCATACGATATCAACCAAGCCAGTGGACAGCTACACAAGACCCGAGTTCACGGGTACCCCAGACTTTCCTGGTATATTTCTGATTTGTTAGATCTCTCTGAAGATTTTTGACATTGTCATTTTCCGATAGAAAATGGCCCAATGGCTATTGATGCGGGAAGGCATCCAATTCTTGAATCCATACACAGTGAATTCATTGTAAGCATTCCTTTATTTTTTTTCCATAGCTTCATGTTTTGTGGACATTGAAACTATCGGAAGTGATCAAGTGAGTCATTCATGCTTGCAGCCTAACAACGTTTTCCATTCTGAAGCATCTAACATGGTGATAGTCATGGGTCCAAACATGTGAGAGCATCCTTTACGAGTAGTTGATTTCTGTAATTTACCATGCTTAGGTGATCGTCTCCGTTTATATCGGAGAGTCTATATTAATGTGGATCCTTTCTGTTTATGAAAAATTGTCAGGAGTGGGAAAAGCACATATCTTCAGCAAGTTTGTTTAATAGTCATCCTCGCTCAGATTGGCTGCTATATTCCTGCTCGCTTTGCTTCTCTTCGGGTGGTTGATCGCATATTTACCCGGATAGGCACTGGAGACAATCTTGAGTACAATTCCAGCACCGTGAGTATGAAAAATTTCAGAGCTTTATCTTCAGCGGTCAAGCAGCGCACTTTCTGCCAACATGAAATTTCTCTTGCTAATTAATTTATCATTCTGTTGTACGTTTTTTTTGTTTAGTTTTTGATTCTTGGTAGACTCCTATTGAGGTAATTTTTGCCCAATTTTGTAGTCTTGTAACAGGCATCGAATACAAAGAATAACATTGAAGAGGCCTCCTTGCTACAGATATATGCATGCCCATACAAAAATACGACTATGTCTACGTCTATGTCTGAACCACACCCCTCCCACTTCAATACATGCCATGACTTCTCTCAAAGCGAGTTGCACGAACTAGCTTGGGCAGTAGTGCTGAAATTCGTAATCTCGTAGGTTTGCAATCCCTAGAGGTGTCTGGCCGATAACCTCCATAGTTGGAGGTGGGACTAATCCCTAAGCACAGCACATCTTGATTTCGAAAAGAATTGGGGTGGATTATACGGCTCAACCTAAGTCGGACTGTCTTTGAAAAGCATGCTTGTTATCCATGAGATATGGTCTCCTGGTATATAGTTTCGACTTGAGGAACATGTTAGGGCTAATGCAATGATCCCATTCTCACACTTTCTCGTATATCGCTGGATCAGATCATGTCTTTCATCTGAGATGCATAAATCTGTCTGGCCTATATGACTTCCCGGAAAGATACATACGAAGTTATAGGATCCTTATTTCACAACCTCCAGTCAAGAAGTGGATAACAAGAGGTCAGATCAATAATTACCTACCTGTGCTAATGAAGGAAAATAAACACAAGTCCTCATTCATTAGGGTTTTAAAAACTTGCACCGGACCAATTGGAGTTCTATCGACATTCTTCATCCCCCTCAAGTGTTTGCAATGCGTCTCTCCAGAAAATATCCGTTATGTTAATAGATTTCATTTTCTGCAATTCCAAAATACAATTCTGCGTGATGATATTCATCTACCAGGTTTGTAATAAACCATTAGATGGTTAAATATTTATTTTATTATTTTTATTAACTGTTTCGTGCCATTTTGAGACAATTTCATCGAACATTTCTAATGAAGTTCAGTAATTTTTCAAACTAAGAAGAGGAAATTTCATCCTTGCTTGGGCGATTATATTTTTTAGAGACAATAAATAGCTGTCTGATGAATAATTACCTAGTGCTATTGAATATTCTCGTTGCATATAGTGAGCGAATATTTCCAATCCCTATCGTACCCCGTGTCTGTCCGTAAACTGTTAATCGCAAGGCATCATCTTCATGGGAAGATAACTACGAGTGAGCTTTCTGATTCTACAGTTTATGACAGAGATGAAAGAGACGGCCTTCCTCCTGCAGAATGTCTCTCCAAGGTGAATGAGGCTCTTTCAGGTCTCGAGCCCTGTTCGGCTGCCATCCGTTGACCCTCTGAGTAATTTTTTTTCCATGGTCGGAAATAGGAGCCTGATTGTTATGGACGAACTTGGAAGGGCAACGTCGTCCGCTGATGGATACGCCATCGCTTGGAGTTGCTGCGAACATCTGCTCTCTCTTAAAGCGTAATTGCTTTCACTCATGCTCTGTACCTTTTCCTTCTATCATTGTCTTCGAGCCGTCTGATCTCTTCAGGTACACCATCTTCGCCACACACATGGAAGGTCTGTCTGAACTGGCCACGATGTACCCCAACGTGAAGATACTCCATTTCGAGGTCGAGATCAAGAACAACCGTCTGGACTTCAAGGTCTCAAAACCGAAACTACACTTTTTCATCACTGAATCTCATGTTGTTAGACTGTGATTTATCTGGTTATACTCGCCAGTTCCGACTCAAGGATGGGCCGAGACATGTACCGCACTATGGGCTCCTGCTGGCCAGAGTCGCAGGGCTGCCGGGTTCAGTGATTGAGACGGCGAAGAACATCACCCAGAGGATAACCACGAAGGTACCACTCTTACCTTAATTACTGGAGGCTTATTCTAGGAAAAAAAAGTGTTCGTCCTTCGGGATCTCCGCGGGTGGGCAGGAACTGACCCAGATGGAGAACAACTGCGACGAGTACCAATCAGTCCACATGGCGTATCGGGTGGCCCAGAGGCTTCTATGCCTGAAATACTCCAACCAAGACGAGGACGACGTTCGACGGGCCCTTCAGCGTCTCAAGGACATGTACGCCGAGGGGAGACTGGACTAGTAATCACACCAGAGATGGAGAACGGGAGCAGGCCGTGCCGTGCCCTCTCAGGTGAAAGTACTCACCTTTCCGAGCTTTCTTCTTGACGACCGTATCTTATAATAGTAAGAATAATAATAATAACGACCAAGGACGCCACTTCCCTTCTCTTTTATCATATATACCGATCCATCTCTGGTTAAATTGGTGAACCCTGGTTGTGGAAATTTCATCGGGCTCCCATGCTTCGGTCGGTTGCCTTTTTGTGGGGCCCCTCACATCCCCAGTCAACGCCGATGGTAAGTCGCCGTCTCCTAGCCGACGATCTACTCCAGCGGTTTGGTGGCCGCGCGGTGGAGGGCGGCTGGCGAAGATGGTGGCATCGGATCCTCCACGTCGTCTGTCGTATACTTGGAGGGAGAAGACAACAAGGGGGGAGGAGTGCCAGATCCAAACGGCACCGGCCCACCCGCTCATGTCGGGGCTGGAAAGCTGCGACGTGTGCGGCTCAGCCGGCGGCGTCCTCTGCCGCTACAGCCACCCCGAGCTCCGGCTGGCGGCGCCGCCCCCGGTGGCCGCGCTGCGGGAGTTCCATTTCTTCGGGGAGCCAGGCGGCGGGGTTTCCTGGCCCATGGCCGCCGAGGGGGCGGCGAGCCCGCCGGAGACTGCGCCAGAGTGCTCCCCCGCCGTCTCCGCCACGGTGAGTCCCCCCCCCCTCTCCTCTCTATTTATCTCGTCTCCCCAGCGAACAGAAGAGAACAGAAAGTGAAGCGAGAGCTTATATCATGGCAGGCCTTTCCTTTTCCTTTCTTTTCCTCCTAAACTACCCACCCTGATCAAACTATGGAAAATACCGATCGATCAGATGGGCTTGCACACCGAGCGTTGACTGGTTACCCCAGGGATGAGCTGCTCGTCGGAGCTGAGGGCCGGTGCAGTGCTAAAACTTAGTGAAGACGTTAACTTCTCCTAGAAAACCTTCACATTTGAGAGACTCAGGTAGAAAGAAAGCATGAAGACAGAGAGTCATAAAAACCTGAGCAAACGACCGAGTTTAGTATACCCGCCGCTGAAGAGGAGTATTGAAACATTTTGCAGGTGGCGCTCGGCGGCGCCGCCGAGGAGTTCTCAGACTGGGCGGCGGCGCCATCCGGCAAGGTCGAGGAGGACGGCGGCGCGGCGAGAGAGGCCCGGGTGCTGCGGTATAGGGAGAAGAAGAAGCGCCGCCAGTTCGGGAAGCAGATACGGTACGAGTCGAGGAAGGCCTGCGCGGAGACGAGGCCGAGGGTCCGGGGGCGTTTCGCAAGGGCGGCGGTGGCGGCCGACCGACCGACTGTCTCCGGCGCCGGCACGGGCGGCAGCGTCAGATTGGGGTGGGTGGCTCCGCCGGGCATGAACCGAGGCCATTAGCGGCTCATTCGGCTGCGACCCAGATCGTCTATGATGCATGTGGATGGGCCTCGCGGAATTATCTTGCCTGTGTTGGTGACTTTTGGCAGATGTTAGAGCAGTCTCGGATTCCTAGCGAGAAATCCAAAGCTAAGATTGAATGATGGTCCCATTACAGCCCGGGGCAATTTCTCCTGACGTCAGCGTATAAGATTTCCTCATTGGGGTCGTTCGATCTCATTTATGATGAGGCAAATCTGGGGACGGACGAATGGGTCCTCTGCTCAAGTGAGGAGGGAGAGGCGTCGCAGTGGGCCTGGGGCTGCCACCATCCATTTCCGCGCAGAGAGAGAGAGAGAGAGAGAGAGAGAGAGAGAGAGAGAGAGGACCCTCTCTATGAGAGAAAGACACCTTGTGGAGGGGAGTATCCACGGACGAAGTCTCGCCCTTCCCGTAAGAGAGACTTGCAAGGTTAAGCAATGCTCATCAGGATCTTGAACACGATGACAAAGGAAGTAGATGACGGTACAAGAGGAATTAGCTCTCTCTGAACGAAATAAGAGACACCAAGATCGTCAAAGTTTGGTGTAAACTTGCTAAAACCGCTTGATTTTTTGCATGCGGATGAGACTTAACGTCCCTTCGGGAGGCCTCGATAAGCAAAAGAGATACAACACAAATAGCTACCTTATTATCTCCATTAAAGAATATCTAATACATTTTAATCTCCCCCCCACTAGTTGCTTCTCCATAGCGCGCAAGACAAAGGGAATTTCAACCCTCAAGTAATAATAGTGGCCTATCAATCGGAAGCCACCTGGTGTCTCCATCAGCCCGTTAGTCAACATCACTTGCGACCTGTGAAAAAAAGAAGCTTTCTTCTACATCGGCACCCTTCCTGGTGCTCGATTTGATATCTAGAAAATAGTCCGTATTGTGTGTAGAGTATAGAGAGGGATAGAGAGATGGCATTCTGCTTGTTCCGCACTGAACAGAGAATAATCCCTGGAACCCTAGCACGTCGTCGAAGGAATCGAAAACAGAGCCGAGGAAAGATTGATTGCGAGGTTCTCACTGGTCTCAGTTCTCAACTGTTGTTCTTCGTTCGTATCTAAGAACCTTCCCAATGTTATGATGGGCATTCGGAACCCATGGCCATTTTCTATCGGTACTGCTGCCTATTTATTGTTTTCATCATCTTCTTCGTTCTACGCCTATATTGATCGAACAGAAACATCTTAGAGAGCTTCCTCTGAGCTGGTTTCAGTTGGAGTTCTATTGTCCGCTCGAAGGTGGGCCTCCCCGAACGGCGGTTCTTCTGTACCCATCGTCTTGCGGGGATCTAATAATTCCATTTTGATGCGAATGGCTGGCCGACATGTGAAGTAGTTCCCTCGACTTCGCATCTAGGAACCAATGATCATAAAACCGGGGTAGACGTCGGCGAGTAAGACAGATCTCTTGCTTACCGGGGTCCATCTTCCGTCCGTTTCTTTCATCTTTCTTCTACGAGCGCTAATCAGAAAACTCGGAGGAATTCAGGCTCCAGCAAGATTCAGGCTTTCAGCACGGACGCGGCCAGCGCAGACAGCTGAGCGTGCATGTGATTTCATTCTCTGTGCCACGGTGGCGAGGCCCGAGGTGTTTTTCTGTGCCACTAGTCGACTGTGCACGAAGTTCGAATGGTGGGGAATAGGGTTTTACTGAGGAGGGGTTCATTCTATACTATCCGTTCAGTTACTGGGTAATTAGACTTCGCTCGCTCTCTCTCCCTCTCTCTCACTCTGAAGCCCAGGTTGGCCAACCAGATGAAATTCTCTCTCTTTCTCTCTCTCTCTCTCTCTCTCTCGCTCTCTCTCTCTCGCTCTCTCTCTCTCTCTCGCTCTCTCTCTCTCTCTCGCTCTCTCTCTCTCTCTCACTCACTCACTCACTCTCAGAAGCCCAGGCTAGTCAACTAGTTGCAATGCTCTCTCCCTTTCTGGATCCATCAATCTCTGTCTGAGAAGGCACCCCTAAAATAAAGTGAAGAAAGAACCTAGACGATGGTAATAACATGAACCGCATTCCCATCGAGCAGTTGAAGCAGGAAGCCAGCGGTAGAGCTCAGAAAAATCCTAAGAACCAATATCTGGAATGGTGGCGGATCATTCCCGAGTTGCGGCGCTGCCCATCTGGACCCGGGCCCCTCATTTTCATGACACGGTTCATCCCTCCATCCTCCCACTATATAAGAGCCTCATGCCGATTGCAATGCTCCACAGCCCAAGCCTAGAGGAAGCCTCTTCTTCGAACCAAGAGACGTCCCGCTGGCCATGGCTCCCAAAGCCTGCTCCGTCACGGCTCTCCTACTCGCCATAAACCTTCTCTTCCTCTCTATGGCCTCGGCCACGTACGAACCGTGCCCAACTCCGCCGGTCAAGCCACCGCCCATCAAGCCGCCGTGCGGCTCGTGCACTCATCCGCCTGCATCCTGCCCGAAGGACACTCTGAAGCTGGGCGTCTGCGCCGACTTGCTCCACCTGCTGAAGGTGAAGATCGGGAAGCCGCCCAAGTACCCCTGTTGCTCCCTCATCAAGGGACTCGTGGACCTCGAGGCCGCCGTGTGCCTCTGCACGGCCATCAAGGCCAGCATCCTCGGCATCAGCCTTAACGTCCCCGTTGACCTTACCCTGCTTCTCAACTACTGCGGCAAGAAGGTTCCCCAGGGTTTCAAGTGCGTTTGATTCTCCGGGGAATGACGTCGTAGTTTCGTTGTCTCATCTGTCTGGTCTTTGGTTCCTCTGCACTTCACCGACCTCGCTTTCTTTTCTCTCTCTCTCTCTCTCTCTCTCTCTCTCTCTCTCTCTCTCTCTCTCTCTCTCTCTCTCTCTCTCTCTCTTTTCTGCTTGATGTTCTGTATTGTTATCAGTGGCAATGCCGAAAGAGGGAGGTCAATCCTCCATGATCCCCATCGCAATAAATGAAGCCATTGTTCAGTTGAATTCTGAGTAAATAAGAGAAATGGTCCCCCCCCCCCCCCGGCGTATCTACCCAGTCAACCCTGATTATATTCTTCAAGCAAGTAGCCAAGATATCTGGCAAGTAGCAGCCAAGAGCACGGGGCATGACTATATAACATCAAAAAGAACCATATATACGTACAGAAAATGGTATAAACATCCATCGTCTATCTTTCAATCATCATCCTTCGTTGTGATTTTCTAATGAAACTGAAGTTCCAAGATTATGGTTCTTCGTGTAATCCGCGGAGAAAAATTTGCTTCGGGGAGGTGCTGCCTTCTCCGTCTAGCAATACACAGTGACAGAGGCGAACAATCAAAAGAGTTCGAACAAGTAATATCCCCGATGAAAAAAATTATTTATTTTTCTTTACAATCGTTGCACCAACTTACCCAATTTTGACTGACTTGTATGGTTTCTCATCGAAATATTGCTCTCTCTAGCTTGTTGATGTTATAGGGCAGGGTAAATTTTATGCAAGAATTTAATCCCTTGATGCTACTTGCCGAGTACGAATGCTACTCTAGAGCTACAGTTCTCCGTCGAGGTGGGCTGAATTATAAGTCTCCTTTACAACCTGGGTACGAGGTGGGATCCGGGGATAGATTCGCGTGTGAATAGGACCTCGAGATGGCACTGTTTGACGACCCTACTAAATATCGTATATCTTAGTAGATGCTTGGCAGATATTAAAAGGGTGGTGATAGCCTTGGCAAGTCAGTATCGGTCTTCAGTTTTTCTAAACATAGGATTCATTATGAAATCATAAAATAAATATAGGTGAGTCCCATCGCTTCTCGGGGCTAGGATTGGGCATCTGGGTGTGCAGCTAGAAACCCCTCATCACACTGCATTTCCAACTCTCTCTCTCTCTCTCTCTCTCTCTCTCTCTCTCCCACTCTCTTCCACTCTCTCCCTCCCTCTCTCTCTCTCTCCACTCCCTCCCTCACCTCCCCATCTTCTCTTGATGTCGATTGTGGGCTTCATAAGACTATGCTCCGTTGAGATTCCCCCTACTGTATCTTCAAGTAAAAAAAAATAATTTATTTGGGTTGTAATCATCTCAGGTAATGAAAGCAAGGTACTATTTGGCGAGTTTTAACGAGCCTGTTCTATTTTTATATGGACTGTTACAAAGTATCTTATAATACCACGTAATTGAACAAGAAGGCTTATTTTTCTTCGAATTGTTTTATTATACTGTCTTCAGAAATGACCGCTCTCCTTGCCTAACATTCTAATATTGTCAGAGACGACTTTTCATTCTTGTACAGCCAATTCCGATGAAGGATATCAACGTGGTTGACATCCTTGAGATGCTGGCCTCAATATGGCATGCTCAAACGGAGATATTTTAAAGATATGTTCAAAGTTTTAGTCATGAAAACGGAGGTATTCACCAATTTTTTTATTTCTATACGAAATGAAGTACACCAATCTTCATGGTCCCATGTTAGTCATGAACTCAATCAAGAAGAAAGAGTGGAAGGATAACATGAGAGATGCCACAGCAGACAGAAGTAGGATATTGGAAAATCATCCAGCCTTCTGGTGAATTCTCCGATACCCTAGACCTTTTTGGTGTTGTAAGATACAACCTCCCTATTGATGATCAAAAGAACCCAAAAGACAAGTGAAAACAGTTAGCAACCTACCATTTACACCTTCCAAGGCACGATTCTTGGATTCTCTGTGCTATCAATTGATGAAAGACTGTTTAAAGGTCACTTCCCGCAAACTTTAATTAACATAAGAATGTTGAGTGATTTTTCTTGGATTCATATCATAACTCAGAAATAAAAGTGATTTTTCACTTCTCAATTATGGCACTGATTCTTTGACAAAATGGACTCCTGGTTAACCCAATAGTTGACAAAAGAGACCATCTCGTATCTCTACGAAACTGTTAATCGGTATCACTGGTTGAAGACGGCATACTTCTGACGATACTGGAAATTGTTATCAATTGATGCCTCTCTGTCCGTTGTCTGTTTCTCCCTCCAGCACTGTTCTCCTCTCCACGCCCCAAACGGCACACGTTCCCCGCTCAGTTGACGCTCCCATCCCCCCCCCCCCCTCCCTCCTTGTTTCCTGTTTGCGAAAACCCCCAGATCTGTATCCATCAAACTTCTCCGACACATCACCCTCTCTCTCTCTCTATCTTTCTCTCTCTCTCTCTCTCTCTCTCTCTCTCTCTCTCTCTCTCTCTCTCACTACCCCGGAGTTCTGCGTCGGTTTTGGGCAAAGAAAGGGAGAGATGGGGAGTGGGAGATCAGTGCAATGACTGGAAGGAAAGAAGAGAGAGTCGTAACCAAAAAGAAAGAGGGTGGAGAACTGTACGGACCGAAGTGAAGAAGAGAGACGGCCGTCAGTGGGAGGCAGAGGGGAGCAGAGGCAGAAGGGAGAGAGAGAGAGAGAGAGAGAGGAGTATGACGGTAAATGGGTTAGGGTGGGGGAGAGAGAGAATGACAAAGAAAGAGAAAAAGAGAAAGAAAGGGCGAGTTAAAAACTGAGAACCGTCAGCCTTTCAACTGATTGCAGCTTCACTGGAGACCCAGCTACCGAAATAGTTTCTAAAATCTATCATCCCACAGAGAGCACACCTTTTCTGTCGACTTCTCGGGGATTTCATCAGAGATGCTCTTTTAGTGTTGGATTATATCGGGCACTTCCTAGCCAGCTACACCAGACGAATCTCGTTCATATTGAGAAAGAGAGGTGAACCAACGATTCTAACTCAAATTCTGCCTTCGTCCTCTTCTTCTTCTTCCCCTCCGTCGATCTTCGCCGCAAGATGTTAAATTTGAGGTCATTGAAGCACCACGTAAGCCTAAGCTAACCCTTAGTTCCCCACTGGCAACCCTTTCGCCGCCCACCCCCCAGTCCGTCTTCCAGGCCCGTAGGACCCCAGCAGATGCCTCTTCTGACAGGGCAGACCCCCACCCCACGGGCCCCCGGTTTCAAGCCCTTCTTCCCGGGGCTCGTCACTATCACGAAGGTCCCCACGTGGCAGCCACTGAGTGGCATGCAGCTGGCAGAGCCCAGCTGATAGAGAACCAACCATGTACGCCCCCCCCGTCCTGGTAATGTTTCTGTCGCCAAGATTTTTGAGTCCAGACGGGACGAGGATGAGAGTACAGACAGAAGATAGAGGCAGAGGGAGAAGAGGCTTCTCTTAATCGCTCACGTATCCTTAACATTTTAGCATCAAATATATGCGTATAACAACGGGCTATGTGAGTCCAGTATGTCCTGGGGTAAGGTTTCTTGAGTCTGAGCCTCTCTCTCTCGCTCGCTATCTATCTCACTCTTTCTCTCTCCCTCTCTCTATCTATCTATCTATATATATATATATATATCTCCGCGGTAAGAGTGAAAGTTTACCAAACCATAAGTTTCATTGGGCCAATACCGGGGCTCCGTGTTTGTCCTAGTTCGGGAAATCCCTCGGATCAGACTCAAGCCCAGTCCTCGCGGCCTGCCTATTCCTGACTCAGGCTGGGCCAAAGTAACCAGTCCAACCTTGTCAACCGAGAAACAAGTGCTGCTAAAAATAATACCACTCACGTCTCGATCAATCATCTGTGTGACCGTGATGGAACAATGCTCAGTGGTCCCAAATAATAATAGAGTGCCCTACCGTAAAACCTGCCTATCTACACTTCATCGTATTCAGATCCAGGCTCTTAGCATAAGCGCAATACTGATTTTTCAGTAATTTACGCTCGATGGCTTTTCTATAATTATCCGTTAGATAGTAGTTGCTCGTCCGCATTATCTTGGTTCGATATTATGTTTTTTTAGCACCGATTCATTCAAGAGAACATCACAGGGATAAACCAGTCAAACTGGATGGACGGTGGATTTCGTTGTATCAACTCTTTTGTCAACTGGGGGGCGAGTAACCCCCGTACGATGGTGACATCATGACGACCTCGCGAAAGAAAGAAATACATCATATTACTTGACAGGGGGTTTAGTATAGTGAATCCTACGAGTCCAGCTAGCTGTGTTTGTACTGATTAGTTTATTCTGAATCATGAAACGAGAAGATTCAAATCACGTGGACCACTTTCCCATCGTTTGATGGAATATTCAATTATTCTAAACTCCAGAAAATCCGAGTCAAAATCAGAATCCATTAATGAACTCCCCTCGATCTCTCTCTCTCTCTCTCTCTCCGTGCCTCCCTGGATAGCTACCCCAACCTTGCAACGTCGCTCATCGATACGTAGATCATGAAACACGACTGAAGGGGGGTGTCAGCTCGGAGGGCCCTCGTTCGCCGTCTTTTCCCTGCTTGGACAAAAAGAGCAGACGTAAAATGGTGGTCGGAAAGCCCCTGAAGGCTTTTCTGCATCTACCGTCATCGTCCTCATGATCTGTCGGAGCTGAGAAAACCCGAACGCAGTCAAACTTCCGCCGTCGGGACTGTCGGAGCGACGGACGGCGGCTTCGGCCACCAAACACCGGATCAATACCCGGGGGCGAAGGATGCCCATTTCCCCGTCTTAGTTTCGCTCTTGACTGGGAACCTCGTGAATCTTAAATTTTACATTAAGTTTCCTCCCTGTTTCCTGAAATTTGCATCTTTGTCCTTGAAGGCTTGTTACCCCGGTTGGGTTACCCACGCTAATGACACGATAGGAATGTATATTTTCTATTTAGTTCAATTAGTATCATAAATATTGGCAGATTATGATTTCCCATCCCCCTCGGAGAGCATGATCAATGGATGTAGTACATGTTCTGTCTTTCCCAGAAGATCTTAAGAAGGCAGCGCTCGACTGTTGGAATAGCGCTGCGAGAGCTTATCTAATGCGATATATTATTGATGAAGGAATGCAGAGATTCAGTAACAGTATGAATCAAACCCATGCAGATTACATACTTTTCAATCCCTCTACTAATGATGAAGATGACGAGATGTCACGAAGATCCAACCCATCTCCTGTCGCGAGACTGCCCACCTTCGGGCAGCTGCACCAGCGAGAGAAACAAACAAACATACAGACAAACGCGGTGCAACCAAGAACCGCGCTTGGATTCTTGACAGAGAGGGAGAGAAGTACAAAGAGAAACGTGTAGGGGAAAGCACGCGGGGAACGGCAGGCTTCTCAAGGGCAGATGAAGCCGGTGGGGACTGACTTCCCACAGTAGTTGACCAGCAAGCTGAGGTTGATGGGCAGGTTGAGACTGATGAGCCCGAGGACGTTGGCCTTGAGGACGGTGCAGAGGCAAACTGCGGCCTCGAGGTCAGCCAGCCCCTTAATTAGGCTGCAGCAAGGCTCCTTCGGCGGGGTGCCGAGCTGAATGTTGAGCAGGCCATTAAGAACGTTGACGCAGACGCCGAGCTTGAGGGCATCAATGGGGCACTTGCCCCCGAAGGGAATCGGCGTCTTCGGGGTCGGGAACGGCTTGGGCTTGGGCTTGGGCTTGTGCGGCGAGGGGCAGTTCCCGGCACTGACCAGGGAAAAGAAGAGCAGGTTCAGGGCGAGGAAGAGGGCTGCTGATGACTGCATCTTGGAGGCCATGACAACACACTACGGTTCCTTACTGTTGCACCACTACGGAGTGTATTGCAAAGGCCTCGGATTTGGTATCTGAGGAGAGCAGCACTCTACATTTATATAGGAGTAGAAGAAGAGAGAGGGGACCGAGGAGGGGTAGAGCCGGTTATTTCTAGAGCGAGAAGGAAGAAGCCAGTTGTACGTCCGTGTGGGCTAGGGCAGCCGGGAGGTTCTCCCGCCATGTGCATGAGGGGGGCCCAGGGGAGGGGGGGCTTGTAGCTGGCAAGGAGGAAGAGAGGGCCGGATAGGTCGATTCCTTTGGAGGATTGCGCCTTCGGTGGGAGGAAGCGAACAAATTTGCTTCCCTGGCTTGGTCCAATCGCATCCACCATAGAAAATATCACTGCACCACACCGCATCCCACCTTCCCCCTCCCGCGTCGGTTTCTCATTCTCCGTAACTACTGCATGTTGAAAAGGTCATCCATAAATTGATGGATAATGAATAAATAAAATCTGCGTAAAAAAGTGGTCTAAGAGTGTTCAAATATTGAACTACATGATTCTCACGGAGCACAAGATTCATACGGGACGTCTAGATTTGTTCAGAAATGTAGTTATATGGAGTAAATTGACTATCCTTCAACACAAGATACAAGTTGAGAGCCGGTTCTCACGTGGGTAATCCCCTTCCTACCTGGTACTAGGATAGAAACCAACTCTGTCAACTCAGTTCTCACAGCATACGTACTCCGTTAGCTGGTTAATAACTCTTCGAGTAGCGGACATGATGCATTCGGTTGCCACTCTGGCGATCAGAGCGACAACGATGAAAAAGTGTCTTTTTTCGACATCTGCACTCCCCACCCAAAGTCCCCCATTTCCTCCAACACCTGGCATCCGGGGGCAACCATAAACAGGTCATCTCTCTCTCTCTCTCTCTCTCTCTCTCTCAATCACTCGTTCCTTCTAAAAACTTTCTCGTCTGTCCGCCCGTGGATCCCTGTTACTTTCCGTTGGCTGGAGCGGTGGAGACCAAGATGAATTGCAGAATGTCTTTTGGCATCTCCCGACGTGTTTTGTGTTTTTTCTCGCAGCAACACAGGGGACCTTCGCGAGGATACATGTGAGGAGTTTACGTTGCGAAGTTCGTGGCTAACGTCTCCTAGAGGAAGACGATGGGGAGCATGTGGCCTAAGACCCCGCCATCGAATAGGGTTCTCGGGGTGATAAGAGGAGAGCTAGAGAGGGAATATGCACTAGCTATTTCAAGAAACGGGTGAAAGATAAATATGAATCTACAATTTTGAAAATAAAACTAAAATATTAATGAGAAAAAAACTGAGTCTTCCTTTTTTGGTCGAGTATGATACAACTCCGAAGAATTCAGCTTTAAATCCTTATTTCAGGTATATTAGCGAATTTATTTACACCTTCAAAGCCGATTTGAACATTATAACCACGCGAATGATAAAATTAAATTAAATTCTCTGTACTTGAAATCTAGACCAGGTACGTCTGAAAGCATGCAGCCAATTCCTGACTTGAGTTACATGACTGCGCTGTCGCGAGTCAAAGGCCTTAGGACAGCAGTTTGGAATCATCTGACAAAAGGAGGTGAACTCGCAGCCATCATTGACCGTAAAATCAAAGAGGTGTCGGCCAACACAAAATTGGGAGGATAATAAGGGAATATTGTTCAATAGGTCCTTTGATGCAAGAACTCTCTTGAATGGCAAACCAAATGACATTAAAAAAAATCAATAAAAATCTGTTTTAGTAATTTTAACTCGTGATAAAAAATAGAGTCTGAGTCATTAACAATGAAAAAATGGGCAAAGCCACTACAATCACTAAAAACATTATTTAAGAGAAACTATTCTACAGTTTACTTGTTTTGTGTCAATTAGATGTAACTAAATCGATCTTAAGAAAACTTTAAATTAAAATATTAGAATAAAAAATGAATATTTGAAAAATTTTAGGATACATGAGATTTACAGTACTTCCAAGTGTAATATTTACAAATATTTAGCAGCCAATCTTCTAGCTTCCATTTATCACTAGATTTCTTGGTTCTTCCGTATATTATATGGTTGATAGGTACGTTCATCCCACCCACTTCTAATTTACTCTAAAACTAGAAATTTTGGAACAAGATTAGATTTATTCCACATTTTTCAACTTATTCTAGGTTCAATGCTCTACTAATGAATGTGTGATCAATATTCTAAAATACTTTAGTCATTAAATTGGCTCTCATTTTGGATGATAATTGGGCCCCGTGTAAATTTCGTTTTATAAGACACATGCAAGTCAACCATTTGTTACTTCCATCGGATATCTCTTGGGCTAGGTATTAGAAAATGATTGTACGTGATTTGGATGAGCTTGATTGGGATTGTCTGAATTATACGTGGCTTCAAGTGGTTGGTTTCTGGGAGATCCTTCCTGGTCCACATGATCCAACTGGCAATGTAGATTAGGTTCATGGGATATGAGCGGTGGCAATCAGAAGTATCCGCTACAACCACCAACCGATTTAGCAACTCACTCTATAAAGGGGGGTGTCGCGTAAAGTTTTAAATGGCTTCACTTACGGAGCTTTAATTCGATAATCTCGTGCGGTTCTCATTAAAATGATTAGGTCTATCTTGAAGCGATTTTGGATCAGTTAAGGCTGTCTCGATGCCACTCACTAAATGTTTATGAGTCGCTCTGAAAGCGATCTCCAGCTTGGGAGCTGCTCTCAGAGAGACCTCAACTTTGACCCAACCTCTTTCATCTCCTCCAACTCCAGAGGGAGGACATTCTCGCCATGGATAATTGTTTTCAGAAGAGGTTATTGTTCGGAGAACAGGAAATGTAAGAGTTTTTTAGTAATATAGCAGGATAATTTCTGCTCTTGATTTTCGTGAAATTGATAAAGTTTTCTGAGAAAATGATGTAAATATGTGATCCAACTTTTTCCACTATGACTGCTCGCAACAATTTCTTCTTCTTGGGACCTAGGTAGCACTCGACGGCTGAAATGGCCACCTGCAGGGCCTTCATTGCTTTCCCTCGTCCCACAGCTCTCTCCCTTTCTCTCCTCTCCCCCACTACGTCGGTGAAGATTGGAGGAGGTTCGCGGGTGGTGGCCGTGGCGTGGCTTGGCGTGCCAGCTCTGAACAGAAAGGGAAAGGGCGGAGATGGGGAGGATTTAGAAGGGATTGAAAAACGTGAAAGAGGAGACAGGCTAGTGCAGGAAGAGAGATCAGGAGAGGGGAGCAAAAGAGGACGAGCGGCAGAGAGTGAGGGGAAAGAGGGGATGAAAGTGAGCAGGGGAGGCGACCGGCTGACGGAGAGAGGGAGATAGAGGAGAGCTGCAGGATTTTCCATCTCAAAGGATCCTTCTTTCAAAGCCTAGGCTTTCATCAAATCCACTGCTGCACAAGCCTTCATCTCGTTGAGAACAATCTCAGGGATCCTGGGCAAGAAAACTGTGAAGGTAACATGCACCCACCAACCGTCATAAATGTTGGCCCCTGCTTTTATGCATGACCGCGGACGGACAGATCAATGCTTCTAACTCTGTGTCCTGGTTTCTGTAGCACACAGCACGAGTGTCCTTTCTGAGCATTAACTTTGGCATCTGAATTTAATTCTGTTCCCCAAGAACGGCCAAAGTAGCCCCTTTTTAATTAATACTAAAGGAAAATATGTTATTATAAGCGTATATCTACTATAATTTTAAGCTTCATGCCACAATAAGCTCAATAGGAACCAAGCCAGTTGAGTCTTTCCATCCACTCACATAGTATTATTTTGGAAGGAGATACTTTCAAGAGAGATGCCTTCAGTTTTTGTTCGAAGTGAAAGTCAAGAGAAACCTCCATTGGAGCAACCAAAGGTTCCTCTAGGTGGTCTTTCACCAAGAAAGCTTGATGGTGATAGAGTAGCCCCAGGACTTTTTGATATCATTCGTACTAATTATTTTCAATGAAAGGAAATTTCAAGCATAATATTTGCATCCATTATTATAAAAGTAAATCTATAATTATAAAGATGTGATGACATCGCCCAAACCTCCCTGCCCCCCCCCCCCGTTTAACTGTGAGTAAGACAATCTAATAGATTTAACATGATATCAGAAACAATGGTTGTTCTAGGATTGCTTGCACCATATTTATGAATTGATAATAATCTGATATTAGTTAATACTAAGATAAATCAGTAACCTTAAAAATGTACTTTTTTTACTCAAAGCTTATGGTTTTGGGTTGGTTGACTTAGCTCTGCACCACATGAGAACGTTTGATAGGCTCATATCCTTACTTCCTCTTCCTCCATGGGAGGAGTAGCAGTAGTGGCTGTTGTTCTTGTTGGCACTGAGGGGGAGCTACGCTCGTAGTCGTCATTCGCCGGACTTTGTCAGATATGTTGGGTTTGTCCAACCAACATTCGTCGGGTCAGAAACCCTGGCGGTGCAGCCGATAGCCGCCTCTCGATGCCATTCCAGGAAGGATGCTCCTGTTCTCCGCTCGTTCCTTCAAGGCTTCGGCCTTATCGGACACCCTCGTCGGAGCGAAGGATGATGAGGTGCCAGAGAAGAGACAAAGAGGATCACCTCTGGGGTGGATGATGCAGAAGCCGTCATCAAGAGGGCCTGTGCAAACCTTGATTTTCTCTCTCTTTCTCGAAATCTTCTACGATGATGGTTGTGATTGACCCGAAAAGTCGTTTATCAACTGCGTCACGGTCCACGATCTATGACACCAAGAAATTCATATTTGGATTCTTAGGTTCCAAATTCCTTAGAATCATAAATCAGATTTAGATTCAGAAATAGTAAATCATGTGTATAATCTCTTTTAATCTGTCGTCGTATTATTAGCGTGCACTGACAAAGACCGGATCTAAAATGTAGTAGGAGTGGAGTTCATGGACACATCCATACTTTGATACACAGGTCAATGCTCAAAGCTTCTTTGTGGGCAATCTAAAACTTATTGGACCTCTTATTATGGTCAAAACGCATTAAATTTTTATTAGCCAAGGTTAGAAATTGGCCAGCTCTATTCCCATGTAAGGATACAAATTTTTCAGGAGACACAATTAGCAATAATAGGCATAAGACTTCCCCATTTTTTTAATTCAAAATTTGGAGATCTTTTGTACCATTCTTCAGCTTGGTTCTATGATGATGATGCTGTGTTATTTTATTCAACGTGTTTAGTAGTCACTACTGTTGGAGCATTAATTAAATAAAACTATAATGATGATAAATACTCACATGATAAATAATACATCGAATTATGATAGTTGCTTACCACACATGAATTAGACAAATTTATTTTAAAAATGAATTAATTAGGTTCAAAATTCGTAAAGAATACAAAAGAATGATTTTAAATATTTAAATTAAAATTCAAGGCAGGTATTTGAGTCCTATATTCATGAAATATGAATGGTTTTTTTTGTTGAAATTATTAATTTATTATTATTATTATGGAAAATGTAATACTTATAAAAATTACAATTGACTGAAAGCAATACTAACGCTTCAGATTTATCAAGAATTATTGAAGTAAAATATATTTATAAAATATTATCCAATGTACTAAATGTTTATGATGCGAGATCAATATTTTTCATTATTCTAGATGTTGAACTAATCAATTAAATCCGACTTATTGAAATTTCTGCCCAAAAGTTTCATAATATTGATGAATATTAATTTAAAAATAAGTTAAAATTTTATAAGTCACTAAAGTTATGATGATTCACACTGAAATTAGATTCAATGTGTCTACTTTTTTTTTCCTTCTTTGAGTTGATTTGGATTAAGTTTGAATGACAAAATATTAAAGTTACAATTTTATATACTTTAATAATGCATGGATAATTTTTTCTATAATTAGTGTCCCAAAATCAGCCCAAGGAAGTGGACAAGCATGGCCTGCTAAGAAGTAGCCCACGTAATCCTGCACCTTTAGTTCAATAACATAATCATAAAGGGTTGGCCTAAAAACTTGGAGGTTCAGCCTCATATTCAAACCAAATGGAGGCAATCCAATAAGTAATGAACTAGTGAAGCCCAATTCGCTGTGCAGCCCTAAGCTGAAAAAGCCATTGATGCCTAGAATTGTAGTGTGACCCATCACAATTAGTCATTGAGGCCTAATAAGGAGAGTGACCCAATCTCGACAAGCTATTACACAAGACAACCCAGCCCACTAAGCCCAAACACAACAGAAGGCTTCTTGTTCAAATTAAGGCATGAAAAAACAAAGAAATTTTAAAGAGAGAAATCAAGATTACAATGCACATGAATCTTCCCCTCTTCTTCATCTATCTATAACTTGAATAGAGTGAACTTTGAAGCTCTTGAACATGCATCTCAACAACACGTGGTGTCCTCATATTTTCTTAGTTGTTCTATGCATTCTCATAGATGGCTTCTCACTCATTGCTATGTGGAGGTGGTAGCTCATTGTTCTATGCATTATCGATATAGATCGAGAATAAATTCAATTTAATACTTTTAAATTTTATAAAATAAATATTCTTTAATGGGTGGACCACATTTTAACTTTTCTAAAAATGGTAACATTTCAAAGAGCAAAGGAATTTGAAATTTTTGAAGAGGAGAAGAGGTTTGACGTGCTCTTGGAAAGAACTATGCTGGAGATGGTGGGATGAGTAGTGGAGGAGTAGTCAAAATGCTGTACGAGGAGATGGCATCAGAGGCATTGCTTGTGGGTTGTTGGACCTCTTCATTTGAGAATGGCCGGATCTCTTTGCCCTATTGTATATACCTAATGTTGTAGTTGTCTCTATATCAAAGTAGATATCCTTCTCCATGTTAAAGGATGTTGTGCTTTTCCAATAAAGGTTGACTATTTATCATAAAATTTTCCCCAGTAATCTACTCTAGAACCAAGGTTGAAAGCCTGTATGCCATCTTAAAGAAGCAAATATTATTATAGTATAATGCCCCCAATCCATCCCCTACCCCTTCTTATCTCCCTCTCCCTCTCTTCCTCTCTCCTTCTCTTCCTCTCTTCCTCTCTCCCTCTCTCCTTCTCTCCTTCTCTCCTTCTCTTTCTCTCCGTCTCTCTCCCTCTCTCCCTCCTTCTCTTCCTCTCTCCCTCTCTCCCTCCATCTCTCCCTCTCTCCCTCTCTCCCTCTCTCCCTCCATCTCTTCCTCTCTCTCTCTTTATCTCTCCGTCTCTCTCTCTCTCCCTCTCTCCCTCTCTCCCTCCATCTCTTCCTCTCTCTCTCTCTCTCTCTCTCTGTGTTTCTGGGCTAATTAGGCTGCTATGTGACATCAGGCAAAGCGAAAATATCTAGGCCTAATGGGCCTCCCTGTCCGTCAGCGAGGGCAGCGGGCCGTCGAGGGTATGATTTGCTGGCCAAAATATCCATTCATCGGGATCATCGGAAGTGGATATAGACAATTTCTATTGCCATAAATACCCCTAACTTCACGGTTACACCTATGAGCTGTAGCAGGATCTGCTCAGTGGTTATTTAGTCATTCATGTTCTAAGCCAGTCTACCTAAAGTCGGGCTCCTCTCCTCTCTCTCTCTCTCTCTCTTCTCGCCAGTGGAGCTGCTGCTGCTTCTGCAACTGTGGCAATGTCCACCTCGCTGCGTTCGCCGTCCTCTGCATTGTTTACCTCTCCCCTTCAGGTTACCCGCCTCTCTCTTTGCCGGTGCATGCTCGTAGATCGATATCTATCATTTGTTTCCCCCGTGGATTCGCTGACGAATCTTCCACCGATGAGTGGACATTTGAATTATTGACTGGAATCCGAGCAGGCGAGGAGGAGCACCTTGCCGAGACCATCGCCGCCGTCCTTTTTCCTCCAACTCCGCAAGTCCTTTCCGATAATCAGGGCCTCCACAGCTGGGAACGCGTCATCGGTTGGTACCGGTGGGTGGTGATTTCGTCTTCTGGTTCTCTGGTTTCTGGATTTTCGTTCTTTCTCTCTTTCCATTTTTGTAATGAATATATTTTTTACGTGTTGTTGCGAGATCCAGAATTAAGCACCGAATTGGACGCTGTATCGGCATTCAGCGAGATTGTTCCAGATACCGTCATCTTCGACGACTTCGAGAGGCAATCTTCTGCGTTTTATTTTTTTCCTTCTATTTTTCCATTTCATCTGCTTCATAGTTAGTGAAAAGTGAACAGCGGCCTCCGTTTCACTTACTTACGTGCTATGTAGGTTTCCTCCAACTGCTGCCACGGTTAGCTCGTCACTGATTCTTGGAATCTCTGGCCTTCCTGACACTAAGTTTAAGGTGAGGAAAGATGGAATCGGGTATTCATCTGATAAAGACACATGCATGTTGCCTTTTTCTTGTTTTTACATTTTTTGGATTATGAGCTTACTATTGGGAGACGGTTGACGAGAGGAAAGTTGTGCTGTAGAGTGCTATTGAGACTGCTCTGGCTGATGGTGAATGCTATGGACAAGAGGATCCCCAAACCCGGTTGTCCTGCTTTTTTAATAAGGTTTTTTTTTGTAATTTATCGTTAATCCTGGGTTGCAACTAATTATTCAGTTGTTTTCTTGGGTTCCTCTTGACCTCATGCTTTGCATCCTGTAATGCAGGCTTTGGTGAATGTTGGAGCAGATTTAGCAAGACTTGTCCCTGGTCGGGTCTCTACCGAGGTTGATGCTCGTTTAGCATATGACACTGACGCAATCGTTGGAAAGGTATCAGAACCTGTACTCAGATGAATTCCACTTGCTTAATGAATTTAAGAATATGTGTTGACATTATGCTTTGTCGGCTGTTTCTGTTGTTTATTAACTCTTTATCTTGTTGGTATTGAATAACATAACTTTTTAACAGAAAAGTTTTAGTTCACCTGTGTCCCGTGTGGGATAACAGAAATTTTTAACCATGACAGCTGATCCAAGTCATCATGTCACTGAATTTTTAGTTCAAAGAGAAATCATGTGGTAGCACACAGAAGAGAGTATGACATGCCCTTTTGCTGGATTTCTTTGCAAGTGGATGATGTCTGATATGTTAAAAGAAGATTATGAGGATGTATGCCTTTTTTTATTAGTTTGCAGCATAGATTAATCTTCCTTTTGCTAAGGCCCAAGAAACTGGCGACCATGCAGATGAACCCGAAGAGGATTGACGTCCTTGATGTGAGTCAGATGGTTTCCACGACAGGATTCATTTTGAGCACCAATCCCTGGGTGAAACGACAGGATTCATTCTGAGTTCATAGTGGACTAATCAAAATGGGCTTCATGAGAGAACTGATTTTCTGCATTCACCCTTTGGTGAAGTGTTTATTTTCATCTTGGTGCTCCCACGCCCTAATGGCCGTCTAAACTTCATTGTCTACCATTGTAAATCCTAGGACGCACACTTAATTACTGAATTTGTAAATTAACTATTATCTTAACGTATGCCTTTAATGTGGGGGTTTGATCTAACAGTTTTGTCAAAGGGACAACATGCATGGACTTTACAGCTTGTTCGTAACTTTCTATCTGATTGCTACCTTTTGTGAACTAAGAAAAGTTTACATTATAGTCCAAGCCTACCTTTGAAGTACGATTTATCTTATTTTGATGTTTGTTATCACCTGTGTATTTCCTCTTCAGATACTGCTAAAGGGAGAAAGAAAGTAGAAAACCGCCTCGTCTTTGGATTTATTGCACACGTTAGCCAAAACTCCAGCCTCCACACCTTTCTTTGCATTTTTATTTCTATAAACTGTGCTGCCCTCTTAATCCTATTCTTGAGTCTTGGCATGAAATACTGCTGATAACTGCTATTTGCGTGATTTTTGAATTTTTTTTAGGATATGAACTATGTACTTCATGGATAAAGAACTAGAGAAATGGAACAACGTTCATGGTAATATCAATAAATGAGATTCACTTCTGGTGGTGTGATTGGAGATTTCTGTATAACTTTCCAGGTGCACGAACTGGTAAAGTTATATGCTGAAGTAGAGGTTTCACGAGACCGTCTTCTCTTCAAAATTCCTTCAACTTGGCAAGTAAGAAATATGACTAAGAGAAAACAGAAAGAGATACTTCGTTTTCCATTCACATAATTTGTTTTATTTTTCTTGCGTAAGGGTATCGAAGCTTCTAGGCTGCTGGAATCCGAGGGCATACAAACACACTTGACTTTTGTGTATAGGTACTCGTGTTTCCTTATTCTGCTGTTGATGGTTCCGATGTTTCTCGGTTGTGTTGTGCGGCTATGTTCTTGATTATGCCATTCAACGAACTATACAATTCCTGCGTTTCTTAGAACATATAGCATATCTTAGAACTTCTACTATTGTTAAAAGAAAGCACGGACAGAGCTTCTCTTCCCGGTTTCGATTGAACACGCCTTCCAAAATAAACACATTTCAATCCTTCTTATTGGAGTTGTATTGGATTTTCAGAGATACTTACCTGGGTTTTGCATTATTTCATCTTGTTTCACTCTTGTACTTCGTTCGTTCCTGGATGTGTGCAGATAGACCTATAAAATTATCCACCTATTTGTGTGCTTTCATTTTCACTATGAACGGCTATTGAAAATCATGAAGAAATTCCGTCTGTTTCATCCCATTGAGTGCTTCCGCACTCGTGAATTGGTTGAGGTTATAATGTACGATTAGAATGGCTTCGGAATCCTTCAAGAGAATGATCTTTGTTCCATTTTCTTTACACTTTAGTGTCTCATGACTGATTTTCTCGCTCATATCCCACTTCTGTTGTGTTAAAATACGGATCTAATGTGCGAAATACATGAAAATAAATACTATAATTAGAAGAGCTATAACTTTCCCTGCTTCTGCTTTGATCTTGTTTATTATTTAGTTTTGGCGTGTTATGTTATTTATACATGTTGAGAATATTCTCACCTTCGTAGGTGAGATGAAGAATAAAATAGGAAGAGAAAGTGATTTCATTTTAACAAGTGAAAATCATCCCTCGTCCGTCAGTGCTACATATTCGGCCAAAAGATTTCATGCACACAGATGAATTGCTGAGCTATCAGCAATTCAAGAGACTTTCTCTGGTAGATGATGATGTCTTTAGAGTATCAGAAAATGCCTTGCGTTGAGAAATCTCGGTATAGAGTCAAGAGGCTTATTCCCCGGCTCTCTGATCGTCTTACTTTGCAGCTTCCCTCAAGCCGCGGCTGCTGCTCAGGCTGGGGCTTCTGTCATCCAGATTTTCGTTGGCCGAGTCAGGGTACAATCTTCTACTGATTTTTTTATTTAATCAATACATCAAAAATAGATATTATAAGAAGAGAAAGTTAGAACAGGATTGGGCTCGCACTCACTCTGGAGATCCTGAGATTGAGGCTGCACGCAAGAAAGGAGATGATCCTGGACTGTCCTTGGTAAGTTATTTGCTTTCATGCAGGATGTTTTTGTTCGTGCTCTTGGTCAGAACCTCCCTGCTATCTATGATTGATTGATTAATTAAGTTTACGAGTCAATTATTATCTATTAAAGAGTTTTGATGATCAAGGCTTCCGAGCTTCGGTTTCATAGGAACATGACCAGAAATGGAAAATTAACTTTGAAAATTAAGATGATCGGTGCATTGGATACGATATCTTTTCCTGAGCCGGCACCATTCCCAAGTCAGCTTGACTTTTTTAAGGGAGATTACTTACACATTCAGGTGACCAAAACGTACAATTACATCCACAAATACGGGCATAAGTCAAAGCTGATGGCGGCAGCCGTCCGCAACAAGCAGGACGTATTCAGCCTCCTGGGGTAAGTTTCTTGCTGCTTCCGGTAATGTCTTCATCTGGGTCATCAGTGTAACTTTGTCCGGCCTTCAGGGTTGACTATATCATTGCACCCCTGAAGATTCTGCAGTCGCTGAAGGAATCTGTTACCTATCCCGACGAAAAGTACTCCTTTGTGAGACGATTGTCCCCGAGCTCTGCCAAGATCTACGATTTCACCGACGAAGAGGTAACACTCAGCCCTGGTTGCATGAAATCCCCCGTTCTCTTACATTTATGATGTCATAAATCTATGAGTGAGAGAGAGAGAGAGCCACCCAGATCTCCCTCCCTCCCTCCCTCTCTCTCTCTCTCTCTCTCGCTACCTCCCATTCGCGATTGCATGAAATACGTCATTCCCTTCCATTTATGATGTCATAAATATATGAAGAGAGAGAGAGAGAGCCACCTCTCTTTCTCTCTTTCGGTGAGAGAAGGTGAGATCTGGGTGGAGAGCTGTCGATTGAAAACTCATGATCTGAGCGTGGATGCAGCTGGTGAAGTGGAACCAGCTGAGCTTCGCGTCGGCGATGGGGCCCGCGGCGGAGGAACTCCTCTCCACGGGGTTGGAAGGCTACGTGGCGCAGACGAAGAGGGTGGAGGAGTTCCTGGGGAAGATCTGGCCGCCGCCAAATGTCTAAGTTTTCTTCATCTCCTCCTCGGGGTCTGACGTCGCGCAGAAATAAAACGGGACCCGGCGCTGGTCCCATATGGACAGCTGTAGGTAAATGCGGCATCCAAGTGGGGTCGTATGCACGTGTCCAGGTCGGTGGAATGATGAGGCTCTCTGGCACACTGGACGTGAACCTCGGGTGCACGTTAATCTCGGGAGTAGTGACCCTGAACGTGGACGTAATTTCGAATGGTTTTTACGGCTCCGGACGCCAGGTTGTCCCTTTGGCTGGTGCGCTAAACGGGCCAGGCCTATGCGGTTCGGGCTCAACCAGGGCCCGAAAATTCAAGCCACCACCCGGAAGGGAAGCGAAGAAAAATGAAAGAGGGAGTATGACCCATCAAATCTACCAGATCCAGATCCAGATCCCGCCATCTCAGCCGTCGGAGGCTAATTGAGCATACTAGGGGGGGGGGACCAACTCTGTAGTGGGCCCACCTCGGCGATCCCTCCCCGACAGCTCTCTCCCTGCGATCCACCTCCCGCGGCACGTGCGAGACAGCCGTGGCGGACAGGGGACGCGGTTCCCGCCACCTCACGCCCCTGCGTCGCTTCCGTACGTTGCGCTTGATATACATATGGTAGAGACCCAGAGAGGTCGTGACAACATCATGATGCCACGTCGGACGAGAGGCTATGGCTACACGTAATGGGGCCACATGCCCGTTAGATCCTGTCGCTCTTCTGGCAACGAGCTGTCCTCCTCTCTCTCTCTCTCTCTCTCTATCTCTCTATCTTCCCCAGTTCGGCAGTCCTAACTGTCTGCGAGACCGACGGGTTGAAGATTACAGAGAATTTAATGCTTAATTATTTGCTGCTAATTTCTCGCGCCACCCTTTTTTTAGGGTCCTCTCCGGTAGCCCTAGCGTGATCCCCGGAAGTTGGAGCAGCTGCAGCAGCCGCAGCAGTGGGGTGGTACGATTCTCCACAGCCAGCTTCCTGCGACAGTCCTCGCTATGGCAATGAGGTAGAAGGAGTGCGGGAAGGCGCGGCTTGGGCTACCATATTCGGTTCGGGCTTGTTCTGCTGAGTGGCGGTGCTTCTCCGTTCGGCATTGTGGTATCAGCGGCTGTGTTTGTCGGCATTTTGGTCTGGACCGAGAAGAATGGCGGGTCGGCAGTCCGTCAACCTGGCGGCGGCGGTGGTCTTGGGGCTTGTGTGCATCTCCCTGCTTGTGGGGCTCTGCAGGGCCGAGGATCCGGTCGTCTTCTTCGACTGGGACGTCTCCTACATCACCGCCGCTCCACTGGGCGTCAAGCAGCAGGTGCATCTACTTACCACTTTCAGATCTCCCTCTCTGGATCTACATTCTTCGTCACGACTTCTTCACGTTCCGATGCGATGGTTTTCCTGAACTCTGTGATCGTTGACTCGGTCTTCGTCTTCTTTATCCCACCTTTTCGTTCCTATTTCCTGCTCATTTCTAATTTTCTTTTCCTGCTATGTTTTTGTCGCCTGATTTTGTCCTCGATGTCGTTCTCCACTGGCATCTCGCATAGCAGATCTGTGATCTGCAATGGATTAAAAGCCTATACCGCGTTTAAGACCACCTATACCGCGTTTGGCTTCGATGCGACCACCAACTTTTTGCGCTATCTACCTTTTCTGGCCAGCGTTAGATGACGTTGACGCCAGCTTTGCCGCCCCAATGGGAGCCATGTGGTCGCATTGACTCTCTCTACCTTACTTATTTATGTTTTCTTTACGATCGATTAAATTATTTGCAGTGTAATCTCTGCTTCTGCCTTTCAAATTCTCTTGATCCCTCGCGGCCTTGTCACCTTGCTTGATTGATTTCAGGTGATCGCCATCAATGGTCAGTTTCCTGGTCCCATCGTGAACGTCACCACGAATTACAACCTGGTTGTGAACGTGCAGAATGATCTCGATGAGCCTCTTCTCATAACCTGGTATATTAACTTTTTTAAATCTCGTTTGACGATGTGATCATCCTCTCTGAGATTTATTGACATTTTGCTGGTTAATAGGGATGGGATTCAGCACCGGAAGAATTCTTGGCAGGACGGCGTGCTAGGGACGAATTGCCCAATTCCTTCGGGTTGGAACTGGACTTATCAGTTCCAGGTGAAGGACCAGATTGGGAGTTTCTTCTATTTTCCTTCTATCAACCTTCAAAGGGCTGCTGGAGGTTATGGTGGGATTATTGTGAACAACAGGCAAGTTATCGCTGTACCCTTTGGTAAACCTGATGGGGACATTACCATCTTCGTTGGTGACTGGTACAACAGAAACCACACGGTCAGTTGGGCTTCTATTTTTGCCATTTCCTGTCACTGCTTATCTGATGAATTTTTTAAATGTATATGTAATTATTTTGAAATTATTCCGTTATTCAGGATTTAAGGAAGGCCCTTGACAATGGGAAGGACCTCGGGATGCCAGATGGTGTTCTGATTAATGGAAAGGGGCCTTATCGATACAACACGACTCTTGTTCCAGATGGCATTGACTACGAAACTATTAATGTTCATCCAGGTAGCTTACTCTTTTGTGCTGATTTTCATTCCCTTCTCTTTTGAATCCCATGGCTTTTTACCGCCCCTTGGTTGTAAAATCTGGGAAAATATATGCCTTTATTACCATATAATCAGAACTATTATGCTAATGATGTCAATTAATTTAAAAACTCCTGCAAAACTTGAAAGACTTGTGTCCTGGTACCTCTTGATGGGCTACTAGATCAGCCAAATGGAAGTTCTGGAGCTTAGATAGAAAGGTTGTATTGCAGGACCGAACTAAAATTCATCTGTCAGGGGAAATGGCCCTGTGAGTAGCTAATCTTTGACCTCCACATCTGCTTCTGTTTGAAACTGGTTTTGCGTCGTTCATAGTACACGTGCGCCATTCAGACAAGATAGTGCTTTTCTCTTTGCCTTTCTCTCTTTTTGTCGACTTTGGATCTCCAAGCCAAGGGGTTTTATTCTCTTAGGAAAACAGGGTAGAAGTAAGGTGCCTTTTCCCATTCTGATGTCTTGATACTTGCTGCTTGTTATGAACGAACAAAGCATTTGTTTACTTGTCTGATTTACCGCCATTCAAACAGGGAAAACTTATCGCATTCGTGTGCACAATGTGGGAGTTTCTACCAGCCTGAATTTCAGAATTCAGAACCACAATATGTTACTTGTGGAGACGGAAGGATCATACACTGTGCAACAAAATTTTACCAACTTAGACATTCACGTTGGCCAATCCTACTCTTTCTTAGTGACTATGGATCAGAATGCCAGCAGCGATTACTATATTGTCGCCAGTGCAAGGTTTGTGAACGAGTCAATTTGGAGAAGGGTCACAGGTGTCGCCATACTGCGCTACTCAAATTCCAAGGGCAAGGCGTCTGGTCCACTCCCAGAGGGCCCTTATGATCTCTTCGACAAGACATTTTCCATGAATCAGGCCAGATCTATCAGGTCCGTATGCCATTCCTATAGCACTGTACATTGCAGAACTTCTCCAGTTTCCTCTGCCATATTTTTTTTCTTTTCCTTTTCTTTGTTCTTCTGAAGTTCATCCATGTCTTGTCACAACCTCTTGATTTCCTTGTTTCATCTCATATTTCTTGGCCAAAATAACATGAAATGCCATATTTTTCGTCTTGATCACCACCCCCCTTCGATGAATATTTCAGGTGGAATGTAAGCGCTGGCGCTGCCCGTCCCAACCCTCAAGGATCTTTCAAATATGGATCGATCAATGTGACCCAAGTTTATCTCTTGAGGAATAAACCCCCAGTTGTCATAAATGGAAAGCGACGAACCACACTGAACGGCCTCTCGTATGTGCCACCGACGACTCCACTACGGCTCGCCGACCAGTTTGATGTGAAAGGCGTATATGCTCTCGACTTCCCCACAAGGCCGATTGTAGGACCCCCTCGGACCTCATCGTCTATAATTAATGGCACATACAGGGGATTCATTGAAATCATATTCGTGAACAATGACACAACGGTCCAGACCTACCACATGGATGGATACGCCTTTTTTGTCGTCGGGTAGTAGCCGACCATTATCTTCAATGTTCTTCAAGACCGTCGCCATTCCTTTACGCTGCTAAGCATTCAATCTTACATCAATTTCAGGATGGACTATGGAGAATGGACGGAGAGCAGCCGAGGCACATACAACAAGTGGGATGGTGTTGCAAGATGCACGACTCAGGTGCGTCCATGGTGGTGAATTCTCTCGATTTGCCAAGAACATTCTCCTGTTTTGTTGGAAAGGATGAAAACAAAAATATGCTTGACCAACATGGCTGAAACCAAAACCATACTCGTATTGCACATGTTTACTGATTGCTCTCTCCAGTGTGAGGCCTGGTGGATCTCTTTCTAGCTGTTGAGTAGTCAACGCTAGCTGTCGGGTCAATGAATTTCTCTCAATTGCCGAATTTTATCATGTTTACTGATTCCTCTAGTCAATGGGTGCCTTGTGGATCTCTCCTGTTCGTTGACTGATCTACAGTTCTCTGCTTATAAAATCAGAACCAGTGGTCCGATCTAATCATATTCATTGATTCCCCCCCTCACCAATGCCTGCTCTATGGATCTCTCTCTCTCTCTCTCTCTACGCGTTGACTGATCAGATTAATGAACTTCTCTGCTGATTCGATCTCCATCTGGCAGGTTTACCCGGGAGCATGGACCGCGATCCTGGTCTCCCTGGACAATGTGGGTGTGTGGAACGTGCGCACCGAGAACCTCGACACGTGGTACCTAGGCCAGGAGACGTACATTCAGGTAGTGAACCCGGAGCAGACCAACAAGACCGAGCTGGCCCCTCCCGACAACGTCCTCTATTGCGGCCTCCTCCAGTCTAAGCAGAAGTAAGAAGAAGCTCCCCCCGTTGACTCTGGATCTTCCCCGCCTTCCTCCCCCTCTGTTTTACTCACCGATTGACTCTCTGTTCTCTCCGTTGTTCCTCGCCAGGCCCCAGACTGTTCACCACAAGATCACCTCCGCTGGTTCCATCTCAAATGCCGGATTCCGGGGTCTCCTGTGCCTTGTGATCGCCGCTCTCGCCGCCATTTCCCTCTGAGGATGCTGCGTTCCGCCTTCAAGGTGCCCATGTTGATACCCTTGCTCCCCTTTGAGTTTCTCCCCCCCTCAATTTCCCTATTTGGGTAATTGTAGAGCCTTTCTCTCTCTCTCTCCCTCCCTCTCTCTCTCTCTCTCTCTCTCTCTCTCTCTCTCTCTCAAGCTTAATGTTCTGATTGTTCAGCCATTGGAAAATTTAATTGAACTGCTGACAGGCTGGGTCGCATGGTTCTGTAGAAAAAATGTAGGGTGGGGAGTGCAAAATTCGAGTTTTATAGGGTGGGTGGGACGCAGAGTCTCGATGGGCCGGGCTTTTTCGGTCCGGGAGAAAAGCCCGAAATGGGATCCTGACCGGGCCGGATCTGTTTGATTTTTTGGAGTAATATTATAAAAACATAGCCTTTGGGGAATTTACCGAGTGAATAAAGCCACTCGATGGTGCCAGCGGGGTCGACTGAACCGACAGAAGGTGAGAGTGGGCGCCGCGCTTTAGACCGGCGTTAGGAACCATCTTCTCCGTCGCCTTGCGCCTCCTCCTCTGTACCTCTGCGCCGGGCTTTTGCCTCCTTGTACTCACCCCCACCAACACACACAGAGAGAGGTAGAGGTAGAGAGAGAGAGAAAGAGGTTGTCGAATTAGGGCACGGATCAGTGGGTCAGGTCGGAGCAAGTCGTGGAGTGATTAGTCAACGGGTCTGTCGGAGGGTAGCGATGTCCAGTTGATTTGATATCGACAAGCAGCTGTATGATGGATGGAAAGCGGCACTGAGCTCTGAAAGAGGGAGGGAGGGAGGGTTACCTGTCCTTAGTCGCTTCTCGCCCCCGCGGTTCCTTGCCCGCTGCGCCCGCAAGGTTGCGCGACAAAATTTCCTCTTTTACTCTGCTTCACTGGTACACTACCCCCCCGGCGGAGAGGGAGAGAGGGAGAGAGGGAGAAGGGGATTGCAGAAATCTGAAGGAAACTCGGCAGATTGTGAGGCGGAGGAAGAGGAGGGAGAGCAGCAGGAGGGGAATGGAGGGATGAGAGTGAGACAGGTTTTCTTTCTCCTGAAACCCTAGGAAGAGTGAGGAGAGGAGGATAGCGGGGCGGGAGATCTCGAGATGCTGCAGAAGCTCGCCTTAGCGGTCAAGTCCAAGACCATCGAATTCTTCGCCGAGGAGGACGAGGAGGACGAAGACCGGGCCGGCGGGGCCGATCTCGACTCCGCCGAGGAGGTAATCACTGGCCAGCGAGTCGTCGTCATCAAACCCGACAGCCCCATCGGCAGGGACAATGGCAGCAGGAATCCCTCGGCCCCCAGGTCCGCAATGCCTCTTCTCCCCAAGAGCCCTGAACAGATCAGCCGTGGCCTCATCTCTTCCGTCTTTGCCACCGTCTCCTCATTCCACGCCGCCTACCTCAACCTCCAGATCGCCCACGAGCCGTTCCAGCCCGACGCCATTGCGGCGGCCGACCGCGCCGCCGTGCTCCACCTCCAGCGTCTGTCAGATCTCCGCCAGGCCTACCACCTCCTGCGTCAGAGTCCCGAGGGCGCTGCCGCTCGAGGGCTGGCCGTCTCATCGCAGGTGCAGGCTCAGGTTCAGGAGAACCAGAGTATGCTCCGCAAGTTCGAGGCTGTATTCAACCGGCTGCAGTCCGACATCGATGGGAAGGACGCTGAGGTCTCTGCACTGAAGGAACAGCTGAGGGAGATGGAGGCCTCCAATTCCCTCCTGGAGAGGAAGCTCAAGGCCGGATCCGCCTCTCCCTCCGTGGACGACGGCGAGAAACTCGTCCTCTCCATCGGGGTCTTCGATGCTGTTCTCAAGGAGGCGTACAGAGCGGCGCACAGCTTCACCGGGATCTTCATCAAGGTTCTGAAGGCGTCCGGGGGGGACCCCAAGGCTGCTGCGAATTCCATCTACCAAGATGTGGGGTTTCTGAAGGGAGATCACCACGGCTACGCCCTCCTGTCGTACTTCTGCCTGGGGATGTTCGGGGGCTTCGCTTCGGAAGAGTTCAGCTCCGACAGCCATGGAGATCGTCCGAGTGCCGGCAGGAAGAGACAATTCTTCAGGGAATTCATCAAGCAATGCCTGGTCGATCCCACAGAGCTATTGGCCACGGAGCCCGAGGGCCAGTTCGCCAGATTCTGCGAGAGAAAGTACTGTTCCCTCATCAAGCCGAGCATCGGATCATTGCCCCCCTTCAATGCCGCCATGGACACCCCCCTGGGCCCGTGGGGGCCATCGAATCCGCTCTACGAGCCGTTCGTGAGCATGAGCAGCTTGGTGTGGGCAGCTTGCAGGCTGGCCATGGCATTCGAGGGGCCGATTGAGATCTTCCGAGTCCAGCCGGGAGTTGACTTCTGCATGGTTTTCATGGAGAACGTCCTCGGGAAGAACACACTCTTGGGGATGAACCTTGGGAGGGCGATGCCGAAGGTGGGTTTCACTGTCTTTCCTGGTTTCCGACACGGTCCTGCATCAACAATACAGTGTAAGGTTTACTTGAATTACAGAGAGTCTTCACCATGATTCCACATTCAAATTTGTTTTGTTCTCATAATGTAAATGCAAAATGGGAAAGATCCTCTTTGCTTAGAATTTCTTGCCGGTTCTATCAATAATATTATAAATTATGGATTTCCTTGATAACCCATGAGCCCGCATTATCTTAGCTTCATGTCCTTTCCTCTGCCAATCTGATCCCCTGTTCAGCGCTGACTTTCTGTGGAGTTCGGATCCCAATTATGGCCAGTTTTTTTCAGAACCCACGAACGGTAATTTCTAGTGATGGGGGATTGACTTAAAAGATGAGTCAAATAACTCATAGATGATGAATCAGGACTTTCAATCCTTATCCATCTCCCCTTTCTCGCCGATCATATAATTTCTGAGATAATTCCATTTTGGCGAACGATTGCCTGCCAGAATCAAATTCTGGAGTATGGTTTGGAAACTGGTTGCTGTGACAGATACTCGTCTTTGTGCACTTCATGCCCGGGTCATGAGTCGGCTGCAACTATAGTGCTGGTATATTAATGTACCAAAGTTGGGTCTTTCATGTTGCATTTCCCTGTATCAATGAAGCAGAAAGATTCGTTTTTTCATCAATTGAATCAGTTGGGTCTCCTGCGCCAGACTGTTGCCCTGTTGTATGTATTCCATTGAAGATCCTTTTAGTGACATGATCCCCTGAGCTTCTTGAATCTGCCTGACGATGAGTGTGAAGTCGTACCCGCAGGATTCGGACTGCCGGGTCGGAGAGGATGCTGTCGATCTTGATCAGAATGGGGGCTTGGATTGGGTCAACTCGCATGTATTGTTTCAGATGAGTGAAGAACCAAATTGGTTGATGCTGGTCCTAATCTGGGTCAAAAATGTGGGGCCTTATCCAATCTGGTCAGGTTCCTGACAAGAATTTATATGGATTGGGCCATCATCAAAACTGCGGATGTGTTTATATATATCATAAAATTTATATTGATAAATTTTATGGATAATAGTTTCAAACGTATTAACCTTTTTACTAAATTAAAGGGGAAAAATTACTGTGGAAGGGTACCGAGGAGTTGATGTGATGATTCCGGGCGTCAACATGGTGCGGTCAACTGGCTCTGATAAGCCCTAGAAGGGAGGAGCCTTGTCTGTAGTCCGGTCAACAGCGTCCGGTCTACTCCGCGAGAAAACAGCCACCGGCGAGGTTCTCTGTGGCCTCTCGTCTCTCCCTCCTCAGCCTGGGCGGGCGCCCCCAAGATGCCGGCTTTATCGTAAACAACATGATGGGCCCGGATTCCTGAAGACACCGAGCACGCTTACGGGGTTCTGAACGATCGAAAAATGGGAGAATGATGAGAGGTCACGTGGACTGCCCACTTAATTAAGCATGGAAGACACCATTACTATCGTCGGTTCCCCTTCGTTTTCCAATCCTGGGTAGTGAGGAAGAGAGGGATGTGGACAAGGCGGTCTTCCTTCGGCCTATCGAGGAAGCGAAACCCTGCTCTCTCCATGTCCCCGTGGAAGGAGGGTTTGCGCTGAGAGAAATGCTGAGTTTCTCCAGAGGGAGTTGGCTGTAATTGGATGAGATTCATTGAGGACGTCGGTTATCTTCTAATCAGCCTTCCAGTGAAACCACTGTTCGTCACCAAGGCTCGCCTAATTTATTCCCGGCCTGTGCAGAGAAGAAATAAACCCAAGCGGATGTATAGACAGGAAGACGGACGCGACATGCACGTTACGAGGTACTTGCCCCCTCTTATTCATCTTCTCTCACATCTTCTCTTTTTACTGTTAAGCAGCCCCACCAATATGAACCCTAACGGAGGGAGGTGCCGCCGGCGCCTGATGTATTTCTTCTTCCTGGTGAAGCTCAGTTAGAGGCTACTTTCTAAAGCAGAATTACTTAGAACATCCACTACGTCTAAATGATTATAGCAACTCTTCCTTTCTTATAGAACAGACTTTCTTTTGAGTTATTTTAGGCTGAATTTAATGAAACTTTGGGCTGTTTGTGGAGAGTGTGGGGATGTAGTGAGGAATTTGGGTGATTTTATATGGATTTTTTTGTCGACGTGACCTCTGACCTTCTGAGACTCGTTTACTCCCCGGAAAAACCGTCGCCTTCCATCTCTTAGATCTTCCCAAGTATATACGGGCATCCATCCATCGTTACTAAGCCCTTTCCCCATCCTGAGGAGACTCTTTATCTCTTGAACTGGCATCCATCCATCTATACGAATAACAAACAAACGTTTCAATCTCTATGTGCAACGATATCTAGTGCCCTTCCTTTTAAGCTCGTTTGGCAATCTCGCCATCAGTACTGGTATATACGGGCATCCAGTGAATTAATATAGCATTTGCATTTTCCTATTCTCCGCAGTATTCTATTCATCAGTACTTGTTCATCTTCGGGTACTAAAGATCAACCCTCTTTGATTTTTCTCTTTCCCAGGGCTTGGCTCTGCCTTTTTATTCGCTCCAGACTTCAAACCAAAATGAGGAGATACACTGAATAAACGTTAATCGGCACTACCTGGTGTTTGTTGGGGCAAACATCCAAGTTTACCCAACACATAACCCTTGTTTTTTAACTGTACTGGAAACTCAGCATGAGAGTGAGCATTCACGATTCCTTGCGATTTCAACAGGTTGATCGCTTGCTTCTCTAAAAAGGAGTAGCTTGCTTCTAAGGATATGTTTGCGTGGCAGTTCAAGAAGGAAAATTTGGATACAATATAAATGTCAAAAAGAGTGTTGATCGCACGCGGTACTACGGTCTGTGAACTAAATGACGAAGAAAAGAGGAGAAACAAATAAATGAGGTATATTTATCAAATATAGATATGTGTCCTGGTTGATACACTGAATGAACCCGCATCAGGCATCCACTCTCTGTCGAACAATGGAACTGAGATAACAGAAACCCTCCACAATCATTCAACAAAGCTTAACCATCCGAAAAGAGATACCGATCAAGTAGGTCTGTAGATATGGGTATCTCCAATATACATATTTTTTGCTTATTGTCTACATGAGGAATCTCCCCGAACACTCTTTTTTCCTGCACTCCCTCTTCCTGGCATCATAGATGTATTTAGTATTGTGTATGTATGTGTATGTACTCTAGTTGATGCATTCCCTTCACTTCCACAGATCAATCTGGGAACTGGATGTTGACGTTGATGGATAGTCCATAACAGGCTCTTGAGAGCTGGAAGCATGGAAGACGTGGTTCTGCTCACCCGGGGCATCGTCTTGGCTAAGCTGTGATGCGACGAACTTGTCGAGAACCCTCCAATCTATCGGTTCCTCGGCTGTGTGCGCTGAGTAATTACATCTGCCACGGTGCGATGAGATCATCCGCCGGTGGCCACCACGCTCAACTGTCTCTTCTTCCCCCATGGGAAAGGAGAAATGGAGAGAGTTTCCAGGGTTGACGTCGCTGGGGAGCTTGGGGCTCTCCAGTTGAGGGAGCTGGAGGAAGGCCTCCTGACGGAGGTGTTGGTGGAACTCCGTCTCTCGCTTGCGAGAAGGATATACATACTGATTGTATGGCGTCACGGCAGAGCCGAGGTCTGTGGGGAAAAGAAAGTGATCTTCGAACCAGCATGGGGGTTCCTGCTCGCTTCCTTTGCTTGTCGCCGGAATCCGTTTCTTGAACACTCGGCATACGACCCAGCCCTCCTCCTGGAACACACACGAACATATAAGCTCTTGCGGTCATATCACATCTAGAAAATCCAAAAGTTGTGTATTCGGATATCTATCTCTGCGGGGAGTACATCTTGAAGAACGGAAAATAATCTGCGATCCCATTTGGTTCATCAGAATGGAAACATATCATCATGAAAAGAAACATTTGATATGGAAAATCTTTCTAATCAGATGGAAGAGATAGATAGGATCGCTGCACGTATGAGAGGATTCAAAGAGCATTATGGATTGTACTTCGACACAAAAATTTCATATATGTCATTATATGATAGTAGAGATAACGAAAGAGCGTTAAATTTTTAATTGGTATTGTCAATAAATATAATAAATATATGTACCTGAACAGTCGCGTTTTCATTTGTTTCGAGTCGATATTCATGCATGATGTAATCCGACTTCTGCCCATTTGGAGCTCGGCCCTTGTAGAAGACTAATGTCTTCCTCATCCCAACCAAGGCATGCTTTGAATGAATAGGCTTGTCCCTTCCCGTTGCCTTCCAAAACCCTGCTGTTGTTGCTCGATTTGTCCGGGTACCGGTGGGATACTTCTTGTCTTTGTGGCTAAAGAAGTACCACTCACTCTGCTCCTCCTCTCCTATCTTGCATGCATCTGGTTCGAGGAAAAAGGAGATCCACCATACTATATAACTCAAGATCCTGTATTAAGTAAAACTGGTGGTTTTTATTGCCACAGAAAATGGCTTATATGAAAGCTACCTTGAAGATCCCATGGCTCAATTCTGTATAGATCAACATCTTTGATAACATCCAAGTCAATCCCAGTGGAAGCCACTTTCTTCCTCAAATAGTAGTCAACGAGCTCTTCCTCTGTTGGATGGAAACGAAAACCTGGGGGTACATGCATATATGTATTCATTTTTTGTTCCTTCACAGAAATTCGGACCTGAAAAAGAAGTTTTATTATGAGATTCAAAAGGGTTTATTATTTTAATTCTGAGGCTAATCATGAATTTGGAATGATAGGAGCATGTTTCTTGAAAACCAATCCATATCTAAGACCATAATTGGTGAAATTGGCAGCATATGAGTTGATAGAACAAGATTATCTATAATTCATGGTATTTTCTTCCATAGTTTTATTGTTAAAAATAATAACATAATGGACGATTTGTTTCTTGATGGAGGATGCTACATACTGACCACCGTTCATAGAAAATTATTTATTCGGCTAAAAAATATTTAAAGGAATAAAAGACTCGTCAAAATAATTATGATGCCACTCTATGTGAACGGATTGAAGAGGATAACAAAAATGTTGGATGGTTATGGAGAGAAAAACGTAGAATTAATTTCTATCTTATATCCCATAATAAGAGGTTAATTAAATGAATCCATGACACAGAAATAATCATCTTAAAATCCTGCAAAAACAGATAAAGACTGAATGCTTGTTCCATCTATAACATGTCAAATGAATTGCATGACAGGAATTTATAAAGCTTGATTACGAAAGAGAAAAAGCCAGATTGAGTAATAAATAATACACATGAGAGATGAAAAAAATGTTACAGTTTATTATATTTCGTCTCTTAATATTGGCATGTTTTTGGATCAAAACTTTGAAACAAATGGATACATGGGCTCTGTAATTTTATTATATCCGATAAGTAATAAAAAAATATGTTAATGGAAGAAATGAATTAAAACTACATTTTTTCAACTTAAACCTGAAGCTTCGTGGTTAATTAAATTATTAGATTATGATAGAGGGATATCAGAAACAACAATCATAAAAAAAATCGTGGTATTAGGTTTTCCTTGAAAGCACAAAGTTTTTTCAAAAGATATAAAATTCCATGTTGCTTCTATCAAAAAAAAATTCCATATCATACTTTTGGAATATTCTTGTCGTGTTGATAAAATTTATAGTGGTGGTAGCTGGTAGTAGTCAAAAGAAAAGAGTGACCCTGTCAAGACTACATATGTTCATAAGTCTCTTACTTTAACTACCAAACTTGATTAAACATAATTAATTTTAGCTTTATGAGGCACCATTAGGGATACCATTCAATGTGGATTTACTTTTTCTAATGCTAGTGTACTTCTACAATTTTGTGCAGAAATGAAAATCTGACGATATAATGGAGAAACTAATTGATTCAGTCACAAAATTAATTAATTTAATAGTATAGGCGTATTGCACATTATACAACTCCACAAGGTTACTTAAACAAGGAAATATTGCACTAATTTACCTTTTGCTTTGATAATTGCTTAGTTGTTATAAAACAATGTGGAATCAAAATTTGTACCTAATTTTGTTTACCTCCAGTATGAAATTAAAAGAGCATGAAGATGATTAAAATGATATTAGCAGTTAGTATGTATCCCAATTATTTTAAACATGTATTACTTATACAGTGTAAGCATCACTTTGACATCTACAATGATGAATTGGCTGGAGTGGTGCTATTTCATTTAGAAAGCATGAGAAGGGGGAAAAATCATCTGCATGAAAAGATAACCATAAAAAGTTTATACTTTCCTAATTGAGATTGCTCAACCGATTGCAGGAATTTTCCACGACAAATGGAAGCATCATTAAGTATCAGGTGGCTCGTTTTAATGGCCCATAACGTAGTGTACTATATTTTTAAATGATGCACCGCACAAGAAAACGAAATCTATGAAGACAAATCAATATCCTACTAATTTCGTCAAGTTCAATGCCGCACCTTGGATGTGCCAGCAACAAATGGACTTCATAATAAGGGCATCATATTTGCGAAAGGGCGATTATCTAGTCCAACTGGATGAACTTGAATAAAGTTCATCGTTTATGACGAAAAATGCCTATGGATTACAGCTACTCAATCAGTATTTCGGAACGAAATCAGCGCGTAGAAAATTTCGAGTAGATGTCGGTGTAAAATACCCAGAGAAAAGACGAATCGTAGAAGAGAAAAAGAACACAAGCAAGAAGAAACCCTAATCACACGTGCAGGCTTAGGTTCTTCCCTGGAGACACTAGGATAAACTGTCGGCACGAGCGCGTCGACTAGACATTTAGGATTCTCGTATTCTACTTTTCTGTTTAACGTTTTAGTCTGTATCGCACGACAAATTCAATTCTCTGACGACGAGAGAGCAAAATATTGCCCTTGCGGTGCTCATTGCATAAAATCAGTGACCAAGAAAATAAGAAATACGTACGTGCATATTAAAATAATGAAAAAAATAATGGCTTTCAGAAGTATTAATGCACCAGGGGGACGAGAGAGAGAGAGAGTAAAACCAACAACGGAGAACAATATATATCAAAGGCAAATGACCACATTGAAATAGAACGATGCCCATAGGGGACGGAGAGAGAGAGAGAGAGAGAGAGAGAGAGAGAGAGAGCTCACGGCTCAGGAGTAGTTATCTAATCCACTAGACGTTCGCCTGTGAATGCGAGGAACCTCTGTAAGCCTGACCGCCGCGAGAATGGAGGATTTCCTTCTCCACCGTGGTTGACTTTCTCTGCTGATCCAAACGATAGAGGAAGCGGGGTGGGAACCCTTAGAGGACGGGGCAGAGGTGGGGGGGTGCCTGAAAACCCAAAGAAAGAGTAGACAATGGCGACGACGATGATATTCTAACCCCCAACATTCAAGTGCTTCTCCATCCCATTGCTCGCCCTTGTGCTTTCCTCCTCTTCTTTTTCCTCGTCTTCACTTGGCGCCCTGGCTTGTTTGCGAGGAAAGCTATGCTACTGGCTGAAGCGAGATCTCTTCCTCCCTCCGCCTGTCGTGGTGGCGACAACGGGCACCCGCTACTGAAAGTGACGGATAATATATACAAATAGGAAGGGTATTCAGAGACGAGGAACTGGATTGCGGGGGGGGAGGAGGGGGGAGATAGATAGATAGAGAGAGAGAGAGAAGCCGTAACGGAGGAGGGTCCAACGCCGACGGCGATGCGGAGAAGTAGCTCTCCTAAGATATCTCCGTGAAGCCACTCGGGTTACCGCGAACCATGGACGAAATTATGGAAGACGAAAAGGAGAATAAAAGTTTTTCCAAGCCCGAGCCGTTCTTTTTCTTTTCCTTCTTCTTCCCTTCCCTCTTATATCCTCAACCTAAGACTCCCCCCATCTCTCATGTCCTCCAACCCATTTACCGACTCTCACCTGAGCCAGTGCCAAACATCAAAATAGCTCTCGAATGTCCAACCTTAGATGATGAGGGCGAGTCGATCACAATAGATTGGAGAACCGCAAGTTGCGGGGGACAGCTGATTGGCTGACCTGGGCGTGATATGATCATCTTAGTAGTACGGATATGTATATAGCGAGAGAGAGACACACGCCAAATGTTTGCGGATCATCCTGGATATTGACAGGAAACCTAAACATTCCAATCGAGACGCCTCACCATGGGCAACCCATAAAGGAATGAGCTCCCTCGGGACTGCGGCAGACATCCTCCGAAGCTCCGACCTACTATTTTTAGTATTGAATCTCCCCAGTGTTCATACGCAGTTCCCGACATACTGATTCTCAGGGGGTCAAAGGGACTCGGAGCTCCGGCTGACACCCGTCGGCAGGGATAGTGCCGGCGGCCGGCCGGCAGAAATGATGCCGGTGATCTACGTGGCAACTGCTGGTCCGGCGTGGGGTTTCACTCCGATCATTAGGCTCGCAACTTGGCGGGCGGGGACTCGAGTGTTAATCTACTCGACCAGCTAACCACAGTGGCCCACGGTCAACACGTGCTACGACGATGTCTCCGCGCGTGCGAGGATGACGTGGGAGGGAGGAGGAGGCTTTGGGGGAGACTAAAAACAGGCTGGCCGGCGGTGGCGGTGGCGGTGGCGGTGGTTGCCGTAGCTCAGGCGTTATAAAAAGAACGCTTTCTAGAGTACCCATTTATCATATATAATCCGATGAACAATATATGTGTATATTTACTTATATTTTCACGCTGGTGGAGAAGTGAAGCTCAAGTATCATACGTGATCTGTGGGTCACGCACACATCATCCTCACCGGGAGCAGATTGCACTGTAAATTAATGGAATATGGTGTTCTAGTTTCTTAGGGGAAATAATATCCCTAGTTAGAAGAAGAAGGCTCATGGGGAAGAACGATGATCAGTCTTCGGATTACAATCCTTTCACTCCTAACGCATGCAAACTTTTACTGTCATACATAGTGTCACGAACGGAGTTACCGAGACTGAAAGAATGCCGCAGGCAGCAGGGGAGAGAGATCTAGAAAGAGGAGAGAAATAGATAAAAGTTAAAAGGATCTGATGGCTGAACAAATGAGAGAGAAAGAGAGGGAACCTTGAGAAGTTTTAGGAAGAACAAGAAATGCCTTTCTAGACGAAAAGTTGGACTGTTGACAGAGGTAGAGAGAGGGAGGGAGGGAAGGAGGGAGGGAGGGAGAGAAAGTCTCTTCATTGTTAGACACTGGGAAGCTTTTGAAAGAAAAAGAAATCCCATTGCAGGCGGAAACATGGAGAAGGGAGGGAAGGAGAGAGAGAGAGAGAGAGATGGGCGTAAGCGCGTGTGGAGTATAGGCGAGCCTTCTCGTTAAAGCTACAAGAGCGAGCACCCTATTCTCGCCGCGGAGGCGATCGGCAATCATAACGTAGGTGGGAACATCATTTGTCTGGTCACGGCGGACTTGAAACCCCATGTACCGGCCATAGGCAGGAATTTCATGCTCCCCGTTGAACAATGTTGGCTTCGTTATCTTCACGTGCATATATTGGGAATGTATTCGAGAGCTCATCTCGAACCTGGACATAATTTATGGCCGAGTCCGGATGGACCTGCGGCGACGTGATCGTATGAATCTTTGTTGACCGGAGGGAAACCAGCGGTGATGGGCAGATACCGGGGGCTTTCCACGGGGTAGTTTGAGATCTCAGGTGAGCGGAGTCGTCTCCTCCGGGTTAAGAGAGCACGACGTCACTCTCCTCCGAAGGTGACCTCCCAAAGCTGTTGTCGACCAGGGTCACCAGCCGGGCGAGTGGCGTCTTCGCCTCCAACGCCCTCCAGGATGGGGAAGAAAGGTTTATTCTCTGCCGCCGGGGGTTCATATGGAGTGAAACGAATCGGCCACCGGCAGTATTAGGTTGACACGCCAGGATTGCAGTTAGAGGAGTCGCCGATCATAGCAGCAACCTTTTGCCACCTAAAACCAAAAACAAAAAAATCTTCCAAGACGGCGTGCCAACTGTTTGGCTTCGGAGGCGTTTACTTTAGAAAATATGGATCGGATTATATAGTTGAAGGATATATTTTCATGAATATGGACTAGAATAAATTCGTTGAACCTCTCGTACAGGATATCTAATAGACAGAAGCGAAACATATATATAGCGAGAGAGAGAGAGAGAGAGAGAGAGAGAGAGAGAGAGAGAGACTCGGCAGCAGGTCTATTCTTCTTGTATCAACTATTCCTCTCCCCCGAGACACTCGTCACGACAGGGCCTGCGCCTGGTCGGGGAAAAGCGCCGGATCTCCGGCGCAATGTTCGGCTCAGTGGGAACGGCAGTCGACTGGGCGTCTGTCCGCCTGCTTTGAGAGCTGAGAGAGCGCGAGGCAGCCCCTATGTTACCCTCTCCTCCCTCCCACTGAAGAATGTGAACCATGGCAGAACACCGACTCAAACCACCATATCAGCTCTCTCACGAAAACGAGAAGCTCCTCATCAATCCCCTCCTCTCGTCTCTCTTCTCCACCCTCCCCTTCCAAACTATCCTCTTACATTTTTTTTTAGAAGAAACCGAGGCAGCCGAGGAGGCTTTCTCCCATCGTGCACATCGACCTTGACTTCCTGCTCGAGTTCGCCCCACTCTTGCGGGCGGACTTCGGCCGTGGCTCCAGGCCGTGAACATGCAGCGACGCGGATGATGGGTTTCTTCAACCTGGGCTGGGCCATGGGTTTTTTGTCGAGGATACGGATGGTGAAGCAGCATAGCCCAGACGGCGACTTCGTCTCTGGGCCGCGTGAATCGTCAAAGTATGAAATGTGTAACTTCTCATTTCATAGACCGACGAGAGCCAAGCAAACTTTCTCTCTCTCTCTCTCTCTCCCCTCCCAAAGGACAATTGCCCTTCGTCAACGTAGCCACTATATCTTCTCACACATAGGTTACCATCCTTATAAGAAAATGAAATCCCAACGTGCGGGCAAGCTCATACTCTTCGATTATAAGGTAAATCGCCGTCGACTAAGGTAGAATCAGACTAGACCACTTCAACCTGGTAATATTCCTAACCTTTCTTGTGGTATGCCATTATATTCCGGATAACTCCCACGAATTTCACTGAAAAAGAAGCTCCCTTACTCATGATTTCCCCAGTTGAAAGATAGATTGATAGAAATTCTGATATATCCCTTTGTCAGTTTTTTTATCGTAAAGTATCTCAGTACCTATGGTTGGTGTGTGGCATTATACGAGTGCTACGTTCATCCATAATTTAGTTGCCATCATCATCAAAAGGACGAAAAGCATAAAAACATGAAATAATACAGTTTATAATATTTATATTTAATAAACTTATTAAGTGATGATAATAATTTGATTTCAAAAGGATGAGAAAACACTTTACTTTATAATATCAAAGGTTATTTGGGTTTACACTCCGTAAAGATCCCCTCTCTCAAGATCATTCATTGAAAACTGACTAATGAAGCCCACCATGGGTCCAATGAAAGGCTTGCGGCATAGTTGGGGTCCCACTAAAGAAGATGGACAATTGGTGTACGGTTCGATAGGCTAATTGAAGGGGACGACTCTTGTTGGTCCTCTCATCACCAGTTCCCTCCAATCCTTGCCTCACTGCGTTTATATAAAAGTCAACTCAAGGCCAACATATTTCATTAATTATTAGAAAAGTTAGGGTAATGATCAACGGTCGGCCCAATTTGGGATTAAGTGATAATGCCGTTTTAAAATTTGCACATTTTTTCCCTGGTTCATGTTGCGTCGCGTCGGCGTGACAAAGATCTCGTTGTCAGCATCCGTACGATAGGCTCACAGTCAACGAGCCATTCATTTTTTTAGTGGTAATACGGAAATGGCAGCCAGCCACCACCGGCTGCTTGGTGTCTGGCAGCTAGTGACCGAATCGGATTCCATTCGTTGTAACGCCGTTGGGTATAACTTTCAAACTGGCGGTCCGACTGCTAGATTGGATCGAGACAAGTGGCAGAAATTGGGTCCTAAGGAAATCTTGTGGAGGCCAAAAAGGGTCAATCTCTACTATTAGTAATATAGAGAAACTTTAGATCTAATCAGATGATATATCCAATTGCTGTTGTCTTAGAAGTCGGGGAATATATCCATTGAAGATAAGATCAAATTTATACATGGACAAAGAAAAAGCTTGACTGCTGCTTCTGACTAGCCACAAAGGGCGTTGACTGGGCAATCTTAGTCCACGTGGCAAGGGGGTTATAGTATGGATGGAACTCTAATTGCGTGATGAAATTTCTTCACGTGGGATTGGTGGCCAAAGGCCGTCCTCTTGTCTCATGCAGCATCATTGGTCTGATTAATTAATTTTAGACCGTCACATAATTCATCCATTAGCCCCAACCACTCCATTCTTGGTTTTTAGTTTTCCATCCCAATTCACAAGAGTCAAGGGATATAAATGTTTCATATTAATCGTACTTCACCTAACCTAATGCTCATATTAATCGTATCTATACCCTGAAATCCGTGACCCTCCGGTCGGAAATTTTAAATCTCATAAACATATTTATCGGACTTCATTCATGATTATTCGTTAATTTCCGTTGAACCCAACTGGACGAGGTCCCACGTGTGGCACGTTGCCAGGGGTGTACGGCGGGGACATGGGGCATTGACACGTGGCTTTTTCTGGCAGAACTCCGCAGTTTATATGGACCGAGTGGGGGATGGCGGAAGCCAAACGTTTCTCCTCCTTTCTCAGGCGTGGGGGTCCATGAAGAGACTCAGGGGGATCAGGGTGGGCAGGACGTTGCACTGTGTCTGGAGATGGGTCCGACGACGGCGGTGGCGGTCCAACGGCGGCGATTACCTCCGCTCGGGATGTACCTTCTCTCCGTCACCCTCCCAGCGAGCTGACCGGGAGAGGACGGCCATGGCGGCCAAGTTCGCCGACTGGGGCCGCCTCTTTCCTTTGCGCCTTCGACCTTCTCCTCGGGCCTGGTTATCTGGAGGAGGAGATGAGTACGGCGGTGATTATCAGCTCCTCCGGCAGCGCCGGCCGAAGCCTCCTCCCAAGGGGCACCTCGTGGTGTACGTCCCCCGAGACGGCGGCGAGCGGCCGCACCGCGCGGTGGTGCCAGTGGTCTACTTCAACCACCCGCTGTTCGGGGAGCTGCTGCGGAAGGTGGAGACAGAATTCGGGTTCCAACAGTCCGGGGGGATCACCATCCCCTGCCCGGTCTCCGACTTCGAGAGCATCTGCACCGCCGTGGCCGCCGAAGTTGGCCGCCGCAGGAGCGGCAGCTCCGCCGCCAGGTTGCCGCGGCAGCTGCTCTCCCTCACCGGACGCCGCCCGATCGTCCAACAGACCTGCGATTATATTTGAAATGCGCGTAGAAATCTGATTATCACGTAACCCTCTCTCCTCTTCCGCTCCAAACAGACGCGCCCATCTGGCTTTAACGTAAAGGAGTCGGCTTTCCCCTCGTCAAAAGAGGGAAAGGGAAAGAGCTGATCGGTACACGGCGGGGGAATCCCCAAAAGCCACCGTCCTACTGATCTCTCCGGCTTCTCCCTCCTCGCCGGAGGTGGGAAGAAGCCGACTGAAGGCGACACTGTCCTTATCCATGAGCACCGCCGGCGGTGGGAGCCTCAAGAGTTCTGATATTTCCCTCACATCCTCGCCACCGGCGACGACCGAGATCAGAATCCCCCCCACCATCAGCATAACTTGCAGTTCCAGCAATTAAACCAGATAAATCACAAGAATCACACTTCAAAACGATCATCGTCTGAGGGCATCTGTCCATCGATGACAGGGTCCAGACCCCCCCGCAATTTAGTATAATTTACTCAACTCGGATATAAAAAAGCTAAAGACAGTTTATTATAAGGCTAGTGGGCATGAGACTGGAATAGCGGGTTAGACCCCCCTCGCCCGAATTCAGTAATTAATAGATATCTTTATTCAACCCGGATATATAAAAATAAAGACAAGTATAAAAATCTATTGGGCCTCAGAATGTAGTAGTGGGTTTGGTCCATTATGGTGGAACAGAAAATGGGCTATATGGGCCTTCTTTTTCTTGCTGGGCTTGCTTCACTCGCCGCCAGGAACCTTCTTGGAGGCCACATCTTCTCCTGCAGGCCCTGCTTCTTCCTCGGGCACTCCCGAAGCTCTTCCGTACAGGCGGCGCTGCCCTTCTCTCCGGCGATCGTACCCATCATGGCTGAGGAGGCGAAAGCCAAGGGCAACGCGGCCTTCTCAGCTGGCCGCTTCGACGAGGCGGTGCGACACTTCACGGCGGCGATCGACCTCGCGCCCACGAACCATGTCCTCTACTCTAACCGCTCCGCCGCCAACGCCTCCCTCCACCGATACGCCGAGGCCCTTGCCGACGCCGAGAAGACGGTTGAGCTGAAGCCCGATTGGCCGAAGGGATATGGCCGCCTTGGGGCCTCCCTCGTTGGGCTCGAGAGCTTCGACGACGCCGTCTCCGCCTACCGGAAGGGCCTGGAGATCGAGCCCCACAACGAAGCCCTGAAGGCGGGCCTTTCGGATGCTCAGGCGGCCGCTGCGCGGGCGCATAGGGCGCCGCCGGGGTCCTCCCCGTTTGGGAACATCTTCGAGGGCCCGGAGCTGTGGGCGAAGCTGACGGCGGATCCGTCCACAAGGAGCTACCTGCAGCAACCAGACTTCGTGAGGATGATCCAGGAAGTACAGCGGAACCCCAAAAACCTCAACACTTACCTCTCGGACCAGAGGATGATGCAGGCCCTGGGGGTCTTGCTGAATGTGAAGGTGAGGACGTCTGAGGAGATGGAGAAGGGGGCTCCCGAGGCGGAGCTGCCGAATAAGAGTCCGAAATCAGAGTCATCTCAGCGTGCTCCAGAGTCGCAGCCAGAACCAGACCCAGCACCTATGGAAGTGGAGAAAGACGATGAGGGAAAGCGGAGGAAGGCAGAGGCACAAAAGGAGAAGGAAGCGGGAAATTCGACATACAAGAAGAAGGACTTTGATACGGCAATCCAGCACTATACTAAAGCGCTTGAGCTCGATGATGAGGACATCTCTTTCCTTACGAACAGGGCTGCGGTATATTTGGAAATGGGCAAGGTAAGGGGATCCCTTCTCAACTCTTATCGTCAAACACTAGCAAAATTTCCTGGTTTTACGTCAGAAATGAGAATATATCGTGCTCTACACCGCTGTTCACAGTGTTACTTAATTGTTCTTAACGATTTCAAGGTGATTTGGCTAGTTTTTCTTGGGTATGTGATTATTTTCTGCTTCGTTCTTTTTTTTTTCGATAGGTAGCGCAATTAATACATCATTGGGTCTCTTATTAATAAAAAAATCGCATTATTTGTTATCTGTTAAACTAGGATTTCCATAATGAATCTCTAGACTCGATGTATTGGACGATTTATTTTTTTTAACAATATTTTCACCTTGTGGAAAATTCCTCGCGCTTTATCTAATTTTTATTGTACATGACGATCGAACAGTGTCGCCTTGCCAGTAATCAAGTTGTCTAGTGTTTCGCCCGTTCGTACTAGCAATTTTTCTCACTCGGAACGTGGAGAGATCATTCCAGAACATAACGTGGTCGGAGAGAACTGAGAAACTTGGTGTCTAATGGTCAGAAAAAATATTTCTAGCTCTCATTATTATCCTATAATCTTATATGTCACTCATCTGGTCAATGTAGGGCCTGAAGAACCAAGCAGAGCGCAGCAGTGTCCACAGTTTTTTGTCCACTTGCATAGCTTATGATCTTCCTTCTTCCTTTAGATTTTCGCTGCAATTCAACCAGATTCAGAACGTGTTTCACTATCTGCTGTTGACTTTTCAATTTAAAAACCAGGGAGCAGACTGGGCCGCAGTCCCTTTTGCCTTAGAATGGGTGTTGCGATTCTGGACACCAATTAGTTCTCCCATCGACTCTTTCTGCTACCTATGAATTATGAAACCCTTTTGAAATAGCATTCAGAAAACATACCATCAGAAACAGAATAAACGTTTTGGAAGCATTGACACGTCCCTGTCCCTCAAATGCCCGCAGACATGGCATTATTCTCTGGTTTGATGGGGAAAGCAGTTTGATTTCTGTCAGTTTTATTAATTTAAAGCGTTCTACACGTATTTTCTTCAAATACTGGTTATTAGACATTTGCCATAAAACTTTCCCTCTTGTTTTCCGTATCTAATGACGCTACCATGAAATAATTATCCTCAAAGTCAAATGTATGTTCGCTGTGTGATGCTCATATCTGAGCTCACTCGGTATGAGAACCCTTCTTTAGTTTGATCAGGGCGACTTAGGATGGTGAGCTGAAATTCATGAAGCCCTAGAACATGTATCTCATCATCTTCTTGATTTTGGAAGATTAAGGCCCATTTCTTATGATTTCTGATGACCGATCCATGTCGTTTAGTACGAGGAGTGCGTCAAGGATTGTGACAGAGCTGTCGAGAGGGGCCGAGAGCTTCGTTCTGATTTCAAGATGATCGCAAAGGCGTTGACTAGGAAGGGCACGGCATTGGTCAAGCTGGCCAAGACTTCAAAGGATTATGAGCCCGCTATTGAGAGCTTCCAGAAAGCGCTGACTGAGCACCGAAACCCTGATACATTGAAGAAACTTAATGACGCCGAGAGAGCGAAGAAAGACTTAGAGCAGCTAGAATATTATGACCCAAATTTGGCTGATGAAGAACGCGAGAAAGGTAATTGCCCACTCAATTGCTCTTTTACACTTCATCGGATGCCTCTGCTACTCGTGTGTTTCTACAGAATCAGTGCCGTCGAATTAGATTTAATTTAGATTTTTTGTCAAATCTGTCTCTCTTTTACCAGGAAACGAGCTCTTCATGCAGCAGAAATACCCAGAAGCTGTGAGGCATTACACAGAGGCTCTGAGGAGGAATCCTCATGATCCAAAGGTGAGAGATTTCGATCTTTGAGCCGCCGCAGTGTTCATGATTCTTCCCGGACGATTCTGATTAGGCCTTATCAGCTTCAATCTCTCTTGGTTTTGATATTCAGACCCACTAGAAGGATCTCATAATCAAGGTTTCGGAATCGCTTCCCCTTGGTTCACTGATTTATATTGATCTCTCCAGGTTTATAGCAACAGGGCGGCGTGCTACACGAAGTTGGGGGCCTTGCCAGAGGGGCTGAAGGACGCCGAGAAGTGCATCGAGCTTGACCCATCCTTCTCGAAGGGGTACACCAGAAAAGGAGCCGTTCAGTTCTTCATGAAGGAATACGACAAAGCTCTGGAGACGTACCAGGAGGGCCTGAAGCACGACCCAAGCAACCAGGAATTGCTGGACGGAGTCCGCAGGTAGGCTTTCTTGAGGGGCCAGATTTCTTCAGCCCCCCTACCTGTTCTGCGCGCTCGGTGATTACTTATTTCTGTCCCCCGAACCAGGTGTGTCGAGCAGATCAACAAGGCTAACCGGGGAGAGATCAGCCCGGATGAATTGAAGACGAGACAGGTCCGTTGACCCGTTCAGTGTGCTCAGTCTGCTGCTGGGTTCTGCCCGGTCAGATCATCTGACACAGACTTTTTGACAGGCCAAGGCGATGCAGGACCCGGAGATACAGAACATTCTCTCCGATCCCATCATGCAGCAGGTAAAAATCCCAGCGGCAATGCCGTGACCCTTCAAAAATCGGCGGGATCTGCCGTTAGGATTGCCATCTGACGAGGAGCTGGGGGGATTTTTGGTGGTGGACAGGTGTTGGTTGACTTCCAGGAGAACCCCCGGGCTGCGCAGGAGCATCTGAATAGCCCGCAGGTGATGCAGAAAATCCAGAAGCTCGTGAGCGCAGGAATAGTCCAGATGAGGTGAGAGACGGCAGGCGGAGGGAAGAGGCTCAAGAGGAAGGATCACTCGGATGACTCCTGAAGAAGGTTCATCCGTTCCCGTGTGTTCAGGATTGATTTTGAACTAAATTTTCGCCAGCTCTGGATGGGTATCACCGTTGTTGTGCTCAAATTTGTCCATAACGTCGATTATTTCGCTTCTAGCAAACTACAGCGAAGACAGTGCGGGTCCCTCCGTGTGCTCGTCGAGCTCTTGGCCAGCATATTCCTCTGCCATCTGATCTGACTTGTTGATAGTATACACGCCCACTATTAGACCAGGCTGTTGACATTTGAACCATTATTCGATTTAGCTTGTTGCTAGTTGTAGACTCATTGTCAAATGTTTGTTGTCCTAATAATACCCCATTATTTTGATCAATGTTCATTCGATCCACAGCTCGCCGACATGAGAGCCAGTACCTTGGCCAATCGACTTCCCAACGACCGTCGGCAGCTCAGCCGTGCTCGAGTTCTGGAGGTTGCAGGGTGGTGACAGGAAGGCTGTGCCCTTCACGGCCCCGGCCTTCCTGTTTCATGGACCACGCGGGGCCGAAGTGTTCGTCTCCCTTTCGTTGTCTATGGCCCCTGCGGGAACCAGTAGTCTGCCATTGATTCCGCCCTGTACGGCCGGTGGGAGGTCTACTGCCCGGCAAGGCCGCAGGCGGGGCCGCAGGCGGCACGTTGCGGCCAGGGGGGCCGCGTGGTTGCATATTAAAACGAGCCCCCGATCCGTTGGTTCCTTACCCTCTCGTTTCTGCAGTTCCTGCCCCCCCTTTGCAACAGTCAGTCCAGTGGACATGGCAGCCCACAGAAAAGCCGCCGCCGCCGGCGTCCTCCTCCTCGCGGCTCTGGCTCTCGCACTCCACGCGGGGACGGTCGCGGCCGCGGCCGCCGCCCTCCCCCGCCGGTACCAGGACCCGAGGGTGGCGCTGGCGCTCATCCGCAACAGCTGCCGGACCACCGAGTACCCGCGCCTGTGCGTGCGCTCCCTCTCCGCCTTCGCCGGCGCCATCCAGACCCCCGCGCAGCTAGCCGACGTAGCATTGGCGGTCAGCCTGAGGACCGCCCGCTCCGCGACGGCCGTGGTGACGAGGATGGCAGCGCGGCGGCGGCGCAGGATGGGTCGCCGGGCGGCGTCCGCCATCGGGGACTGCCTGGAGACGATGGGAGATTCCGTCGACGAGTTGAGGGACTCGCTCCGTGCCATTGGCCATATGAACAGGCGCAATGTCCGCCTGCAGATCAGCAACATCCAGACGTGGGTAAGCGCCGCGCTGACGGACGACGACACCTGCATGGAGGAGCTCGCCGGAAAGGCCATCGACGCCGAGGTGAGGGCCGTCGTGAGAGGCCACATTACGAGGGTTACCCAGCTGACGAGGAACGCTCTGGCTCTGATCAACACCCTCTCCACCACCGCAGCCGCCGCCGCCGACTCTCCGTGAACCCTCCTCCCCTTCCCTCCCCTCCCCTCCTCTCGTCCCCCACCGTCCCGTTATCACCCCCCCGAGTGGAAGGGTGAGCTACTGCAAGTCCGTCTCCTGCTTGCTTTACTACTGGATTGCCGATGGTAGCTTTCCATGGTTCCCTTTCGATCTCTCATGGCAGTAAATTACGGTGGGCATGTCTTTACTGTAAGAGATGACTCATCTAACATTAAATTCAGAAACCCATAACATAAAATCGATAATTTCCTTCATTCGTAGGTATAATTCAACAGATGAAAACTAATTTCTCTGTCCTCGGAGCGAATAGTAGAGACCGCACGGCCCTAAGTCACCCCGGTACAGTCTGCGAAGGTGTTGCTCTCTCCACACTGCCGAAACCCTAACGTCTGTCAGGTCCATCCTTCCTACCTTGTCGGACACCAGGAAGGAAGAGAGAGAGAGAGGACCGATCCCCCTTACTGTCCGATGTATATGGGCTACCCAAAGAGTGAAAGAAGTGGTCACAGTGCGTGATTTTACGACCATCAGTCGGTAATAAAGCAGAGCTCCTGCCGTCCGTTGCGGCTGAGCAGCCCGGAGAAGTACCGCGATCACCTTGGCCGTTTGAGGGGCCTATAGAAGGGGCACAATCCGCTGCCGACAGAGGCTTGGCATTAACTGCGGCGTTAATTAAAATACGCCAATCGATGAAGAGAATCTCGACGGGACGAACTCCTGGGCCCGGAGCTCTCGAGAGCTACTCATCCGGGCTGGCTCCGGCCTTGTCATATCTCTGGACGCGCGGCTGTCGCTGTCGTGGGCCGCCTCCGGGCACATGCTTGAATGAGGAGGGCGAGAGGTCTCCGTCCACCGGAGAATCGCTCTCCGGCTGCGGGTACTGAACAGCATCGCGGCCGCTTCTCCTCCGGCGCCGCCAGCGAAGAGTTTCTTATATCCGTAATTATTAAGTTAATCTCTCCCCATCGCCATCTCTATCTCTATCTCCGTGCGTTATCTCTCTTGAGTTCCGTCTCTATCTCGTCTGCCTCGAGCTCTATCTCTACGCCTTCGTCCATTTCTTTCTTAATTATGATGTCCGCATGCGCCGCCTGCGCCGCCTGCTAGCGGGCATGTGCGGATGTCGGGAGGGGGCTTTCCGTGCATGCGATCACGTGGCCGTCGGAGCCGGCCATTACCGTCTATCCTTTTCCCTGGCCCGCCAAGCTGCTGCCTTTATTCCGCCGCCCTCACCGTCGCCGTGGTGAAAGCCCTCCTGCGGCGCCCTGAGATCGAAAGGTCCCTCCTTTCCGTGAAAGAGGGTGACCGACCCCCCTGGCACACAGATTGCTTCACGAGTCGAGTGAGAAAAAGAGAGAGAGAGAGAGAGGGTGGTAACCAGCATCCCCCATTAATGGAGGGGAGATACTTCAAACACCAGTACCGTACACCCCACAGACTGCGACAGTCCGTCAATAATGATACGATTGGGACCGTCTCCGCCATACCGAATGTGACAGGCAGTTCATCCCTCTTCTCTCTTATACACACATTTCTCTCCATCTACTTCTACCGACAATATTCCGGAGGAGACAGCGAGAGGAACATGATTCCGGAGAGGCTTTCGGTGTCGGAAACGTAAGTGAAACCAGAAGTGCAAGATCAAGATCTTATTCTATGCTTCGTCCGAGGGCTACGGGTTCTTCACCGGCATCAAAACCACCTCTACGGTTTTTGGTCCTTCCGGAAAACACACATATACACACATTCTCCAAGCTGAGAGAAGGAGAGAAGGATAGAGAGAAAGATGGATGTGTATGGATAGAGGATGGAGCTTGTTCACAGGAGGAGATGGAGCTTCTGGCTCAGTGCCTGGCGGCGATCCGGTTGACGAGAGCGAGGGCGTTGCTGGTCTCCTGCGCAAGACCGACGATCTTCCGCCGGATGGCGGTCTTCATCGCAGCGTCAACGTTGGTGCCGGAAAACCCGTCGAGGCAGGTGGTCTCGTCGGTGAGGGCGGCGCTAACCCATGTCTGGACGTTGCTCAGGTGCCACGCGAAACTCGGCGTGCCAGGCTTCCCCATCCTGCCGAACTCCGCCACCGACCGGCGGAGGCGGTCCACGCTGTCGCTCACGTTCTCGATGCAGTCCCGCACGGCGCCGGCCTCCCGCGACCGTATCTTCCGGGCGCCATCCATCAGGTGGCCCACGAAGGTGGAGGCGGAGCGGGCACGATAGATGGTCACGGCGAGGGCGGTCTGCGCGAGCTGCCGCGGGTTGCGCCGGACGGCGCCGGCGAAGCCGGTGAGGGAGTGCTCGCAGAGGGCGGGGTAGCGAGTGGAGCGGCAGGAGGTGCGGATGAAATCCACGTCGGGGTGGAGAGCGGCGCCGGCGCCGGCGCCGGCGCCGGCGCAGGTGGAGAAGAGGGTGAGGAAGACGGCCGCGAGGAGGACGCGCTCCATTAAGGGTTTCCTCTCAGGGGCAGCAGCTAGAAGCAGGGGAGTGCGGGCTGAGACGGGGTTTCTTCCCATGGGAGGCGTTATAAAGATCTCTGCAGCAGAGACATCTCACGTGATGGATGGAAACATCCCCCCTTCTCTCCCAACCATTTTTTTAAATTCCGGGAAAACAAACGCCGGGCTGCGGTTTTCTTGACTTCTCTCCCATCGGAGCGCGCTCACAAAGGGACCATCCGCCGATATTTCGTCGGCATCCCCGCGTTCTCCGCGAGGTCCGCCGCTATCACCGCGCCAAGATTCCGTAATGAAGGCTTGGGAACTTCCAGACCCAACGGGGACCTCCTCCCTTCTCTCTCTGCTTCACGCATTTCGGCGACGGAAGGGATGAGAGAGAGAGAGAGAGAGAGAGAGAGAGAGAGAGAGAACCCGGATACAGAAAAAGAGCCCAGTTTCATAAAATGCCAAACCCGAGTGACAAAGTGGTGCCCTTCATTAAGCCTCCTCTCTTGGTTTGTCTCCCCGTCCATGAGCATCCCCATAGTTGGTCTCCGACAAGGGCAATACTAAGCGCGCGCGCGCGAGAGAGAGAGAGAGAGGGAGATGGCGGTGGAACGAACATCTATCAAAAATCCGAACTTGAACCGGTGGGTGGGTCTGGGCTGATTCTCTTTCCGAGCATGGTTTTGAGATCTAATCATAGAAATCTGAGATCGCCCGGGCTCGAAGCTCGCGGAATGATTCCTCTCTAGATGGAGCGCTCAGTACGATCTGATTCGGTCCTATCTTCTGGGTCGACGGGGTTTCTCTCTCTAATCAGCTGGAGATGGCGAAAGGAGTCAACTTTCGCCCAGTTGGAGTACGGGCCTTGGACTATTTTACTTTATCGTGGGCCCGGTATTACTGCGAGGCTTGTTTTTCTGCACATGGGGTCGATCCCTGCACGTGGGAACGGTGGAACTTTCAGCTTGCCGACCGAGACGACGTCCCTGGTGGGGATTTACAGTTTTCCAAAAATAGGCTAATTGAAGAGTGGACGTGGAGGTGAGGTGTCACTGGGTTTTAGATTAGCCCAATAATGAAGCTAGTTCCGGCCCACACCTCTGACAAACCCAGGGGACCTGCCAGACAGCGACACCACAGGGGCCGAGCTTGAGCCCGGCTCCACAGGGTTCGGCCCGAGACAATCTCGGGCTTTTTGGGCCAGGCCCGGTACCCGCCCCCGATCCATTAGCGTCCTAACCATTTTTTTTCTCCCGTCTTGAACCAAAAGGGCCGAATCAAGAATCTAGCATGATCTGGCGCCCTTCTAGAGAGAGACAGAGACAGGGAGAGTAAATTACCCAATAAGGAAAATTGGCATTTATGGCTGTTCAGACAAAAGCAAATTCTACAACGGAGGCCATACTTGGAAAAAAACAGATTCCGAAAGCCAGTTCTCAAGCAACAAGGTGATAAGATCAAAGAGATTCTGGAAGAACCCAGCTTTGGCTTCTGAATTCCATTCTGGCCTGTTCTTCCACCGAACAGGGTCCTGTTCTCAGCTGTGCTTCTGCCACAGCTTGAGCATAGTAAGTAGCTGCACTCAACCAGATACTAGATCAATGATACAGGTCCAGCCACAGATCAACGTATTTATCACGTTTTTGATGTGAAAATGAGAAAACACCAGATTTCTAATGTTTTCTGAGGTGAAATATAGGGTTTTCGTTCCTAATAAAAACACCTCGAATTCAGACATAACTCGAGCTCATCCTAGACCGAGGTTAATCTGGTGCTGGTCAACCACAATTTAAAGATAAATGACAACTTTGCCCCTTCACTGCCCAACCCGAGTCAACAGAAACATGGTAGCTTGGTCATTTGGAGAAACATGTAAGGGCACAATAACAGTCAACTCAATACTCACAGCTTTCGACGGGGGCATAACCACCGGACCAGATCTGATACAGACTAAGTTTGTCGGAGTCCTTTCCCAGCTCGAAGGGGAAATTCTATAATTCAAGTGGGTTTCTAGGAAACAGGTAAAAAGTTCCTACCTTTCTGAACCATGAATTCAACGATAGAAATGGTTCATGATGAAGGAGAAAGCGGGGGACTCACCGACTCGACGATCCCTGCCTCCCCTTTGAGGCTCTGCAGAATCTACATTGCCTCAAGCCGTCATGTACTTGAGCATGGTCGCCCGAATATTCTCCATGAAAGCAGCCGCCTCTTTCTGTGGAAGAAAAATTGGCATCGACTTATTGTGATTGGAATGTATGGGGAATTCGGAAGATCCGACGTGGGATCTCGTATTATCTTCCAAACCTGGTCGCTGTTTATGGCGCTCGCAATGTTCTCGTCCAGAAGGGCAAGAACTGATCTTGTAAGCTCGTTGCGTTCCACCATCTCCAGCAGCTGCGCGAGCCATGGCTCCATCAATCCATAATTTCATCTTAAATAAATCAATAAACAAAAATAAGAAGGCGGTATGAGCTGAGCATACGGTAGCCTTCCTGTCCTTGGATTGTAGTATCTTGGAGAGCCTCTCCCTTGCTAAGACAAGGTCTGCCTGCATTTTATCATACGCTTCTGCAGTAGAGAGGGAGAGAAAGAGAGAGAGAGAGATGATGATTCAGAAGAAGCATGGCAGGAAATGTACATAATTATTGGTGATTGGAAATTGCCAAACCTGTTCCTTCTTGGAGAACCTTCTGCATGGCTTCCAACTCTATCAATCTGTCTTCCATCTCCTGCAGAGACACGAGAACGAGATCAGAGAGAGTTTCAAGCTTAGCTTGTGTGACGAAGGTCGAATGACTTTGGAGAAATACGACAGACCTTCGTTCTAGAGACTGCGAAACGAAGCTGACTGAGCTCGAGTTGCACATGGTCGAAGAACTCCTTGGTTAATCTGGCACATTTCATAAGTTAATATGGGATCTGACACCAGAGTTTAAGTACATTCCCCATGTCAAGAGTGCCAATCATGCTCGATTCGCGAGATCACCATGAAGCTTTCATCCAACATGTGAGTAGATCGATGAGACAGAGCCAATAGAGATACGAGCACATAGAGTTGAAGTGTTAGCTATGAAGCCAGGACGTGCACAAATGATCAATTAAGTTTCACACTTGAACAAAGTAATCAACTCCTCGGTGATAGAAGATGGAATGAAAGCGTTCCAGACTCAGAAACTTTCAGATTTCTCCAAAATATGCTGGATAATCGAAAGAGCTTCTTGAAATGGTCGCATGACATCTGAATTCCTGACTTTTCATCCACAAGAACACACAAATTTTCTTCATTTTGTAAGAATGATTGGGTAAGGTAACTTCTGATTCGAAATCCAGCGATAAAACCTCTTGTTTAATATGGGATGCCGATTTGATTTGCACCGAAAAAATTAGGAGAAGAAAATAAATCTAAATAGGAATGGTGATTGTGTTTTTCATTCACGTGATTTCATCTCCTGTCTCTGGCAATGTATCCTGCTTAGAAGTCCTCTTAAGACTGTTCCAATTTCTTGACATGGAGGACAGGACAACTAGCTTAGAAGCATAGAGTCTACCGGAATGGCAACATTCAAACCAGAAGAATACATGGCTGCGTCAGAGGAGTATAATTAAACCGACCGACCGAAGATCTCTGTGAAGATTGATAAGAGGAAGAAAACAAAGGAATCTGACACGAACAGCAGCGAAGCAGACTCACCGAGGCCTCAATCTGGCAATTTCGTATTCCAGCTCTCGCGCTTCCGTGTCGAGAAAGAACTCGATCAGCTCCGGAATCTTGTCGGGCACCGCACGAGACTAAACCATCCCAGAAGCAAACATCAAAGCCTGGTTTAGCTCTAATTTCTTCCCCGTAAATGCAACGATTAAATGAAGACAGAAAACGTTAAAATTCTCATATTATTGCCTCTCTGAGGGCGCGGCGGCGCTCGTTCTCCTGCCGCAGCTGGCGATTGAATTCCTCCCGCGCGTCGGCATCCTTCATCAGCCTCTTCGTGAACTCCAGCCGCGCGATGTGCCCCCCCCGCGGCGGGCCGAGTATCCCCTCCGGATCCTGCGCGCAGGTAGTTTCTGCAGTAAGCCACCTGGATCTCAAAGCACACTCCACTCCGCCGAGGGTAGCCGTCTCAGCGCACCCATCCAACGCAGCGGATCCCCCGGCACCTCCGCGATGACCCCTGCGCCGCACCCGCCGGCGGCGCACACAGTCTCCTCAACGGGACGACGCCGGAAGCGGCGGCCCCGATCCCCCGGGCGGCGGCGCCACCGATGCTGAGGGCCATGTCGACCGCCTCCGTCCAGCACCACCCGGAGATTCCTACGCGGCGGCAAAGGGCGCGGGGAAGCAACGATAACGGATAGAATTTGGACACCTCCTGGCCGCAGCCTCTCTTACCTTTAATTGGGCCGAACTGGCCCATTATTTTGATCGATTACAAGCTCCCTTTAATTGTTGGGCCATCAAGCCCAAAACTAGTCCTCAATCAGTAGTAGTACATCAGTCTTATCCTCATAATTAAAATTTTCATTTTAATAATTAATACGAGATTAATTTGAGCAGGTTGCTGCCTCCCATGCGGCCATCCTTATTTTTCTATGGAATTTATAAATAAAAATCATTTATTTTTTTATATAAATTAATGTTCAAAGCCCAATAAATATAGTTTATTGAGATCAGCAACGGCCTTCCCCAACAATTACGAAGAACTTGTAATCCGATCATTTTATAAAAAAATCACATTTGACCTTAATAATTAATCACAGAGTAACTTCAAATAGTTCACTACATTGTCCATCTTCTAAATAGCTTCCAAACAAGAACATAATCAGATATATTTAGTGAATAACACCAAGTATGATCAAAGACAGCTTGACAAATGAGCGAATGTAAATAATACTATACATTAATAAACCTAACATATCACAATATACTATAAATATAATTATATCAACATATGTAAAAAAATATATCATCTTAGATATCATGATTTATTACTTAACAGGGCAGGTGAGCACACATAATCTAGATAAGTAGCCATATAAAGCATAGTATATTGATGAATACAGTATGCAAGTGTGCATAATGTAGTATATATTTTCAAATATGAAAAATAAAATACAATACATGTAAGTGGAGTACGTAAGAAACCATGTAGATTTATTTACTTTATCGTTTCATGACTGTATGTTTGATTTTTTAAATGGCATACTACTACCTAAGGAATTGCACAATAATAATATTGTATTTCGTCTTGGATGTTTGTATCCTTTTTCACTTTATAGAGGATATATCCTCATGTTTCTATTGTAATCCAGCTCATTTTCTATGCTTGGAAGCCTATGCATTGTTTGGATCTTGATGGGTGCCTTCACTCTCTTGGGGATTCCATTCCCAACAACTATGTATGAAGTGCTTTGTGAGGAGACTCTCTAGGGCAATCCTACCACTATTGATAGACGGAGATAGGCAATTGGCTAGAGGGACATGAGCGTTATACAGTTGTATAAAATATCAACTCATACGTATAACACAGTTAAGCTTTGCTTCTAAATTTTATGCCTAAGAAAGCTAAGGTCCTCCCCATTAACTTTTTTCGATTAAGTTAGTCAAATATGATGCACAATTAAATATTTCAATTTATATAGATTATTATTATTATGTAATTGATAGTGATAAAGGAAAATCCATGGCTTTGCCTAGTTTAAACATTTATCTAATTGAAATTTTAAGCTAAGATGTTATGTTACAAGTTAATATTAGAATGGATTATGCATTCAAGATTGTTGACAACATCAGCTAGAAATGAATTACATGCATATTCTTAATGATTAAATGACTTGGTAGAGTACGAATTGAATTTACATGGTTGGGAATAATTGTATAAGCTTAATTTTACACAAAGAAATGGAGCATAAAAATGCCATAGGCATTTGTTATTGTATAGAATAAACATAAGATTCAACTCCTATGGGTTCAACTTGAGCATTTCCACAATAATACGCCTAACTTAGTATGTAATAAATAGCGAAATCATCTACAGTGGCAGGGACCTCACTCAACAACAGACATTTGCAGCCATACTGAAATTAAAAAAATACATGTCTTGCTTGTGAGAAATTCTAACAAAGATGAGGATGGGCATGACACTCAAAAGAGGTCACTCAGATGAACCTTGGTAAAATTGTAAGAGAGAGAGAGAGAGAGAGTTTGACAAGAGGGTGGGTTCCAGACGTTTTCTTACCTCGATTGTGTGGAATCTTCCATCTTCCATCTTCCACTGTCTCACCTTTTAGGAAACTTTGATATTTTTTAAGGCTCAACTATTCATTACAAAAGTCTCGTCCTTTGACCACTAGAAAATGGACCCCTACCTGAAGGAGTTTCCCTGGAGCATCTCCACATCACCTTTCACCCTTCTTAGGTCAGCCTGACCCTTCAGAGCGGTACAGTCCGTATCCCCCCAGTTCGCGAAATTTTCATTGGTTGGGCCTTCTAAGAAAACTGCCGGCCTCGGGATCGGATGGGCATTGTCTAGAGTCAACCTACCGACCGAGGCCCGTACTTCAGCCATCCTTTCAGTTCATCAGTGGACGTATAAAAATATATTTCCCCAAGACGATCATATAAATCATGTATTAAACCACGGAGTATTCCATCTGTGAGTAAGCAGAGCTAGGTCAACGTGAGACAGCTAAATATGTGTGCATCTACAGAACGAGAGATTTTGAGAGAGATAGAGAGAGGCGCAACGGATTGACCCCGGGCTGGTGGACGAAATAGGAGCTTCGAATATTTGATTGAAATTAAAAAAATGATCGGATGAATTCGTTCTTATCGACCCGAACAGTGAAAGCGAGCTCAAACAGTATCGGCTACCTACCGCCCGAAACTAGACATTGCTGGTTTTTGCTGAATATGCTATTATCAGTATCAATCAGCATCATCGATCCTCATGCTAGGCTTGAGTCTGAGAGTTCCTTAGAAGGTCGAAGCTGGGCCCATATGAAGCTTGAAAGTCGCCCAAGACTCCCATGGGACTGGGTTGGTTTTTTCTTTTCAGTTACCGAGTTAATTTTGAGGAGCAACTCCACGGATCATCTGCTTCAGTTGAGGGCTCCGGGTAAACTGGTCTTATTGACCAAATTCCTCTCTACGTCATGAACAAATTCCACTTATCACTTGAGAACCTTACCAATTTAAGAGTTTCTAGGGCAAATAAACTAATTTTTGACTAGTCTGCGCACCTTGTCTTTATGGTAAAAGATTAATTTGTATGATACTCATTGGGAGAGTATTCATATAAATTTTTGACCCACCAATCGATTTTGATGTATAGCGTCTTATTGGCAAGTAAAGTGAGATTTTTTTAACGAATAACATATAAAGCTACTATGTCATCATATACTTTTAAATACAAATTATTTGATTGTCGGGGTCCATGATTTTTAAATAAGTAATTATAAATATGACATTCTCTTGCGCGTTTTTGAAATAAAATGAGAACGCTTAATGTTGCAGATACGCTCAAGTTTTTACTGATTTTATAACCTGTTCAACCAGGTTTGCTTGACTTTACTTGTCCAGGTAACCGTAACAACACGGTTCTTATGCACTAAAAACGGCAAAGAGATATAACCACGCTTGGACAAATGGGAATAGGGAGCAGATTGAGGCACCATGATTGGACTTTGGTTTGAGGACAAGCGCAGTGTTTAAGAAGACGTTCCTTTCCTTCCAAGAAACGTATAGCCAATAGATCTTTCTTTGGACTATTACCATGCCTAGGGAAAAATCTGGCGTGTCATTATCCAAAGCTTATTAGACATTTGTCCGGATAACCAATGTTGTGAACAATTCTATTTATCCTGTCCAGAGCCCCATTAAATGCACACAAACACGTTTACATAAATAATCTATAATATACATATAGAGAGAGTATGTTTGGATACTTGCTTACGATAAAAGAAGAGGGCAACAGAGAGGAGTCATGCGGGCTACCTACTCGCCAATAAAAGACATTAGCGACTCCTCGTCGGCACCCTATTTCTGGTATCAACAGGCGACAAGTTTCCCCAAGATCAGCCGCAAGTTCTGAGCTGGTCTGACCCCCGGCCTCTGAGCTGAACCCTTGTGAACAATAGGGAAGGCGTAGGTCCGAAGAGGTCAAGGTTGTGCCTGATTGGAGCCCTTAGGCACAAGTCTCGGAGGGATCGGATCCTATGGGTGGGCCTAGGCTTCACCAAACGCATAGACCATTTCATACTTTGATTCACATTATCCGCATAGGCTGCGTACGGCGTCTACAAAAATAATATTGAATTGATGTGACGACACAATGATGTGATTATCTTAATTCATTGAATAAAATAAGGTGGGCAACATCTCTGGCACCGACCAAAATATATTGTAGTAGTTGCCACGTATCCATCCCACCGAAGCGTGTGAAACGTTCTACTGGGTCGGACCGCATCGGACAGAATTAAGCATCCCCGTTGACTAGGAGAATCCATGGTATTTTCCCCCATCGTGTGCCCATGAACCAACTCTGGTCCGACAGGATTCAAAGAGGGGAGGGCATTCAAGAAGGTTGATCATGCGTCATTAATTATCCCACACATGGAAAATAAATGCGAAAATAGCCGTTGCCGGGTAGCCCCAGGGCCAGAGGCGAACTACACGGAGAGAATACCTATCGAAGGTTCAATATTTTCCGACCAGGCTTGAGAAGAACTGTAGACTCGACTTGTTTGACAGGGAAAGACTGCTGATTTTCTTGTCGAGAATGGTCAGAGCTCATTTTCGAACCTTTACCCGGACTATACATGAGAAAAATGATGCCTGGATGCATTTTGAGACCGAGTTCCCAAGCTTTTGCCTCAAAAACAGGTTTAGAAAGAGAAATCGATCTGATTTGTCATCTAATCTGACTTCAAAAAGCTCTAAACCCTAAATTATAATCCGTCAAATAAAAGCCCATAACCCATTTTGTTGCCGCAGTCCCTGAACTCAATAGAAGTTTGACTAGGGCGTCTCAACCTCTCACACAAATACTACTTCGATCGAGTCGAGCTGGCGTAGTCAACTTACTTCGTGAGTAGGGTAACTTCAAATGCTTCCATCACATGATTGATTGTCAGTGAGATTATCCGACGCTCATTCGCACTTATATGTAAATTATCTATAAAAGTTGCGGTGGATAATGAGAGTAATCTCCTGTCTCCTGTCTCCTGTGGTTTCACCATATTGTGACAGTTATGGGTTAACAAATACGATGATCCACGGAAGCAGGGAGCTGCGCGCATCGTTGAGAGAGAGAGAGAGAGAGAAGAGGCTGACGATGTGTGACGGAGGGTTGAAGTCAGGGAGAGATCCCTATTGCGATAGGTGGACAGCAGTTTTCAAGGGGTGTAAACAAAGTCGGACACGGAGAGCGAAATGTGCGAGCGAGTTTCCTTATAAGGGTGGGTAGGGAAGGTAGGAGGCGCCTCTTGTCCTCTGGGGTGGCTGGGCTGCGGCTTTTGTCATGGGTCGCAAGCCCTGCTGCGACAAGCTTGGTGTGAAGAAGGGGCCCTGGTCAGCCGAGGAGGACAAGATGCTCGTTGATTTTATCCTTACCAATGGACAATGCTGCTGGCGCGCGGTGCCAAAGCTCGCAGGCCTGCTGCGCTGCGGCAAGAGCTGCCGGCTCCGGTGGACAAACTACCTTCGGCCTGACCTTAAACGGGGCCTGCTCAACGACGACGAGGAGCAGCTAGTCATCGACCTCCATGCCCGCCTCGGAAACAGGTACATACTCCTCTCTCTTTCTCTCTCTCTCTCTCTCCCTCCCCCACTCCATCAACCCCCCCCCCCTCCCCTTCTATCTATCTCCTTCTTCCAGGATTCTTGTCTCCAGCATCCCTGAAAATGTCCGCTTGGAAGGTGGTCGAAGATAGCAGCGAGACTGCCGGGGAGAACGGACAACGAGATTAAGAACCACTGGAACACCCACATCAAGAAAAAACTACTGAAGATGGGGATCGATCCCCTCACCCACGAGCCTCTGAACAAGCAGCTGGGCAGCTTGGGATCCGCTAGCGAGTCCGGCGATGACCAGCCGCCGGCAACGGGGAAAGTGGCCCACCATACCGCCACGGAGAGCTCCAGTCAACAGAGTGAGGCACCCACCACCGTGGATTCCTTATTGGACGACGACTTCCCCCTCGTGGGCTCCCCATGGCCGAGCAGCGAGGCGGACGGCGGCAGCTCCGGCATGCCGGCGTGGGACGGGGAGAGCGAGGCCGACTGGCTTCTGGACTACCACCAGCTCAGCGTCCTGGAGTTCGGCCTGGAGAACTTGTTCGGTGGGGACGTCAATCCTCCGCTCACGTACTGATGCAAAGCTAAAACCAAAAGACTGCGCCCTCGAACACGAAGGCACAAGAATCTATTCTGGTTATATCGCCGTGCCTGTTCAAGCAAGGGGAAGAGCTCTCCCCTGGTTCTGTATCATCTGTATAACCCGTCTTGTAGATACGTCTGTACTTCTTTATACGAGACCCCGTGGACACCCAAAATGGGAGTTCAACTCTCTGCTCTATACTGAAAGGAAGCTTCGTGGTACCTACAATAGTATCAATTTCCTGGCTTTACTTGGAAAGACGTTCCAAGTTACTTTAGAGGATAAAAAATGCACGAATGTTCTAATTCAAGGTGCCTTAAATGGGCATTATGACCTCCGAGTGCCCAGGTCCGGGGGTCAGCACACTCACACATTAACTACTATTATATCCAAATAAATATCTTATATATATAAATATCAAGAGAAATAGAGAGAGAGAGAGAGAGAGAGAGAGAGAATCTGCCATGGCTTTTCCTCGGTGCATATAGAGATTAAACCATGCGAAGACATACCCCGTTGATCTGGGTATAACCCCGCCCTATCACCGTTGTTTGACTTCATCTCTAAGCTCGATAAGACATCTCTCCTACGCCATGCGCTTGGAAAGGCGGCGGCGAAGAGGAGCTCATGCGCCAGTGTTCTTCAAGAACCTTCCAGCGGAGCAGTTGGGTCTCCTCAGTTTCTTCCGACTAAATAATTCAGTCTCTCCTCCGGACGTCGCCCATCAGAAGACCACGGAACAATAGGCGGAGCTGCTGCAACCCCGCCGGCTATTCCAGCTCTCTCGCTATCTCCCACGTCTTCAGTCTCTGTCAGGTATCTTACGGCAGAGTCGTTGGGCTGGTTATGACATCCGAGCTCCCTTGACGGCGAGCTGAACACCCGCCGTCCTGTGGTTCGTCGGTGAAATCAGGTAGGTCGCCAGCTCGGCAGAGTCCGGGGATGAAAACGAAAACTCGGCTGCGGAAGGTGGGAGGGGACGGCGACGGCTTCGCTGGCGTCAAGCGACGGCGACGGAGCTATGTTTTGTGCGCAACCGAAGAAACGAGGGATAGGAATATGTATCCCTCGGTGCTCGCCACCAACCGCCGGTGACCGGAGTTTGGTCGTCTTGCAATTAGCCTTGTCTGGCAGGTTGGACTTGTTGATTGGCTGGAGCCTTTTTAGACAAGTTTGACTTTCTATGTGACCGTCAAGGTGTCTCCCCTCCCCCCCCCGGGTGAGGGGGGACGCTACCTGGTCTACCTTTTGAATTTGATTTGGACTGGGCCGAATCGTTTTGGGTCACCATTCATTTGGGCCGAAGGGAAACGATTGCCTTGGGCGTCGGGGGGGTTCACCAGACCGCAACCCCTTCTTCCTCGTCGCTGCCGGCCGCCTGTTCTCCCCTGCAACTCAGAGACAGAAACGCCCACCCAGCTCTCGCCGATGAAGGAGAGGCACAACGCAGATCTTTTCTGCCGTCAGGAAGGCTTTTGGGCCTCCGAAAAGAAGTTTTATCCGTCAGAAGCTGTCCATGGGAGAAAACTCGTGGGGGAGAAGCCGGCGTTGAGGGCCTCCTTCACCGGCCCCGGTTGGAGCTGCTCTGCTATGTGGGGACGACGGCGCGCAGAGGACGAAGAAATGATGGAAATCGATCAGGATGATGCCACATTTGAAGGACCGCTTGTGTCTCCCACTATACGGCTCCAACAGGTAGTAAAACAAGAACACCAAGAAAGAAGGGGAACCGAGCGCCACCATTGCCATGGTCGAACAACCCAGCCTCTCCAGGATACCTAATTTCCGTCAAGGAGCTCTGCATCCTCACCGTGAAGCCGGCATGGACTGGGCGAGCCGCCCCTGAGGAGTTCCTTCATGAAAGCGATCCGCTCGCCAGGGACGCTCTCCAGCGCTGCGCCCACGCACGATAAAACTTCCAAGAACTCGTCTCAACAGAATGGCGCGCCGCTACCGCTATCTATGTCGGAACTTTCTCCTACCGCCGCAGGACGATCACCGTGGAGCCGCTGAACTCTGCGTCACTCTCCTAGTTTTTGATCGACGGCCTGGCCATCTCCGATGGCGAGCCGGACGGCAGGAGGGGGTTCCTTCCACGCGTCCTCTCCAGGAGCGGCGGCTCCCACGCCACCGTCGTTCCGGTGGGATATCCGGCTACTTGACGGCTTGGTGCAGTCGGAGATGGAATGCTTGATGGGGCTGGACCCCTTTCGGCCACCGGCCTGCTCCCGCAACGAGTAGTGACTGGGCAGATTCATGGAAATCGAGGCGCAGCAGGACCCTGTCTGCGTCCTCATCGTCTTCCCCAACGCAGGCCTCAGCTTCACGATTGAGGTCACTCTTCTCTAGGCATAGGCATCTTGGATCAGTTTGTCTCAGTTGATTGGAGTCGCGGATGATCTCCTACTTTCCTGTTCAAAGGGAATCACTACAGTGACCATCGATGATCTTCACCGTCAGGATACGTCCCCGTTCGTGATCCTGTCAAGGGAAAGCAGGGCGCATATCAGCATCATTCTGCCCAAAGGCCTCTGCCGCCTGGTAAGGGACAAAGACTTCTTCGATCTTCTGAAGCAGAAAGCTTCGTCCACCCTCCAATGGCAGATAACGAGTCAGTGGCTGCAGATGGGCTTCCCCTCCATAGACTTCTACCCGGGAATCCGGAGGAGAAAGTGGCCGAAATCGCATTCAATCAGGTGTGGAAGCAGTCGAGCCTCTTTCTCTTAGATCCTACCATCTCCTCATGCAGACAACTCCATAAATAATCACTGAACTAGCTCAGTGAAGATGTTTCCTAATAATCACGAGCGAACTCAAAGCATATAAAATTTCAGAACTCATCAGCATTCAATCACATTGAATAGCTCTTTGTCGACGATGATGCTTGGACCAATGTGGTTTGGCAGTCTTCAAGCTCCGGGTTACCCTGAACTATTCTTGGAGGCAGGTCTTCTGGGTCACCTGCCATCTGGTTGAGGCTGGGACACTGGGTCTTCAGGCGTGTGGGATCAGCTCCTTCTCTGACCCAATGGGTATATCTTCCTCCTCTTGTTCGCAATTCGGTTCATCTCCTAATTTTGTCCATTTTCAGTATGTTCCATATTATTTTTCTTCACTATATTCACGCAGACAACTCCATCTATCGCTGAAAAAGCTGGTTTTATGCGACTAGATAGCATTAGTTCCTTGTGGAATTTAATTTTCCGTAAAAATACAGGAACTGCTCTAAATATGGCGGAATATCTTGACATCTATATGATATATATTTTTTGCGACATAAATATTCAGCTTGGAGGCTTTCTCACTCCTGAGAGCGGAGACCTCCAGATCCTGTGCATCCTCAGCCTCAGGAAGCCACTTCTTCTTGGTGGTCAACGGATGGGAGATCCTTCAGGTGTGGAATAGCGAATCATGGCGTCTTCCACCTGATTTGATTCCTTGGGCATCTTAATCTTAGGCAGCACAATCTTCTTCCTCTGTCTCGGCTCAGATATGATAATATATATATATATATTATTAAAAAAATCCGGTAGCATGTTGGGAAGATCATGCATAGCTGAGGAAGTAGATTTCTGTCAGGAGCTGCTTAGAACAGAAGAAATATGGGGGGAAAATAGATTTTGCGCACAGTATTGATAAATATTTTTTAATATTATTTCGAACCCATTACGGTTTTATCTGTTTGGGATTTTAAATGGACGTGAATTATTTCTGCTTGATTAAAAAAAACTAAATTCAGGAAGATATAAATGCGAAAATGTGAAAGATCTGGTAAGAAATCGTATAAATGGATTTTAATAAATGAGGAACGGTGGAGTAGATCCTATCAGGGGTTTCGGAGATCGCAGTGATCTCCGGTGATCTCGATCAATGCCCTTTTGATCCAACGGGTGGCATCTCACTCGGAAGTGAAAGGTGCGTAGGTTAAGCTTCTGCGCGGGCTCATCAGACCACATCCATTTCCGCTATGCCCGTCCTCTAGTCTGAGTGAGACAGACCTCGCCGGTGATCTGAGAGCCACTGGAGTTGCCCGTTGAACTCGCCGGTGGCGATGAACTCGCCGCCCGCTGAGGTTTCCCGCCACTGGAGTTGCCCATGGAAAGGCAGGCGGCGGCGGTGGCGGCGGCGGGGGGTGGCGACGATCTCTCATCCCACGCCTGTCGGCCGCTTCCGCGCCGGTGAGGCTCTTCTCTGGGCGGAGAAGGAAGAGAAGGAACTCGAGCACGCACACGGCCCGTCCATAAATCCCCACAAGAGAAGCCCCTGATATCTCCGATCCTGCTGTTCCATCCGAGTAGATGACACCAAGAAGATCAAGAAAAAGAAGACTAGAAGAACTGAGGGCCGCTGCGACTGCAGAAAGTGTACCACCCGACCTGCCAAAGGCCGTCCACCCCGACGACTATGTGCTGCGCCGGATCGCACGCTTCCATAACGTCCTCACCACCGTGAGAGCCGACGAGCCCGTCGAATGGGAGGGCCGCCCGGAGGAGTTCCTGCACTACATCGATCCTTTTTCCTGTCACCCTCTCCAGCGTCCTCCTCTGAGAAGATTTCAAGAACTGGGTAAGGAGGAGCAACGCGCGGCGGCGCTGTACGCGAGGCTCTTCTCCGGCGCCCGTGGGAGCATTGCGGCGGAGCCCCTCAGTGGGGCGTTCCTCTCCCAGCTTCTGTACGACTGCTTGGCCGTCTCCGACGGCGAGCCGCCGGACTTCGAGACGGGGTTCCTCCCACGCGTCGTCCCCAGCTCCGGTGGTTCCCACCCCACCGTCGCCCACATCATCACCCCCGCCGTCGCTGGCTTCCTCCCTTTCCCGTGCGTCGCCCACTACTCGCCGGAGGACCACGCCCTCGAGGTCCGAGCGGTGATCGACCCCGGTTTCTTCGCGAAGCTCCCCGACGGCGTCATCCTCGTCGGGCTCTGCACAATCTACGCTCGCGAGACCTGGCGGCATGGGAACCGGGCCTTCCGCTACTGCCACCTCGACATCGGGCACGCCATCGCCGCAGTCGCGTTTGCGGCGGCGGCGCTCGGGTGGGACGCCCGCGTAATCGAAGGCCTGGGGCAGCGGGCCATGGAGAGGTTGATGGGTTTGGATCCCTTCCGGCCGTCGACGTGCTCCCGCGGCAAGCAGAGGTTCGGCAGGTTCATTGAAGTCGAGAAGCAGGACCCCGCCTGCGTCCTCATCGTTTTCCCCAACACCGTCTCCGACTTCTGCATCGACCATGTCGCCCTGTGCGCCCATATCGAGGAGCATTTCGGTCACATGGACTGGTTCATGGGGGGATTCCCGGCTCCCCTCATCAAGGGGAAGCATGTGGTCTACAACGAGGTTTACAGAACCACCAAAGACGTGGAGAATTACCCCTGTACGTTCAGGCTCGTCGTACCGAGGCTCAGGTTTCCAGCGAGCTGCTCGATTTCAGAGATTATTGGGCACGAGACCCTGATGGCGAGGGAGGTCATCAGGAATCGCAGGAGCTCTTCTTCCATGGACCCCACCTATGAGATGGAGGCCGCGACCTTCTACAACTTCCTCCACCGCTGCCTCCCGACTGGTTCTCCTTATCCGCCGAACGAGCAGACGGCGCAGGATGCCTTCCCGTTCGTGGTTCTGCCGTGGAATAGCAGGATGAATGCCTTCATCGTAGTCCACAGGGTGAAGACGCTGCCCAAAGGCCTGTACTGCCTGGCGAGGAACGAGGACCATCTCGGTGTCCTACAGAGAAGGACTCAGTCGATCTTCCTGTGGCACCAGAATAATGAATGCGTGGAGATGAGGCTCCCTCTATATGCTCTTCTTCCCTGGGACATGGCGCAGAGAGTAGCAGAAATAGCATTCAACGAGGTGTGTCGCCAATCATCTTCTCCCCCCCCCCTTGTCCCCTCCCTTGTCCCTGCTTTTTCCTTCTTCGATCAAATTGGTGCTGCTAACTAATCTTTGTCCGTTTCGAACGCAGCCGGTTGCGGTGGACGGCTGTTTTACCATGATGATTGTGGGACCGTTTGGTGAAATGGATTACGAGTTCTGGCTGTATCCTCAATTCTTCTGGGAGGCCGGCGTTCTTGGCCATCTTCTCTCGCTGGACGCTGAGGCGCTCGGCCTATGTGGCCGTGGGATCGGTTCTTTCTTCGATAACAAGGGTGCGCCTTCTCCCTTTTTCTCCATCATTTGTATCAAGGAGCGCCCTTGAGTACCCAAGAAATTGAAGATCTCTCTTACTATGCTTATCCCCTCTTGAGATATCCAGCCAAGGAGCTTCTCACTGGTGAGAGCGGATTCTTCCAAACAATCTACCTCTACAGCGTTGGAAAACCTCTTTCGGGAGGAGGCCAGGTGGGTCTCTCTACTGCACTGAATGCTCTTTCCTCCGCCGAGCTCTTCTTGCAAATGTTCATCGCAGGTGCAGAATCCTCATGCACGAGGCGGAGAGGCCCCCTGAGGGAGGAAGACTGGCCGGGCTTCGGAGGGAAGAAGGCCTTCCTCTTCTACCTGTTCCGTTCCAAGCGGGGAAGAAGGATTTGAGCGGGATCCGATTTTAGCACCATTGAAAATAATTGAACTAAAGATATTAAAAGCTGGAAACATCATGAAATTTCCACCAGTAGATTTTGTCCTCACCGACCAACCCAAAACCCACATGATCTTTTCTTCTGAAAAAAATTAATGGAACGCTTGTTCGACAAACGCTTCTCATCCTCAAAACTAATTTGGCTGGCCTCCATTTGTCTTGCTTGGACCAAGGCATCCCTTGGGCATGCCTCCTTGTCCTCAAAATATCTCGTCGCCGCTGTTCCCAAAGGAAGAGCAGAGGTAACATTGGAGGCCTTTGTTGGTCAATGGAGACGCCCGATACCTGGTCCTGGTGGAGGAATGGAGAAGAAGATGAATCCAAGTGCTCTGCGGGCTCATGGCCGTTCTGGCCGCCGTCCTCGCTGCGTTCATTGTGTTCTACTGGTTCAAGAGGACGAAGAACGGAGCGCGTCTTCTGCCTCCGGGACCCCGAGGGTTGCCGCTTCTCGGAAGCCTCCCCTTCCTCGCCAATGACCTCCACGTCTGGTTCGCGGAGCTCGCGCACATCTACGGCCCTGTCATGAGCCTCCGCCTCGGCGCCAAGCTCTGCGTCGTGCTCAGTTCTCCCGAGGCCGTGAAGGAGGCCCTCAACGACCGAGAAGCCATCTTCGCCAACCACGACATCCCCGCGGTGGCGCTCGTCTCCTCCTACGGCGGCAAGGACATGTTCTGGGCGCCCTACGGGCCTCACTGGCGTATGCTCCGCAAGGTAACGGTGCGGGAACTGCTCAGCCCTACCACCATCGAAGGCCTCTCCGTCCTGCGCCGGGGAGAAATTCGGAGGACCATGGAGGAGATAGGGGAAAAGGCCGGTCAGCCGGTGAATGTTCGCGAGCTAGTGTCCGCCACGGCGATGAACGTGACGACGGAGATGCTGTGGGGAGGCTCACCGGCGCAGAATGGAGAGGAGAAGGAGGCCGCGGGAAGGGAGTTCCGAAAGGTGACCGAAGAACTGGTGAGGCTGTTGGGTGTCCCCAACATCTCTGATTTCTTCCCAGCCATAGCCTGGCTCGACCTGCAGGGCCTGGTGCGGTGGATGCGAAGACTGTCATTGTGGGTCGAACGCATCTTCAACTTCATCATCGAGGAGCGGCTGATGACGATGGAGGCCCGTTGAGAAGGTGACACGGTTGTGGCAGCCGTGAAGGAGAGAACAGGGATTTCCTGCAGGTGATGTTGGACCTCGTACAGAACACTGACCCCTAAGCGCTCATGACCAGGGACTGCATGAAGGCCTTACTCCTGGTGACCCCCTCGTCCTCATATCCTCCGTCAAAATTTTCAACCGAAATCTTCATACACTTGATTTCTTAATTCCCACAATGAAAATCAACTGACCATACCCCTTGTACAATGCTCACCTTTGTGTGAAACCGGGTTGACAGGACCTGGTGACCGTAGGGACAGCTAGCACTTCGACGACGGTGGAGTGGGCGGTGGCCGAGCTTCTCTACGACCAGGAGAGGATGAAGACAGCCAAAGAGGAGATTGCCGCCATGGTCAGGGTGGGCAATGTCATCCAAGGCCCACCTCCCCCACCTGTGCAACATAGACGCCATGGTTTAGGAGACCATCCACCTCCACCTAGTGTTGCCTATGTTGGTGCCCCACTGCCCCAGCTCTACTTGTGAGAGAGTCTCTCTCATTTTCTTTGCTTGACAGTGTTAGTTATCTTTTCTTATTTTCTATAAATATAGAATGTATTTCTTATTTTTATAATATAATAGACAATGAGATTTATCTCGTTCTCGGTTTTATTCTCTCTTCATCAATTATCTTCTTCCTTCTTACAAGTGAAGTCCTTATAGAAGTAAATAAGAGTCAATTACTAACTCTCATCAAGATTAGAGGTGTTTCCTAAAAGTCTTATTCTCATCAAGATTCTTAATAGCTTGGTGATTTTTTTTCTATTTGTTCTCATTGATAGCTACGAATTAAGTTTTCATTATTATTGTGATCATGTGTTTGTATATTTATTACTAAAAGTGATATTAGAGTATTAATTTGATTATTTTTGAATTTACTATAACTTGTAAGATGCACACTAACATCTAGAAGTTAGATAAGCATTCTAATATTACTTTCTAGAAGCAGCGTGTGTATGATACATTGTTACATATTAACTTGTGTAAGACTTTGGATGGACCAAAGCTAGACAAGATCAATGTTGATGATTAAAAGATAATAGAAAAAAAAGGTAGAGATTTTATTCGTATATATCTATTTGATTGGACTCTTTAGCAAGTCATGGATGAATATAATCTAAAAAAACTGTAAAAAAAGTTGGAGAAACAATATGCACCAAAATCGATGATTAGAAAATTAGCATTGAAGATAAAACTATTTAAGTTACACATGTCAGATGGATATTTTAATTAATTACTGAATGACTTACTTCATATAAAATTAAATTTTTCTAATGAGAATAAAGTTATTATTATATTTATTTTTCTTCCTAATTCATATGATCATCTTATTACGACCTTATTACATGATAGTATAATACTTGTTTTTGAAGATATTATTGACTCATTGATGAAGTATTATCATCAGAAGAAAGATATTGGTGAGACATGTGGTGAAAATTTATATGTGAAGAGTAAAAGAGAACATAGAAAATAGAAAGAGAATAGTTCATTAGTAGAGAAGAAGAGTCAGTCAAAGTCACAGACAAATTAGTTGAAAAACTAAACTTGTCACAAGTGTCATAAGAAGAGATACTCACAAAGAAATTGTTCGATGAATCAGAGTGATAAGATAATAAAAGGTGAATCTAGTTCGACTAACATTGTGAAAATTGAAGACAAAGAAGATAGTGAGTTTATTTTAGTCTTCTTGTAACTAAAGAGTTGTTGAACATAAAGATTCTTAATACTAGTTGATCTTATCATATATGTTATAATATTTACTGATTTAACTCATATAGAAGTACAACATAAGTTATTTCTATGAAAAATAACATAACTTGTGAAGTAGTTGGCATTGATTCGATGAAGGTTTAAATATTTGACAAAATAATCAAAGAGCTTGAAAATGTTCGTCATGTTCTAACATTACATCATAATTTATATTTACTTAGAGTATTGAAAGTAAACGAATGTTCAAAAGAGAGAATGAGATCTTCAAGATTATTAAGGGATCTCTCATTATGATGAAAAGAAGATGTTAATGAATAAATATTTATAAACTTGAGAGAAGTACTATTGTAAGTGGAGCTTATATTATGACACTAGATAATTTCTTGATTGATGGCATTCTTCTATGACACTTACGATTAGATTATATGAGTGAGACAAGTATGTAGAAGCTACATGCACAAGGATTACTACATGGTGTTAAAACTTACACATTAAATTTTTACAAGTACTGTATCATGAGAAAATAATATATAGTGACATTCAAGATAACGACATATGATACAGATGGTGTGTTGAATTATATTCATTCAAATATGTGTGGTCTAGTTAAAGGGACATCGATGGGTGGTACTCATTATTTTTTGACTTTTGTTGATGATTTTTTTAAGAAAGTTTAGGTATTCTTCTTGAAGCACAAATTAGAAGTATTTGTGAAGTTTAAGACTTTGTGTGCAAAGGTAAAGAATCAGACAGAGAGTAAGATCAAAGTCTTGCAAATTGACAATAATACAAAATTTAAAAATTATGAATTTGATCAATTTTATGATGAGTATAATATTCAACGTCATTATACAGTGAAGAAGACTCTATAGTAGAATGGTGTTACTAAGCGGATGAATCGTATGATTGTTGAGAGAGCATGATTTTTACGGTTGACTTGCTCAATGAATTTTGACGAAAACTATGAGTATGTCAATTTATTTGATGAATAAATTATCAAATTTACTCTTAATGGGAAGATTGTTGAAGAGGTATGAACTGAAAATTCTGTTGTCCATTTGAATTTGTATATACTTAGATGTCTATGATATGTCCTTATATCCACTCATGAGAGATCAAAGTTGAATTTAAAGTTGAGGAAATATATCTTAGACTATAACACTGAAATGAAAGGATATCAACTTTGAGATTTAGAGGTGAAGAATATTATTTTCAACATAAATGTGGTCTTTAATGAAGATCACATGTTGAAGTTATTTTCTATAGAGCACAACGTTTAAGAATTTAATGATACTTATGTTGAAGATAGAATAATATTAGAGGTGGAGATTATGCAGAGTCCTCTTAGTTCTATTATGAGTGAATAACGAGTTACAAAATCATGAGATATTCTTCATTATATTACTATTAGATAAAGTAGACGTGAAGTAATGCCTCTTACCTATCTTAATAATTATGTTATCTTTATGTTATTTGTAGGAGATGACAAGCCCACAACCTTTTAAGAGGCAATTCGTTGTCTTGGAAGGGAGAAATAATTGTAAATAATGTCTGAAGAATGAATATTTTTAGACAAGAACCACACTTAAGAATAGGTAGATTTTCATGTAAGAAATCAAACTATTAAGTGTAAATAGGTATATAAAAGGAAGCCACTAATGATTATGGTGATCAGTTATAGAACAAAACAAGATTTCTTACAAAAGGTTTTACATAGAAGTATAGAATTAATTATTTAGAGATCTTTTTACCTGTTGTGAAACACATGTCTATTCACTTAGTGTTAGTTATTGTCATAAATGAAGGTATAAAACTTAAGCAGATATATGTGAAGATGACGTTCCTCTATGGAGATTTAGAAGAAATTATTTACATACAACAACTAGATGATTTTATTGTGCAGAAGTGAAAACATCTTATTTGTCAACTGAAGAAATCTATTTATGTATCGAGACAATGGTACAAGAAGTTTGACTCTTACATGTTGAAGATTGACTATGCAAAGTGCAATTGTGACTATTGTATTTATATGAAAGATTTGTGATGAGAGTTTTTTAATTATTTTGATGATATGTTTATTACTTTGAAAAATTCATATGAGATTACTAGATTGAATACACTATTGAGTAAAGAATTTGACATAAAGAATCTCAATATGACATAAAAGATTTTTAGTATAAAAATCTATAGAGACTAATAGTTGAGTCAACTATGATTGACTCAGAAGAGTTATCTCTCGAAAGTAGTAGATCTATTTAACATGAATAATACTAAAATAATGAGCACTCCTTTGACTAGTCATTTTAGATTATCTACTACTTAGTATCTGACATCTAAGAAAAATATTACTGAGATGAAGTAAACTTCTTATGTTAGTATAATTGACTCTCTACGTATGTTATGGTCTGTACAAAACCAAATATTATTTATATGATTGGGTTAGTTAGTAGATTTCTAAGAAATCTAAGAAATAAGTATTAGATCACAATGAAGTAAATTCTCTGATATTTAAAAAGTTATTTAGATTTTAAAATCTATTTTGACTGACAAAGTTGTATTTTTGTTGTTGACTTTGTTGATATAGATTTTATTGAAAATTTAGATTATTGAAGGTTTACAACTAGATATGTTTTCACCATGGTTAGTGGACCTATGAGTTAGAAGTCTACACTTCATATTACTATCGTATTGTACATGACTGAGGTAGAGTACATGACAACTACTGAAGTAATTAAAGAGGCCTTATGGTAGAAAGAATTATTAAGTGAACTTAGGATCTAATAAGGTAAAGCTCTTTTATATTGTGACAATCAAAGTGTTATTTATTTGACAAAAAATCAAATCTATCAAGCACAATCAAAACATATTGATGTGTAACATCACAAGATCTGTGAATTGATGAATTTTAGAGATATCTCTCTAGATAAGGTTCACATAGAGGAGAATATTATGGATATATTGATGAAGGTCGTCATTGTGGATAAGTTTAAATATTATTTGAATTTAATTCATGTTGTAGGTACCTTACAGAAGGTGGAGAACTTATAATATGGATGGACGTCAATTCTAGGTGCAACAATGATAGCCGCCAAGGTGGAGTTTGGTAATGGTGTCAGTCCATCATGACTGACCCATTCGTGAGACATACGAAAGAGCCTCTCTCATTTGACTCGTTCGAGAGAAGTGTGAGGAGTGAGACACACTTGTCACCTCATTCCTTTTGACCCGTTCAGGGTCATGCAAGGAGAGACAGAGCGGGAAATGAAGAAGGTTGAAGCTGTCACCTTTGAGATGTGTGGGCTCACCCCACATGAAGATCGAGATGGCTCCTTTTAATAGATGGTTATCTTTTCTTATTTTCTATAAATAAGACATATTTCTTATTTTTTGGCATACGACGGACTACAAAATTTATCTCTCTCTTGATTTTATCCTCTCTCTCCATCAACTCTATTCCTCTTTCTTAGTTTCTCTTTTTTTTTCTATTACAAGTCTTTATAAAAGTAGATAAAAGTTCATTGTTAACTCTCTAGTGTGTGAATTTTCTAGAAGACATTGAAATGTGAATTATAGGTGTTTAGTGGAAGTCTTATTCTCATCAAAATTTATGATAGCTTAGTGATTTATCTTTTATTTATTCTCATTTATATCTAAAAATTGAGTTTCCATTATTATTGTCATCTTATGCTTATATATTTATTCCTATATCGGCTACAAAATCTCTAAGGGTACTAAGGTATTTTTCAATGTGTGAGCTATACACAGAGACCCTCGAGTATAAGAAAACATCATTCAAATTCAAGACAAAAAGGTTCATAAGTGAAGTAGACATAATGGATTACAATGACATCACCTTCAATTACCTCCCTTTTAGGGCCAGTAGAAGAATTTACCCCAGCATCTCATTAGGAGAGAGGATGATGATAATTATTTTTGCGTAGTTACTACACATGACAAATATTAGATCTCAACAAGAAGTTTGAGATTGTGATGAGGAAGGAGAAGGCCTTCATCGCTATCCCCGACTTGTGATACACTACTCTATATAGTATTTCCGAATAAGAGCATCAATGACTAATGTTTCTGACATATGACATAGAATGGTGATCATTAAATGTGAGGCGTACTAAAAAATGAAGAGAGTATAATAGAATTATCATTGTAGAGAAATCTTTCACAAGTTTATGAGCAAACTCTCACAAAGATTGTTCCCTATGAATTAGGAGAATTGGCCACGATGGGTCTTGTTCTAAAGTGAACATGGTACAAATCTATTTTATCATCCTTGAAGGGGGTGCCATCTTTATTTTGAACATAAAATCAGGGGCTCCAAATCTGTATCTCATCCCCTCATCCTTGAAGTTTATGATTCAATTATGACCAATGGTTCTTAGCATGATTTATATCTAGTTGGCTAGCTTTTAGATGAGATAATTTATCTTTTTTGTGATTGTCTCCTCATCAACTCCTTTCAAAAAAATTGTTGTACATAATTAACATATGTTGTTCTTTGCGATTCATTTTGTTGGGACATGCATATATGACCACAGAATAATCTTATTGATAAGTATTTATTATAATGAGTTAATAATAGATTTTAAGCCTTAACTCATGATGAATAGACTTATATTTATGTTAAATTGTAAAAAATAGTTTTTAGTTGGTTAATGAATTTTTGGTTAATTATATGATTTTATGTGAATCTATATAATCATGTTTTTGAGATAAATAAATAAAAATATAATAAAATAAAAATACAAAATAATGATAGGCCCCTCAACTAGTTAAACTTACAAGCATGTTAGAAACACAGTCGGGTAGAGCTGCGAGCAAGGCGTTCAAGTAGCTAAAGTACAATAAGCTCGTTGTGCACCACTCTCTTTTCATGTCTTTAGTGGCTAGTTATGCATGCGGCAAGAAGTGATCATACACACCTAAGAGAGGAACTAATTGATGACAAACTTTTTTATTATTATATATACACCTCAAAAGTCAGAAGATAATTAGGACTAAACTAACATCATAACATCATAATAATTTTAATATTTAAAATACTTTGTATTTATAAGAACAAGATACCTTTATGATGCCACATTATAAAGATATTTACATATTTATTTCATTATCTCATGTAGGCAGGTGATTGACAAAGGTTTGAATCCTACTAGAGCTAAAACTAATATTTTTATATGATTAAATTGTGATTTTTTTATAGATTATTAGTGAATGATTAAGCTACCAAAATTATTCAATCATCAACAAAAATCTCATCAACATGATTTGTGAAGCATCTTTACTAAAATTATCAAATAATTCTTGATAAAATAATCATGAATCTATCGAGTAAATCATCTCTGATTGATCAACGAAGAAACTATTATCAAAAAGAGAATGATTCATCGAAAGAGGAGTCACAACTTCTTGAGAGTGTACCAGATACAATGAAAAGCCTCATTTTTGATATGTAGACTTGAGAATGAAACTCCTTAAGATGTGTCACATCTTCATTTAACTAATTTCTATCAGGTAACAATCGTTAAAGATCTACAAAATTATTATTTTTCTATTCCACTAGATGATAGTTGTCGAAAATAATTTAATTACATAGTTCATTAATTTCTACACTTCACAAGAAGATCTAAAAATTATTCATAGTCTTTGTCTAAGGAGAGCCTTTGAGGTTGTAGACATTATATGACAATCCTCTTGAACATTCAAGATTTCAATACATCGCCACCATAATGTCATAACTCTACTTTACTATTTTTAACTAACTGAACTTCCATCATAATTTTCTAGACTATGAAATGAGATACAATGAATGCCTAAGTCATCAATTTAGACATCGCGTGATAATCATCTCAAACACATAAAATTTCAACGATCATTATCACAAGGCTGAAATTCTACCTATCATACTTTCAACTTAATTTTTACTTAATTTAGTAATAATATGTGTGATTTCAAGTTTTTATATTCTTCTTCATTAAATTACGATTATTTTAGCTTATAGAAGAATTATTAAGTGAAAACTATTAAATCAATGGGTGTTCATGTAATTTAGTGATAATATCTTAATTTGACTAATTAATTCGTCTATAATGACTTACATAAGAATCATTGGGTGAAACTCCATTTCTACTTAATTTACACTCGTCATGCTATTGACATCATGATGATGTCTTCACCCTTATTTTCCTTTTTCGTGAATTTTAAATATATTTTATTTACATTGTTTAGCCTAAAAATTATAAACATTCTTTACAGAAAAATTTAAAATATTACCCAGTATTATATTACATCCATGTGATCAACCAAAAAAATACTTATATTTTTAAATTTTTATTAAATTATAATTAATATATTAATTTAGAAATACTTCTAAATATTTATAAATTGGTATTTTTTAGTTTTATAAATATTTAAATTTACATGATTTATTATACAATGGCTTAGTCATGTCACCTATATTGTGCAATCGACAATAAATACATGTACCTTACATTTAATAGTTATAGTGAAAGCTTTCCTCCACCGTTGAATGTGGCTAAATCTCTTCCGTTGTCCCTCTTATGCATCCACATCCCACTAACTATTAGGGCCATCTTATGAGGTGGCTGACCATTTTAAACCTACAATTTTCTTTGTCACCCTTATTTCCCTCACCTCAGTGAGTCTACACCATTATTTTAAAGGTGGCTGGACCATCTTATGAGGTCTCTTCTAAATTGTTTTATCTGCATATTTTTCATTGGCTTTCTGAATATTTACCTAAAATCTACATGGAAAATGATTTTCATGAGGTTTTTTCAATTTATACACTTAAATAGGTATCTAGACCATTTAACTTAATCTTCAATTTTCAATCCCTCACTCATTTATAGACCAACCCATTAAAGTTGTTGATGAAACCATGTTACTTCATGTGGTAATACATATTATAAAATTGTTGATTTAGACCATGCCAAGGTTTAGAACCGAGATTGTAAGTGGATAAAATTCATTTGATGGATCTACTTCTAGAGTTTACAGACTTCGATGATTTACAATTAGCCAGATGAGCTTAGGCAAATAATGTGAATGTTTTTACAGCTAGCAGCCTGCCTATGCTTCCATTACATTTGGATCCCTCTGTGACACCCCTCACCACAACAAACGTATGTCATTATTTGAAGTTATTAACTTTCTAATCGTTTTATATTCTCATTATAAAGCTTAATCTTAGCCCTTATGATGGGAAACATTATGTGTTAAATATTTTCTGGATTTTTCAAAAACTATTTCTTAATGAGTGTGGAAATTTTTTTTCATAAAGCATTATTACCATATATAGGAACCTGGCCAAATAACCTAATTTAAAATTTTCAATGTTTCTTTCATTCATAGACCCATTAAAATTGATACTAATGGATGGCTTCAACCCAACAACGCTTCAACAGCTGAGTGTGTTAAAACATATTCTAAGATATCTGATATAGGCCAAGGGTCATTGTTTAAAACCTAAATCAGATATCTTAGAATATGTTTTAACACTAAGGGGTGTGAATACAATTAACACTAAGGGCACACACACGAGGGGTGTGAATACAATTAACAAACAACAGCTGGTACGTATTCAATTATCCATGCACAAACACTCCTCGTTCAATATTTTTCTATTCACCGACAAGGTATACCACTTGTGATTATTTCTCCAAAAAAATCATGGAACACTTATCCAATTCGACCAAGGCACCATGCCTTGGGCATACCTCCTTCTCCCTCACAAGGCCTCGGCCGCCGCTGTTCTCAGAGAAGAACAGAAGCAAGAGAGGACGCCTTTCTTGGTAAATGAAGACGCCTGATACGTTCTCCTTGTGGAGGAATGGAGAAGAAAATGAATCGAACAGCTCTGCGTCGTCAAGCCTCATGGCCGTCCTAGCCACAGTACTCGTCGTGTCCATCGTCTTTTACTTCTTCAGGAGGACGAAGAATGGAGCCTATCTTCTGCCTCCTGGACCCCGAGGGTTGCCGCTTCTCGGAAGCCTCCCCTTCCTCAGATCCGACCTCCACGTCTACTTCGCGGAGCTCGCGCGCACCTACGGCCCTGTCATGAGTCTCCGCCTTGGCGCCAAGCTCTGCGTCGTGCTCAGTTCCCCCGAGGCGGTGAAGGAGGCCCTTAGGGACCAAGACGTCGTCTTCGCCAACCGCGACGTCCCCATGGTTGGGTTCGTCTACTCCTACGGCGGTAAGAACCTGGCTTGGGCACCCTACGGGCCTCACTGGCGCATGCTTCGCAAGGTGTCGGCTCGGGAGCTGTTCAATCCCGCCACCATCGACAGCCTCTCCATCCCGCGCCAGGATGAGATTCGAAGGATGGTGGAGGAGATAAGAAGGAAAGCAGGCCAGTCCGTGAATCTGCGCGAGCTCGTGTTCGCCGTGACAATGAAACTGATAGCGGTGATGCTGTGGGGGGGCTCATTGCCGCAGAAAGGAGAGGAGGGGGACGCCGTTTGGAGGGAGATCGGAAACGCTGTCGACAAAATCGTGTCCATGTCGGCCGTCCCCAACATCTCCGATTTCTACCCTGCCCTAGCCTGGCTCGACCTGCAGGGCCTAGTGCGGCGGATGCGAAGATTGTGCTCAGTGCTCGACCATATCTTAAACTCCATCATCGAGGAGCGCCTGATGATGATGGAGAGCTGTCGGGAGGGAGATCCTGCGGCGGCCGTGGATAAGAAGAACAGGGATTTCCTGCAGGTGCTGTTAGACCTCGTACAGAACCCTGACCCCCAAGGGCCCATGACCATGGAGCATACGAAGGCCTTGCTCCTGGTGACCTCTTCATCTTCATCTCTTCCATCAAAAAATTTATTCGGCGGCTTTTAAATATCCAATTACAAAAGGTTTCCCGTAGAACATCTTCATACACGTGATTTCTAAGTCGGGCTGTGATACATAATTGACCGTACCCCATGCCCCGTGCTCACCTGTCTGAAGAACCGGGTTGACAGGACCTTGTGGCCGGAGGGATGGACACGATGTCCACGACGGTGGAGTGGGCCATGGCAGAGCTTCTCAACGACCCCGAGAGGATGAGGACTGCACAACACGAGATTGCCGCCGTGGTCGGCAAGGGCAGCGCCGTCGAAGAGGTCCACCTCCCCCGCCTGCGATACCTCGACGCCGTGGTCCGGGAGACCCTCCGCCTCCACCCGGTGGTGCCTCTGTTTCCCCGCTGCCCCAGCTCTACCTGCACCGTCGGCGGCTTCAGAATTCCCGAGGGAACCAACGTACTCGTCAACGTGTGGGAAATACACAGGGACCCTAGAATATGGGAGGACGCCTCCAAGTTCAAGCCGGAGAGGTTCCTGAGCGAAGCAGGCAGAGTGGATTACAGCGGCAAAACCTTCCGCTACCTCCCTTTCGGAACCGGCAGACGGATCTGCCCCGGCATTTTGCTGGGGGAGAGGATGGTGATGTTCATTCTTGCCTCACTGCTGCACTCGGCGGACTGGGCTCTGCCAGAAGGTGGGGCGGCGGCGTTGGATCTCAACGAGAAGTTTGGGATTGTGATGAGGAAGGAGAAGGCCCTCGTCGCCGTCCCCAACCCACGATAAGCGCTCTATCCGAATTCCGTGTTAAACTGATATTTCCCGGTGTAGTATTCAGAATAAGAGCATCAATGGCTCTCCACCGTCGGCTGCGGCCAAATATCTTACGCTTTGTGCAGTTAAATCGTACTGATTGCCAGAACCATCTTATGAGGTTGTCGGAGATTCCAAACAGACAATTTACTTTATCGCCACTATTTCCCTCACCGCGGCGAGCCTACGATATCATTTCAAGTTGCTGCACTTCTAAATTGGTTTATTTTCGGTTTATCAAGCTTAATCTAACCCCTGTGGATGAGAAATATTCTGTGCGTAGCTTAAGCTTCCACATGGGCTCATCAGACCGCATCCATTTCCACTGCCCATCATCTGACATGAGACTGACCTCACCGGTGTTCTGCAAAACATGTTGGTTCCTCCTCCCGCTGTGGCTCAGGGGGAGCAACCGCCGTGGATGAGTTGTGTCGGACATGGAAGATTTCAATGTACCAAATAGTGTTATTTAATTGCATTTGTGTTCCTACTTCTTATTATATTTCCACTCGTCTCTCTTCCGGTGAGTATCGGATACATTCGAGGAAAGTCAAATACCATTAATTTTATCCAATCCACTTCGTCAGGACTTCTATAAAATCTTGTTTCTTTTCTGATTTTAATAATAGTATTTATTTTTCGGCGTTCCCTTTCTCTCTCCTCTCTCGAGAGCCAATCATCTCTTTTGAAAAAAAGAGAGGGCCTTGCTCATGGTGACCTCCTCATCCTCATCTCCTTGAACAAACTTTTCTTTCGACATTGAATACTTGATTCTTGGTTCGCGCTATAACACTTATTGACTGTAGCCATGCTCGCCCTTGTAAGGAACCTGGTTGGCAGGGCCTGGTGGCCGCAGGGACGGACACCACCTCCACAACGCTGGAGTGGGCCATGGCCAAGCTTCTGTACGACGGGGAGCGGATGAAGACAGCAAAAGAGGAAATTGCCGTCCTATTCGGTGTGGGGAACGTCGTCCAAGAGGCCCACCTTCCCCACCTGCGCTACATCGACGCCTTGGTCCGGGAGACCCTCCGCCTCCACCCGGTGTTGCCTCTGTTGGTGCCCCATCGCCTCAGATCTACCTGCACCGTCAGCGGCTACAGAATCCCCGAGGGAACCAAGGTATTCATCAACGTGTGGGCTATATATACAGTGACCATCGAGCATGGGAGGACGCCCCCGAGTTCAAACCCGAGAGACTCCTGAGCGAAGCAGGCAGAGTGGATTACAGCGGCAACACCCTTCGCATGTGCTAAGTGGGAGCTGATGCAGACGCTACGTGGGTCACCCGTACCCGGCAAGGGCGGTGGCGGGCCAATGGGAAGTAGGTACGGGCCCCACATCACGGGCCTCTCTCATATGAGACACCTCGGGGCAGTCCCAGGGGGGCGGGGGGGGGGTGTGTTCTTTCGCTTTCCCCCTATTAAATAAGATCTCATCCCTCCTCTTTTAATATAAACTACATAGTGATCCCAACTGCTCGTGGAAAACGCTAACTGACCCGGTCATACACATCGATAACCGTTGGCATTGTTCGGTGAAATGGATTACGGGTTCTGGCTGTATCCTCAGTTCTTCTCGAAAGCTGGTGTTCTTGGCCATCTGCTCTCGCCGCACGCGCAGGCGCTCGGTCTATCTGTCCGTGGGATCAGTTCTGTCTTCGACAACAAGGGTGCGCCATTCCTGCGAATGATCATTGGAGGCACAGAATCCCCATGTACGAGGCGGAGAGACCCCTGAGCGAGGAAGACTTAAAAAGTTAAAAGTCCCGAAGAGTGGGTCAGATAACATTAATCCGGTTCACTATTGTCGAAACGGATCCGATAAGCACCGGAAATGAAGGGTATAAATACAATAACACTAAGTAGCGTGAATACAATTAACAAATAATAGCTGGTACGTATTCAATTATCCATGCACAAACACTCCTCGTTCAATATTTTTCTATTCACCGACAAGGTATACCACTTGTGATTATTTCTCCAAAAAAATCATGGAACACTTATCCAATTCGACCAAGGCACCATGCCTTGGGCATACCTCCTTCTCCCTCACAAGGCCTCGGCCGCCGCTGTTCTCAGAGAAGAACAGAAGCAAGAGAGGACGCCTTTCTTGGTAAATGAAGACGCCTGATACGTTCTCCTTGTGGAGGAATGGAGAAGAAAATGAATCGAACAGCTCTGCGTCGTCAAGCCTCATGGCCGTCCTAGCCACAGTACTCGTCGTGTCCATCGTCTTTTACTTCTTCAGGAGGACGAAGAATGGAGCCTATCTTCTGCCTCCTGGACCCCGAGGGTTGCCGCTTCTCGGAAGCCTCCCCTTCCTCGGATCCGACCTCCACGTCTACTTCGCGGAGCTCGCGCGCACCTACGGCCCTGTCATGAGTCTCCGCCTTGGCGCCAAGCTCTGCGTCGTGCTCAGTTCCCCCGAGGCGGTGAAGGAGGCCCTTAGGGACCAAGACGTCGTCTTCGCCAACCGCGACGTCCCCATGGTTGGGTTCGTCTACTCCTACGGCGGTAAGAACCTGGCTTTGGCACCCTACGGGCCTCACTGGCGCATGCTTCGCAAGGTGTCGGCTCGGGAGCTGTTCAATCCCGCCACCATCGACAGCCTCTCCGTCCCGCGCCAGGATGAGATTCGAAGGATGGTGGAGGAGATCAGAGGGAAGGCAGGCCAGTCCGTGAATCTGCGCGAGCTCTTGTCCGCCGTGACAATGAAACTGATAGCGGTGATGCTGTGGGGGGGCTCATTGCCGCAGAAAGGAGAGGAGGGGGACGCCGTTTGGAGGGAGATCGGAAACGCGGTCGACAAAATCGTGTCCATGTCGGCCGTCCCCAACATCTCCGATTTCTACCCTGCCCTAGCCTGGCTCGACCTGCAGGGCCTAGTGCGGCGGATGCGAAGATTGTGCTCAGTGCTCGACCATATCTTAAACTCCATCATCGAGGAGCGCCTGATGATGATGGAGAGCTGTCGGGAGGGAGATCCTGCGGCGGCCGTGGATAAGAAGAACAGGGATTTCCTGCAGGTGCTGTTAGACCTCGTACAGAACCCTGACCCCCAAGGGCCCATGACCATGGAGCATACGAAGGCCTTGCTCCTGGTGACCTCTTCATCTTCATCTCTTCCATCAAAAAATTTATTCGGCGGCTTTTAAATATCCAATTACAAAAGGCTTCCCGTAGAACATCTTCATACACGTGATTTCTAAGTCGGGCTGTGATACATAATTGACCGTACCCCATGCCCCGTGCTCACCTGTCTGAGGAACCGGGTTGACAGGACCTTGTGGCCGGAGGGATGGACACGACGTCCACGACGGTGGAGTGGGCCATGGCAGAGCTTCTCAACGACCCCGAGAGGATGAAGACTGCACAACACGAGATTGCCGCCGTGGTCGGCAAGGGCAGCGCCGTCGAAGAGGTCCACCTCCCCCGCCTGCGATACCTCGACGCCGTGGTCCGGGAGACCCTCCGCCTCCACCCGGTGGTGCCTCTGTTGGTGCCCCGCTGCCCCAGCTCTACCTGCACCGTCGGCGGCTTCAGAATTCCCGAGGGAACCAACGTACTCGTCAACGTGTGGGAAATACACAGGGACCCTAGAATATGGGAGGACGCCTCCAAGTTCAAGCCGGAGAGGTTCCTGAGCGAAGCAGGCAGAGTGGATTACAGCGGCAAAACCTTCCGCTACCTCCCTTTCGGAACCGGCAGACGGATCTGCCCCGGCATTTTGCTGGGGGAGAGGATGGTGATGTTCATTCTTGCCTCACTGCTGCACTCGGCGGACTGGGCTCTGCCAGAAGGTGGGGCGGCGGCGTTGGATCTCAACGAGAAGTTTGGGATTGTGATGAGGAAGGAGAAGGCCCTCATCGCCATCCCCTCCACGCGATAAGCGCTTCCTCCGGATTTCATGTCAAACTGATACTACCCCGTGTAGCATTCCAAATTAGAGCATCTTTTCCTCCGATGTTACAGCCATTTCATACAATGGCGAGGATTAATTATCGGCATGACGAAAAATGAAAAGAGTACGGAAAACTAGAGGTTTAAGAGAAATCTTTCTCAAGCTTATTTACAAACTCGGATAGAGATCGTACTTCATGAATGAGAAGGAAAACTGCTAGCGGTGAATCTATTTTCTACAGCAAACATGGTACACATTCTATTATCCTTGAACAGGGCGCCCTCGTCATTCTAAACATCCAATCGGGGGGCCCAAACCCCTTCCCCCCTCTCCTTCTCCCGGAAATTCAAGATTCAATGAAGGTTGGTGGTTTTAAAACATTATTGATCTCTAGTTGGTTCGCTAAAAGATGTTATCTCATCTTTTCTATGATTTACGTCTCTCCATCAACCCTTTTAAAAATTTCAACGTACTCAATTACCGTTTGTTGTCCTTCGCGACTCGTTTTGCTGAGACTGACATTTTTCGCCCACCAGGACCCACCAGGACAACCCTAAATCGAGCTATCGACTTAGATACCTACAAAATTTATGAGGGAAAGTGGTAGGCCCCTAGGTTCTGTTGACCCTTCTCGTGCTGCCGTGGCCAACAGGAGGACGATTCCTTGGGTAACTGTCGTGGTATTGATAATGGAGAGGGACGGAAGAGGGGAATGATATCGGAGAGAGAAGAAGAACGAGAGGTCGGAGCGGAAATAGAATAATGATGAACGCTAAGTAAACAGTGGTTGATGACGAGAACGTGACGACTTCGGACTACTCCTTCGCGGAAGACTCCGTGAGAAGAAAAATCCACCTAAGATCCACAATAACTCGCGGAACTCGGGAACTCTGGAACACAACAAGACTTGTGAACGGTGGTGACAAGGAAAAGGTGAAACGGGGTCTCTAGAGCGTGAGAGTGAGAGAGAGAGACGACGTGAGTGAGAGGGATGGAAGATGATGATGACCCTTTGAGCGGGTCAGACTCTCAAGCACCCTTAGAGCGGGTCAGACTCCACGATCTTCCTCCCTGGTTCTTACTCCTTCTCGTCTTATATAGGTGATATTAGATGACGGTTACTCACGATCTGGAGTAACTTGCCCACGTTTCCCTGAGAAGACGGTTACGTGGAGTTGACCGGCTGGTGGGGAACATCCAAGGGTCCTACCAGAAAGTCAAAGCTTTCCTCCACCGCCACCTGCCGTCGGATCTCTTCAAATCCTTAGCGCATTCAAATCCTACCAACTGCCCGGACCGTAATACAAGACTGCCGGATATTCTAATCCGGCATCTTTCTTCATCGCCATTCTTTCCCTCACCACACCGGACCTAAGCCACGATTTCAAGGTATTGGCTTTTAAATCGTTTTATCTGTGCTTTATAAAGCTCAATCTTAGCCCTTGTCAATGGGAACCAGTATGAGTGAAATCTTTTTCCTGGGTTTCTGAGTATTTATCTAAACCGCGTGTCGTAAATGGTCTGCACGGGGCATGTTTATGGGAAGTAGGTACCTGGTCCAAATAATTTTAAATTTTCAATCTCTTGCTCCATTCAAGTTTGGTACCAACGGATGGATCCGACCCAGCCACCATTCAGCAGCTGCATGTGATATAACTAACATATGACGAGTTCTTGATATAATATCAGGGTTTCTAATCCAGTTCAGAAGTGGATAAAATTGGTTTGGATCGATCTACTAATAGAGTTTACGGCCTTTAACGATCTTATGATAAGCTTGGAATGAGCTTATGAAAATAATGCGAATGTTTTTACAGCTAGTGGCCTACGCCGTTATTTGGAATTATTGACTTTTTAATCATCTTATTATTAAAACCAATCTTAGCCCTGTGAATGGGAACCGTTCTGCGTAATGATTTTTAGTTTTATGAATATTTAAGTAAAATGCATCTGGAGAATGGTTTTTAATGAGACATCCATGTGAAGTAATAACCTGGCTCACACAACTTAATTTAAAAAATTCTGTCATTGTCTCATTTATGGGTCCAATTCATGGATTCAACTCACGCAACCATTCATCAATACCATTTATTGGTCTCTTAGAGGTTAGGCTAAGAATAGTGGAGAAGGGGTTTGAATCTATTATTTTCAAATTGGTCCTATGAATTTATTCTCTAACTAGTTTTATAATCTTAGTCTATGTAGAACAATGGATTTGACAAGACACCAATTGTATGTGGTTTGGTCATCGCAGTATCTATTACGCATTAATACGGCTGATTTTCAAGCATCAGTAACCTTTCACAACACGTATGTAACCTAGATTTCTAGGTCCTAGCAACCTCTTAATCCGTTGCAGACACACCACATGTCCCAACCCAAAGCTACCTGGTGATCAATAAACACTCAATTTTAACCTTCTTGATGCTTGATTTGATTTATCGTATGGAAGAAGATGCAAGGGCACTGGAGAAACCATGAAAACCTCATTGAACGGTGACTCTTAGCTGAAGATTCTTCGAGGAAGTAAGTTGGACTGGTGAGTTATCTCATCAATGAGGAGGAAACCCAACTTCTGATAATCTACAATAACATCTCCCACAGGAGTTAGGGAGAAAGAGGAGAAATAGTGAAACCGTCCTAATAGGTCGAATAAGCTACTTCATATATTTTGGGTCAATTGCGTGGACCCGTCCCTTGACGTTTCGGCCGCGTCCTTGTTTGGGCCTCAACGGCTCTTTGGGCTGCGTCCTAATAGTTCTTCGCTCTTTGGGTTACACTCTCGTTTTGGTCCTAACACCTCTTTAGATTTGGGCTGCAGTGTCTTGGCCCATAACGTTTCATCCCCTATTGGGCGACGCTAATTCCGGGTCGAGTTTTTGGGCCAGATAACCCACTTAACAAATCGAGCCATTTAAGGCTCATCGGTCTCATATTACTGGTCCAAGCCTTTAGGCCCAATCAGGCTGTGCCTTAGCGGGCCGCCTGTGAACCTTACTTGGTTGTGTCTAAAAGAGTAACTACAGAAAAATATATACTCCAACATTATAAAGCTAATACAAAATTAAACATGTATGTTTCAGCAATCCGATCATAATTTTTGAATTTATTTTCTTTCACCTCTTTAAGGATTAGATTCACATCTGAATAAGCCACTTAACTCTTTCCACTCAAATATCGCTTTATTCATACTGAAAATATAGGGATTCATCTGTATGCTTAAATCAGTCCACAAGGCATATTCAGTTTTTAATTTCATGATTCTATTCCAGGTGAATTGACTAACTTATCCTTCCACATAATCAAAACCAATGCAATCCAATAAAGTCAATTAAGATTTTTTATACAGGCTATATCAAGCATTAGAACCTATATCAGAAGTGAATAAACTTGCTTCGGATATATCTACAGGCATTATAACCTCTAATGATTTTACTTCAAGCTTGGAATGATCTCAGGAAATTAATGTGAACGTTTTTACAACTAGCGGTTGACGTTACCCTACATTTAGATCCCATTGTGACATCCCTTGTAGAGAGGAATAAGGTCCCAAACGTTGGACCTTGTTACTCGCATGAGGTCATGCAGTTGCATTCGTGAGCGCTCGCATGTTGGCACTAGTGTGGCACGCCATAAGCATAGACGCACACAAGGGGTACACGTTGGCACCGTGCTGTACAAAGCACAAGAAGTTATGTGTGGCTAAGGTGGACGCCACCACCGAGACGAAGTGAGGTTCACAGGAGGTACCCAGAAGCCTTAGAGCTGCTACAAGCATAGATGTATGCAAGAGGTGTGCACTAGCACAGTATAACACATATTGGTATGGCATATCATGTACATTGGAAAAAAGAGGTTCACATGATTTGGGCAAACATTCCCACTAAAAGCCAGCATTGTCTAGATAAGGTTATTGTGAACCTCTTAGACCACATCGAGATCAATGAAATTAGGTGGTACGGTATAGCACTTGCGAAGTAAAGGAGGCTCATGCACACACAATTGTGGTTTAGGCAAAAAATATTGCTATGATATAGCAAGGTTCAGGGAGAGTTATGTGAACCTGAGAGCCCATTTGGCATAATACAGCTTGATGCAGCGCAACAACACAATAAAACATGACGTTTCTTGATGTAGCATGAGTTGCAACGACACTACATGAGCTAGATAGTGCACTAAAGAAACATGCAACGTGAGCACGTAGTTAACAGCAACCGCTGCATATGTGGATGTGGGTGTAACCCTCGTCATGAGTTGGAGCTAGACAAGTACATCAACCACTAAGATGACTAGTACTACCTTATAAATGTTTACAGTACTTATGAGAGGTTGTCTTCATAATTTTGCGTCCTCTTGAGTCGCCTTCTGCATGTGAGAGAGAAAGGGTAAGGGCTAGATGCCCCCCTGCGATACCCTCTGTCAGGTAATGGTTCTTGAAGTAATCAGTTTGGTGGATTTTCCTAGCTTTTTCAGAAAATTTAGTGACTATCTAGCAGATTCTTCCATCATTGTCTTCACGGATCTCGGGGATGTGGGCTTCCCCATCTACTTCGGGGATTTTCTGCCAGCAGGCGCCGTAACCGGGGTCCGCTCTGAAATCCGTCCAATCTCTGGCCTCTGTTTGATCACAGCTGAAGACCACCACTCCCGGAACCGATCCCCTGTCGTCCATCAGAAGTTTTCTGCAAGCACCGTCCATGGCGACCACCATGACCCGACGCCGTCCTATCAACCACGAGGAGGCCCGTTCTCCCCTTTCCCCCTCTCTTTTCCAACTCTCGCGAAAGACAGGTGCAGGAATCGAAAGTTTCCCCTGAAAAAACTGTTTAAATCATCTTTAAATGGAATGTTGTAGCTTAGATCCGAAGCTATGGAGGAAGAACTGAGCAGCCTTACGGCTCACTCGATAATAAATCAGTGGAGCCCCTGCTCCTCCCCCTCCGTCCTCCCCCTTCAACTCTGCAACTTGAGTCCGTGTTTCTCCCTGTGTTGGAGTTATGAGGTAGAAATTTCTGATCTGGGTGAGGTGAGGTGTCGAGGAAGGGTCAAGGATAGGCTGACGCCATTAGAGGAGGACCTGCTCTCTCTCTCTCTCTCTCTCCCCCTCCAAGAGCTCCGCCCCCCGGCAACATCTGTTGGACGCCTCTGTTCCCAGGTGGCCAGCGCCCTATCCCACCTGCCTCCTCTTCATGGATGGAGGCGCTTCGAGTTGATCCAGCCCCCGAGGTGGGTGGCTCTTGAATCCGAGAGGACGCACCAGCTGTCGTCATTCATGGCGGAGCACCCTCCGCCTGCCCCTCGTCCAAGATTCCCTTCCTCTCTGCCATTGATGCACGTGATGGGTGGGTCGTTAAGAACCCTGAGAGGGGATTAAGAGGGCGGAAAACCAGAACCCTAATCTCGTTTCCGAGGATGAGGGCGTTCCCATCAGTCCACCACCTAACCAGGAAGATGAGTTGGAGAGTCCAAAGGGAGGGTTTGTTGCGCTTCTTCCCACATCCCACGGGCACCCAACAAACCTAGCAGAGACCCCCATTCGGGAGGGGTAAATTATCTTTCAGAGGGAGAAAGAGGGAGAGTTTTAAGGGCCTCCGTCGGACCTCCGCACCAGATTTCTATTTTTATATATTTCAAAAATCTCTCTTCTGGTCTGATTATCCTGTGTCCCTGCCCTCCGAGCAAGATTCGTGTTCGTCCCCTCCCTCCTCCCCCTCCTCTTCCTCCCAGAAAGGGAGGCGGACCCAGTTCGTCCTCCTGATTTCTCTCCTGACCTTCGGATCTTCATTCTCCCGTCGGCTTCCTCCCTGTTTCAACCCCATTTCTTGCTTCGTCCTCGGAAAGATCTGACGCGGAGGAAAGGGGGAAGGAAAGCTTCTGGATCGCAGCAGAAGCCCTCGCAAGCTATCCCTTCACAGATTCCCTCGCCTCCTCTTCTGCTCATATTTCCGTGGGGAGAGAAGGAGAGCATCGAGGAGTGTGGATTACTATAATGCAGTAGGTAGATTGGAGGAAGAGGAAGGTAGAGGGAGAGAGAGAGAGGTGGAGTCTTTTTCCAAAAACCCTAATTTGGCAAGGAAAGGGAGGAAGACGAAAAGGGGGGAGGAGGTGGGAGAAGAAGGGGATTTTTTTGTCTTCTGATCTGCTAGCAAGACTGAATGGCGTCAGAGAACAATTGAAAGGGCTACATGCCGCAGCTGAAGACGACGGCGATATCCTCATTACACCTGCACGGCGGCGGCGGCGGCGGCGGTTGCGACGGAGTCCTCCCCTCGACGCCGGGCAAGTTCAAGATGGACAAGACTCCATTCCACCACCACTACAACCACAACAACCGCCTTCTCCTCCGATACCCTCTGCCCAAGTTCGTCGTCCTCTCCCTCTTCCTCGTCGTCGGCCTCTTCCTCTTCTTCCACTTCTCCCCCGTCTCCCCCTCCTATTCCTCCTCCGCCGCCCGGATTGACCGCCGCTCCCTGCGCACCGCCTCCTGGGGCGGCGCCGCCTGGGAGAAGCGCGTCCGCTCCTCCGCCCGCATCCGTCAATCCTCCCGTTCCGGCCGCCGCGGCATCTCAGTGCTCGTGACCGGCGCCGCCGGCTTCGTCGGCTCCCACGTCGCCGGAGCCCTCAAGCGCCGCGGCGACGGCGTCCTCGGGCTCGACAACTTCAACGACTACTACGAGCCTTCCCTCAAGCGGGCTCGCCAGCTGCAACTGGAGAACGCCGGCGTCTTCGTCGTCGAGGGGGACATCAACGATGGTGCCCTCCTCCGCAAGCTCTTCGACGTCGTCCCCTTCACCCACGTAATGCACCTCGCCGCTCAGGCCGGCGTCCGCTACGCCATGCGGAACCCGTCCTCCTACGTCCACTCCAACGTCGCCGGCCTCGTCTCGGTGCTCGAGGCGGCCAAGTCCGCCGCCCCCCAGCCCGCCGTCGTCTGGGCCTCCTCCTCCTCCGTCTACGGCCTCAATTCCAAGGTCCCCTTTTCAGAATCTGACCGCACGGACCGACCCGCCAGCCTCTACGCCGCCACCAAGAAGGCCGGCGAGGAGATCGCCCACGTCTACAATCACATCTACGGCCTCTCCATCACCGGGCTCCGCTTCTTCACTGTGTACGGCCCCTGGGGCCGCCCGGACATGGCCTACTTCTTCTTCACCAAGGACATCCTCCGCGGGAAATCCATCTCCATCTTCGAGGGCCCTGACCACGCCACCGTCGCGAGGGACTTCACCTTCATCGACGACATCGTTGATGGGTGCATAGCGGCGCTCGACACCGCCGGGAAGAGCACCGGCACCGGCGGCAAGAAGCGGGGGCCCGCCCAGCTCCGCGTCTTCAACCTCGGCAACACCTCTCCGGTCCCCGTCTCTGAGCTCGTCCGCATCCTCGAGAAGCTGCTGAAGAAGAAGGCCGTGAAGAAGATCGTCAAGATGCCGCGGAACGGCGATGTACCGTTCACCCACGCCAATGTCAGCCTCGCCCAGAGAGAGCTCGGCTACCGCCCCGCCACTGACCTGCAAACCGGCCTCAAGCGATTCGTGAAGTGGTATCTCGAGTATTATTCCCCCGGCGTCAAGAAGATCGGCAGCATCTGATCCTTGATCGTCGCGACGGTGTTGACGGCCGTCGTCGGAGCTGCTGCCGCACGACAGGGCCCCCTCCATCTTTAGATCGTCTTCCTCCCGCCCTCTTCTTCCAGTGTTGGAATTCGTTTGTTCAGATTCTTCCTGTATCACTGATATTTTTGCTGTGATTCTTTCCTCTGATCGCTCACGGGTCCTTTGCTCCTTCCGAACCTCCAATTGCTTCCTATTACGAGTAGATCGGGGAAGAACGGGAGGCAACTTTGGTCCTGCGACGAGATTGTCTTTCATGCACTGCAGAGGCTGGTTATTTCTTGACCTGTTCCAGGTAAACAAGTTGAGTGCTTCACCCGTTTTCCCTTCTCCTCTCCATCGCCGTCACCTGTCATCCAGCGTCTTCACGATCGATGGGCTCCTCCATTGCTGCCCCATTGTAGTGAAGACGACGGTTTCATGTGTTGATGCTCTGACATTAGGGTCTTTCATGGAGCCCTGTCTGGTTCATAAGCTTTGCGATCTCTTGCATTCAGCCCATTTTCGAAACACCCCTGAATGTAGTGAATAATTGCCCAGAGACTTCCGTTCCAGAGGATTTGGTCAACGCAAGGAGTGAATGAATATCTCAATCATATGGTCCTGTAAATTCCGCAATTTAACACCTTTCTTATGCTCCAGAAGCACTTGTGCTTCTGTTCTTAGGTCAGAGTTTCGGCTGTGTATCTTTGAATGGTTGTGCGTTAGGGCATCCAAATTGATGTTTTCAATTCACGACAGCATACGTTGACTAGCCTCCTCCATTTGATCAGAGTGAATGGGTGATGGTCTGAAGGGTGGAGCCCCCCAAAGTCAATCTCCCCCAAAAACAGAATGGATCCTATCTCAATGACTTCCAGCGTTGACCTTTTTTTTGCAGGGCGCCAGGTGATGGGGGATCTTCTTTGAGTGGATTCTCATACCCACTTGCCTAATATTATCCCTCCCCTTGGAGTGGCGGATCCGATTCCATGTACCTGATTTTTGGCTACATCAAAAAGGCATCCACCGTGCGATCCAGCTGTTCTTGATTCCTGCCTCCGAATCCGATTCTCCCCATTCCATCTGGCTATTTTCCAGAACCTTGTGAACAACGAATCAGCTGATACATGCGATCTTGAACTTTCAAATGCAAAGAAAATATGTATTATATATTATAAACTCGTAATAGCTGTCAGAATCTTGAGACCCGGGAATAGAATATAGCGTAATGCGCAATCATCCCATGTGCAAGGGGAACCCAGTTGACTTACGGTCAAATTGGGGTCATCTCTACAGTTGACTTATTTTAATGTACTTTTTCAACTGGAGACGGGCCTGATTTCCGACCCACACCCCCACCTTCAAGTCAACAAGGCCAACTCTAACGAATCTCTAGTCACTGTGAAGTCAACTGAATGGTACTCGATGTTGTGCCCAGATGATGTGTGGAAGTCCTGCGAAACGGCTCATAAGAGGGGGATTATTTGATGAAAAATCATGGTGTCTAGTGGGCTTTCTCACGATGAATTGTGAAAGAACTTACAGCCACGGGTTGAGAAGATGGATGGTCACAGAGAAATGCTCGAATCAGAGTTTGAGAAATATCAATGGGGAATCATCCGAGTTTGATGAGCAATCGTTCATACCGTCTGACTGGAATCAGAGGCATCTGAAAGGTATGGGCTCTCTCCCAGGCCAAGTTTCTATCTTCTCGAAGAACTTGGCCGGCACCACTCCATCGAAGCCCTCGGTCAATATCACTTTGTTGTCCGATATGTAAAGCTTCATTCCCTCTAAAAGAAGATGAAGAAGACGAATGATGCAAGTAGTTGATGAGCATGCTGTTAAAGGGAGGTGAAATTAAAAATTCACTGTTGTAGAACAACCAAGATCAGGTTTTCCATCTTTTGAAAGAAACAAAGGGGTTCAATCTCATTCCATAAATGGAAACGATATTAAATGAGAGAGTGAAATGATGTCGGGGATCCCATTCTCTTGTCATAGAATCTACTTACCAACAACAACAAAAAAATCACATGCGAAGTTGTATTCCTAAATTAGTCTTATTAGGATATGAAACTAATCAATCTGCCGCAGTGGCTTGTCGGTCAAACCAGCATAAAAAAACTGTGACAATTACCTTGTAATGCCTTTTTGACATCCAAAAAGATTAAGGTATTGACATCTCGACGCATACCTGAGGAACACGAAATATAGTACGAAATTATGAATATCAAATAACTAGAAGTTGACCAAGAAAAATACAGAGCCAAAGGGAGCCCTGTAGTCCCGAAATGAACAGACAGAAGACAAAAGATAACCTGTTTCCGTATATTTAGTTGTGTTCCCTAACTTCCAAAATGGAACATATCCAACTGATCATAAGGCAATGCATAAGTTGCCCACTATTGGACCCAAATATCAGATCCCAATGAATTTTCAGTTGACCCACTATTACGATGATTTTTGAAATGGTAATGATATTGCATCGGATGGTAAAGAATAATAAGTACCCTAAAATTATTTTTTACAAAGATTATTTTCAATCGTCTCTTACGTTTAACATCTAGCCAACATAAACTATTATGACAGCAAAATCCAGAATTTTTGACTGCTTAGAACGGAGTTTAACATAACAAAGAGAATCATTGCAAGCCCAGACTATTCCACCAATTTTTTACCGGCATTATTACAGGCCATCATTGAAGTGGCCTGTCGTATTTTCCACTACCAGAAATAGAAGAAGCCTCCTAATTTGGGCCTGTTGGTCGAACACTTCAAAGAAATATCCTCTCTGATCACCCCTGGCCTCTGGAAATTATCCCCATCCTGGATATCTTAACGATAGCAACATGAAATAAAACCTGAAATAATCTGTTTTTTCTTTGAGGGTGGGAGTACATAACAATCACAATAGGAGGGAAAACACGTAAAAGAAGAGAGAAGAAAGAAAAACCAGAGAAAGAAAAAAAACAGCGTAATGAGAGAAAAAAAGGCAGCAATAACGAGAAAAATACAGAAAGAAGAAATATCCATAAAGAACCTCTCCGATTCTAACAAGAAGCTAGGCGAGGAAAAGGGAGAATATGTAGAAGTCATCCGAATTTTTTATCAAATTCACCAGGCAAGCTTGAAGGTCGTCTCCTATTTTCGAACATGATGACCTTTACAGGCTCTACAGGAGCGACACACTTCAAAATCAAGCATCTAGCAAGCACTGCTAAAAAGTCATAGAGAAACCATACCACTAATTACTTCTCCATCTGTCGGCAGCCCACTTGAAAAGTGTACGTGTACCCTAGTCATGCGTTTTAGACCAGACTGCAAGATTGATTCCAAGTTCCTCTTGTAGGTTCCATGAACACACACTACAATAGAAGATAAGAAATTAACCAATAACCTAGGAAATGCAAAGTTTGGGCACCGGTATCTAAGATGCACTACCTGGAACTTCATCAGCTGAGATGATAGGTTTCAGTAAGCTTTCTGAGGAAATAGTCTGGTGGGAAAATGAAACCAAAAGATGAAAGACACAGCCATTACAAAACAATAAAATTGTAGTAAGCGCTGATAAATTCTGTAGAATAAACGACACCAAATCATGTCTAAGAAATATTGCAACGTTATAAAAAAAATAGATGACAAAAAAAGTCAAACAAAAGGATGAGAGGAACGTTTTGTCTTTCTATATAGAGGTCCAAGTTGTATGGTTTTTCGTTTTGAGAGAATAACCTAGATTCTGCCATCCGGTTTCCATCTTCCTGTCCAGAAGAACTCACCATATATGCTTTGATATTAACATCAAGTTCTTGAAGCCTGTTCTTCTCTCAGTCATTTTCTTCTTTAGCATCAACAGACAGATATCAGGTGGATAAATGAGAGATAAGAAAACTGCGTGTGTTGTGTGTCTGTGTTGTGTGCGCGCATGTGTGTGTGTGCATGTGTGTGTGCAAGTGTAACACAGAGAGAGAGAAAGAGAGAGAGAAAGCAGGAATCAAGGTCTACAAGGACACTAGGAGCTCAGCTTAAAGGTTCAAATGTTATGCAGAAAAGTAACCAGCTCAGCTAAATTTCATAGAATTATAAAAAAACATAGTAAAAAATTCCAATCACCGTAATCGTGTGACCCTGATTAGCACGAATCAAGAGTTCTCCATTTTCTTCAAAGACGCTAAATCTCTGTTTATTGTCTCTCCTGACAGCCTGAATGCATTTCACAACGTTAGAAACTCTAGCTAAGTCCGATAAGAAAACGTATTATTGAAAATCAGCAATTAAAATTTCATGACTCCATAAAAATCGATGAAAAAGGAACTAATAGACGGTGTTCATGACCTAGCCTGATGCCACAAAAACAAGAAAGCACCCTGGATGATTTTCTACAGAGCAAAATGCCCACAGTTAGAAAAAGAAGAAAATTTAGCAAAACGTATTATTGAAAATCTCCAAATAATTTTTTTGATGAAATGTAGACAACGTGATATAAACTTTCCTCTTGAGAACTCTATGAAAAGTGCACTATTACGGAGTAGAACTATGAAAGGTTTTCGGGCTTCAATGTTCATCAAACCCATGCAATATATGTCATAGACATGCACATACATCTCTCATGTCCTCTTTTTTCATTTTTAAATAATTGCATCTACAGCTATCATGTTAATATTGGCACCTAAGACCCATATACATGTCTAACGGTCATTGAATGATGGTAATTCGAAATTTTCAATGAACTTTATTACTTACAAATACGCCTTTGTAGGCTCCCGAAGCCCTCTTACATTCCAATCCTGTTTATGTTTTTCTCCATTCATCTCCTCACACTTACTGAGACCTGACGCTATCCAAAAAAAGGGTCAAGGTGAGTTCCCGCATTTTTTTGCCCAGATGTCACAACGAAGATCCAATTCTGATCCTCAATCAACATACACAAGTTTATCCTTTTGTCAACAATCGAGAATCCAGATATCTGTATATCCACTGTATCCTGCACAAAGTTCTACATTTTAAAGACATGATCTTCACTCTGGAAAGATTCAGGCTAACTTCAATGCTAAAAATAACTATAACCTCAATACTTCCACAGGCAACTTGACCGTGGTCCAAAGAATTCTCCGAATATTCTCAGCTCTATGACAACCAGCATCAGCACTTATGTGGTCCAACAAATCCGCAGAAAATACCATCCGCCTCAATCTATATCTTCGTCCAATGTGATGGCAGAAAATAACACGGCCCAATGTCTCCGGTTGCCTGCTCTAAATCCTCCACCCCTCGAAATTCATGGGCATATGTCCTTAATGCTGTTCCTTGCACTTAGGGTGCTAACAGAAAAAGTGGTAACAGCTTAAGAAACGTCTGCAGCCCATTTCTCCAATTCAATGGCATTTGTTTCCCTCTTCACAACTCCCGTCCAACTGTCTCTCTTCCCCAGAATCTTGTCAGAGTCAGAGAAAGGCTATTGACAAGGTCATACACATTTAAAAAAATTTCCAAGGTAGCTTTGACTTAAGATATTAATGCGATCATGAAAAGGACCAACATCCACATAGATATAATAGAATTCACCTCTTTGATATCATCAATGGTGTGAGATCTCAATGGAAGCTTGGCATACGTTGTCAAATTCAACTGCAACAAATCACGAACTCGAACATACCCATCATTTCGCATGTCCAATTTCAGTTCAGAAGCCATGTGACGCAAAATCCGCGTTCTGAATTAAAAAATTTCAAACAAATTGAATAACAATTCGTGGTCGACAGCAGATGAACGCTAAAAATATCATTTTCACTAGAAGATAAAGACTTTTCATGTAAAGGAATAAACCACAGGAGGAAATGTTTGCATCATCATCTTCAGATAAGCATCAGAGCATTCGCATTGAAAAGATACTATTCAAAACTGAATAAGAATGATTACTACTAAACTAATACAAGTTAATAGATAACTTCAAAGAACAAAAAATATACAAAATGCTTTTCTAGGGACATTAATGACCAAAACAAAATGAAGAAATCGTTTCTAGGTATCGTCATCTTGATCTTGATACTTTCCCTTCCTTGTCAATAGCTACAGTAATCATTCACAAACGCCCGCCATAGGTATTACAATAAATTTAGGAGTTATTTTTATCATCTCTCTGTCCTTCAACGGGACTTGCCACGTTTCATCAGTCAAGATAACCTCATTTGATGCCCTTTCGTGGAAGGACCTGAAACCACAACTCATGGGAAAATATTAAGGTTCAAGGATAGGTCTCCTCCGCCTACGTCACAAAAATAAAAATCCAGAATTTATGTCCCGGACAGAGTGACAGGATGACAAAAAACAGACATTCTCCGAAAAAGAAGGCTATACCGGCAATTGGTACAGAGATGCAAACTGATGTCATCTAAGCACTCAACACAGTAAGTTCAGTAACTGTACGTTCATATAGCACGTCAGGACAAGATGGGGCCAAATTATTTGGCAGACGAGTACGTAGCCTCTCAGCAGAAAAGTTGCTCAGCCTGACGCCAAAATTGATTCAGCTGGTACTTTAGAACTTATCCAATAATTTGACTCTCACATGGCTCAAAAGAATGTCCAAGAGTCCGCGAAACTTCGCGAAAACGGGGCAAGATTTGATATTGAGGCTATCATAACCCCAAAGGACAACATCATCACGAAGTTACAATGTGTTGATATTAGCTCGAAGGATGAAAAAACTCTACGTTACCTCATGGCATCATCCTCTCCGGAAAGGGATTCCCACGTGGGTACGCTAGGAGACCAGCAATTCAATAACTCTAGACGTACGATAACACGTTAAAACGAAATGATAACGCATAAGGTGAGAGAAATTCACAGGAGTCTTCCAAGAGCATCGATCCTATCCTGGTCGCCACCGCCTCTCCCACGCCGGCGATCAACACCGGTGCCAGCCTCCAATCCCCTTCCCCTGAGAGAATCAGAGGTAAAAAGCATAAACTATGGGATTATAATAGAAGCAGGATGCCCGGGAGCGAGGGGAAGAATCGCTCACCTTCCGCCACTAACGGAAGAGCCCGACGCGGAAGGAGGCGAGGAGTGAAGGCGTCTCTGTTCCCCGCCGATCCTTTCCCCGACCCCGCCCCTGTTCCCTTCCATTCGAAGACGCCGGCGTGCCACCAGCCAGGTCGCTGAGAGCAAAGCTGGAGTAAGAACGGCAATAGCCGCAGAGGAACGTCGGAGGGCGAAGACGACGCCGCCTCCCGCCAAGGCCGACATCAGCGAGACCGACAATAGACGGCGAAGAAACTCGGCTTGAACGGTTTGGCTGACGTAAAAATCCCATAATATCATTAATTTCTGATTTAATAACTATTTAACAGTTTATGTTAAAACAAGTCTCTCTCTGTAGAGTCCAGTCACCGCCGGTGACGTTATCTCCCCCTCCCTCTACTCAAATTCGATTACGGCGCCGAAGCCGGATCTCTCGGACTCTGCTGAGGGAATAAAAATAGAAGCGAAAATATAATATCATTAAATTTCATATCACACATTTCTATTTACGCCAAAGGAGAAAGCCCATCAACAACAGACAATCCCTATCCAACGGTCAGGTCACCTGTGGTATCCTCTCTCTCTCTCTCTCTCTCTCTCTTTCTCTCTCTCTCTCTCTCCTCCACCCATATCCGTGCATCCAAGAACTTCAGAGAGGTCATCTTCAAGAACTCTTCTCTGAGCCCAATTCGTCATTGCAATTTCCTCAACGAATTTGACCCAAAAGGGAGGAAGTCTTCCCACTCTAAGCCACGAGGGTGCCGGTGGTGGTGGTGGATTCACTGCAGAGAGAGTTTGAAGACCATCATCGAACAGGAGTTGACTTCCAGAAAACAATCAAAGCAGAGAATATGAGAGCAGAGCGACGAAAATTGATAATTTGAATCAAGAAAATGATCATAGCTCCATAATGGGATCCAACTATAACACTAGAAAAGGATAAAATATTTCTTGACAGACGGAGATTTCCAAGGAAATCATCATTATCTCTCCTCTTTAGTCTGCGTTTTAGCTTCTCCATCATTATGTGATGATTTTTTAACTTCCATATAAACTCGATATGGAATAAATTATGAATTAAATAGGAAAAATGACGATAAGAGGATGCATTTAATATAAAGTTGATGAAGAAAATTCTAACGTTGGACATAATATTTGAATCACATCTGCCCTAGTCCGGTTTCAAAGCCACAAGGTTTCAGGTCACGAAGGATTATTGAAATCAACAGTGATCTATTTTGCATTAATCTGATGGACACTTCAGAGAAATCTTCCGTTCTTCGATTCATGTCATCAGTTGGCATGAATGTTGGGCAGCCCAACCTTTTAACCCTTAACTGTACATGAGGACACGGGGTTGATCTCATTCAAAGAGAACCATAGGTAGAAGTTTCAGGTTTTTGGGACTCCGATCATAAACCAAGCCTCACGGAAGCTGTCATGGACTACTTGTCCCACAGAAAAAGTTGCAGATAATTTTTCATGAGAAAAAAATTCCAAGTGAAGATAGGAGATTTAATCCAGAAAATAAAAGACGACTAATATGCATCTCAGTTTTCAATTACGAATGATGTTCCACCGAAAGATGTTGCTAGATATTAAAAGTATGATAAAGTCATGAAAAATTCCAACATTGATATAGTTTTGATGAGGATAAACTAATGTTTTCTGTTTAATTCCAAACCTTAATTGAGCCTATACTAAGTCCTATATTAAAAACGCATGTGCACAAAAAAGTTACAAATAAAGACTTCAAGAATAGAAATAATTAACCTTAAACCCTAAGCTAAAATGTTAGAAATCACTATGGTAACAAAATAAAATGCATATTAAATAAAAATTAAGATGAGCAATACTTTCAGGAAAAGGTTATGTGGTTTATAGCACTAAAGAATATTAAAACAACATAATTCCAAATAATTTGTATAAAAGTGAAGATATCGAAGGCAAGAACATTATTAAACTCAAAATCCTTTATAAGAGGCCTAGTTGGCTGCATGAGAAAATATCCAATGAGAAGAGAAGCCAAAGAGAGAACAAAGCTGATATTAAACACACAATTCAAATATCTGAAGATTTCAATATTATTAATTACATAAAGGCATTATAAGATGTACTTAAGAATTGCTTATATCAAGTGAAACATTCACTATTTTTGAATGGGTGAAATGTACAATCAGGAAACAATACCTTAGGTGATACAATCCAAAAGCTAGTTAATTATACAAAAGAAAACACACTAGAAAGAATAATAGGAGAGAGAGAGAGAAGGATGACAATCTCCCTCCTTGAGCTAACTGATTTGAGATGGTCAACCTCTTGCTACTCATTTACTCAAAAGTACAACCCAATTCTCCTACTTGCCCCTCCCCACCACTCCTCATCTTAATGGTTCATTGATCCAATACCTTAATTTAAGCAATCCTCTTAGAAAACCACAAACAAATGCCTCCTTCACATCCATTAGCTTTCCCATCGATGATGACCCACTCTATTATTAGGCCACTTTTTAATATAGATGGCCATAGGTTGAGACTATCTCATCAATATTCCCTCTTAAAACTTTCACCTTATCTATAGGTGAAATTCCAAAAATTGATGATGAATATTTTTGGTCAAATCTCACATATTCTATGTATCAAGGAGGTCATTCCATTTTAGTAGGACTTTGTTGTCATGTGACCTTATCTGATGTAAAGAACCTACACTAGCTCCATAGTCTAGGTCATCTCATCATCTAATGCCAACATCTTGGGTCAGTGTTATAATATTGAAATAATAATTCATTTCAATTGCAACATGTGAAAGATAAGATGGATACTTGAAGTTCGTCTAATGACTAATTGATAAGCTATCAATTCAATTTGCTCTTAAATGTCAAATGAGCCAACGACATAGAGTTTATCATAAAGTTGCCATATAAGGGGCTTCAGTCAATAAGGTTAGAGCTTGAGGTATACACAATTGTTAATATTGTGAACTTACTATGCTTGGAACTTTAGTCAATGTAAGTCTTCATTTGCGCTTGCATTCATTTAATGTGGGCTTTGAGTTGGTCTATTGTGGCATCTCATTTTTATAATAGTTGGTCCACTTTGTTTGATCTCATCCCTTGTATCTTGTAACAAAGAAGAACTAAAATGTTCTTTCGTACATGACACTAAATGGTGTGGTACTTCTAGAAGAACAAAAATTTACATTATATCAATATTCCACTTAGGCCATTTATAATATTAGTGGGCAATAGCTGATAAAACAACAAAGGTAAGTATAAGTATCTAATTAACCACCTTTGATTAAACATTTGATGTAGAAATATCTTGAAAGATGATAAGATTCAAACTTAAATTCATAAAGTCAAATTTTGGAGAATAAATTAAGCTCTAAATCTATAGAACTGACATCTTCAACGTTTAAATCCACAAAGGTGACAACTTCAAATCTATAAGATTAAAACAAACTCTTGAATCCACAAGAGATGTTTGAATCCATAAGTAGAGAGAGAAGAATATCGCATATGAAATAAACTTAAAATTATTAAATTCAATGAGTTGGAGTTGTACATGAGGGCCTTTATATAGGATAAAAAGGTGAAACTTCCATCCAACTCTAAAAAAGAAACATAATCAAAATATATTTTAAAATAAACAAACTCTAAAAATATCAAATAAATTATGAAATAATAGAAATAGAAATTAAAAATTAAGGAAGAATAAAATATACTCTCAATGATAATTGATGAAAGAGTTTCTCTCCAAAATAGATTGCAACTAAAGAAGACAATTGACATAAGGAATTCTAACTTATTTATTTGACAAGTAAAAAAAGTCTCAACATATCTTCACATAAAATTAATAAACATTCTATGTAAATCACTTGTAGTTTTGTAAAAATGTTGTGTCCTTCAACCATTGAATTATGGAATTTTCAAAACCTTATAGGTATCCTCACAAAGTACTTTGAGAGGAGTAAACACCCATAATGAAAGATATCTTTAATAAAATGAGTAGTTGAGTCATTTATTAAAACAAAGTAGTGCATATGTCTAATAATTAGAGGTTGAGAATATTATCAATATTATTATATAATTAGATCCACATTTATGTATTACAAGTCATATAAATTTACAATTATATTCTTTAGATTAACAATTGCCTAAGTTACATTTTATGTACTTATGAATTATATATTTTAACCCTTTTTATATACTTGGATCACATCTTGACATATATCTACATTATGCAATAGCACTTATTACACTTATTACACTTAAGACGTGATTGAGACATTGAAGAGTCACAAGTTGCACTTGAATTTAACAAAGTGTGTATTTGAATTCCTTAGCCACATTGTGGGTAATGAACAAGGATAGATGAATTGAAAGAAGACGATTGTGATTAAAGAATGTGACACCTAAGAGAGTGTCTGAGTTAAAGTCATTCGTGAGAGTCATAAACTACTATTACAAGTTCATATGATACTTTTCACAAATAATAACACCACTAACATAGTTCCTCAAGAAAGATCAAAAGTGGGTGTGGACTGCAAGATGTTAACAAGCATTTAATGACCTACGTGTAATGGTCACGGAAGAAGATGTCCTCCAACTTTTAGATTTCAACAAGCCTTTCGAGGTTTTCATTGACATGTCAGAGGTAGTCATTGAAAGAGTCTTGATGCAAGATGGACACTTCATTCTATTTGAAGATAAGAAGTAACACTACTCAGTACATGAAAAATAACTAACAATAATGGTGACACTTATTTAAGTAATCTTTGTGTTATCTATACTAACAATATTGTTACCAACTATTTTTATTTTTAGAAGAAGCTCTCTTAAATAGGTTCATTGTCAAGATTTTTTGGTCGAATATGATTTCTCACTCAAGTATAACAAACTAAGATGTACCAAAGTGGTAGTCAATAATTTAAGGTATCGAGAGATCATAAATATAGTGATTATCCTTCTAATAAACATGAGCATCTAATAAATGACATTTGTGACGGATCTAACAACTAAATATCCCATCTAACAGACAGATGAGAGAGACCCATCAATTTTAAATGGACAGAATATTATATGTAGAAGGTTGTTTGACACATAAAAGACAACTATGACTACAACTTCTACAAAAGACAAATGACACACTTTATGCAAGACACCTTGAATAGTAGTGTACACTAGCCTCATTAACATGTAGTTATTTATGACCTAATATGGAGCAGAACATATAGACATACATATGTTCATGTCTTATTTGTTAGCAAGATAAAATAGAATGATGGAACACAACACGGACCCTAGAACCTCTCAATCTAGGACTATGAGAATTATTATCTATGGACTTCATCACTTGTCTTTCATGTATTGATAACCATACAATCATGTTGATTGTGGTTGATAATTTTTTTAAATATGTGACCTTTAAACTTACACAATCTAACTACAAGGTGAAAGAAGTAGTAGGACTTTTCTTAACACATAGTTATGCTTTGAGGTATCCCACAATATATTCTTTAATTGTGACTCACATTTCACATAATGATTTTAGTTAACTCTTTTCACCCTTTTTATCACATAACTTAACTTATGCATTAGTTTTCATTCTCATACAAATAGACAGATAGAACAAGTAAATGATATACTTAGAAACTATCTCAAGTATTATGTCACAACATTACAAGACAAATAAGTTGAATTGCTTGATGTCACCTAATTTACTCACAACATCTAACATCATGTGTCAATAGGACATTAACTATTTGAACTCACCATTGATCATCAACCTTTGACTCTCCTAGAGTTTATCAAACAACAGGATCTAAGATCATACTAGTTGTTTACCATTTTGCCAAGCAATAAGATTACCTAATTGAAGAGGCTCAAGAGGCCTTAGTGAAGGTGGCCCAAAGGGTGAAGAAAAATATTAACTGATATTGTTAAGAGATCGAGTAGATTGGTATTACTCAGTACTTACCCTAGTCACAAGAGCCTCTAACAACATAAGCATCATAATAGATTGGTTTACACGATTGAATGATTCCTAACCTAAATGCATGCTCATTTTTTTTTAATGATAATTTAATTATCCGGTCCCATTTTCGTATTTGATCATAAAATAAAGAAGGTGCCTCAATTTGATGAACATTTCCAAATCATGACTTTAGCTTCCACTACATCTTTTAATACACTTAAGTTTTCCACATTTACCTACTAAAAGGCTTAACATGCATATGAGAAAACCTTAGAGTGTAACTAACCACATCAACCACTGCCAATAATTCAATCTTACTATTTCATCTTGATACTAACAATATTAGACCACTAGATGATCAACTAGGATGAGAGGAACCACACCAACATAATGCTTTTTATCTCATTCAATGAGCAAGACAACCACAAGAGGCAACTATGTAGGAGAAGGACGTATATCTCTAGTAATTTGAAGAACTTGTTAAAGATTATCACTGTTGGCAACATCCAACGTCAAATCTTTCAAGAGGGAGAAAATATTATTAGGGTCCTTCTACAAGAATCACCTCTTGTAACAGCACAGTGGTGTGCATGGTGGAACAGGAGACATAGTATCCACACACAATGACATGGTACCCACACATGATGACATGGTGCACGTGCATGTTGGCACGGTTCCCCCACTTGATAGCACAACATCCACACACAATGGCATGACTCTCACATACATTAGCACAATGTATGTGCACGTCAATACATCGCTTGCACATGACAACATACCACATACATAGAACAATGTGACGTCCACGTGCTACAACACAACTCATGCACATGAAAATACAATGATGTTACACGCTATTATAACATGGCAACCAAAGGCCACAAGAGTAGATGATGTTATCAATATGACATCATCTAGAGGAGGAGTAGAGGATGTCACTAGTATGACATCACCTAAAGTGGAATCATTTAATCTCATACTAGAATTATAAGAAAATCTGCCTAGTGGCCCATCTATAAAGAGGGACCCATGGCCCCATATATGAACTATTTTTTGTTATCAAGAATATTTATTTCGGTGACATAAAGGCTCACTAGGGACTAGATTGCACAATGCCTAACAAAGAATTCGTGTAGAGCAGCCAACTTACTTGTTACTTCTTGTTGTTGCTCCATCTATGCATGTATAGTAGGTGTGCCTATATCACTTTTGTGCTATACATCTACCACATGGGTCAATCTATGTCGTTCGTTGACATCTTGTCATACCAAGTCAACTAGTCGGTCAAATCAATCATACCCTTACTTGGCAAAGTCTTTCACTTGTGCCGCACATGACTACATGTTCTGTGTGCCCTACATACAATGTGTGATGTAAATCTGTGTTTTGACATAGCAATGATCCACTACATGTGCATATGCACACATTCTTGCATATCATTTAGATGTGTTCTAATATATTTGAAAAAAAACTCAACTCAATAGAACTAGAGGTGTGGTACATAAGGCATAGAGAAAATTGAGTGGCAATGTAGATCTTTGAATCAAATGAATTATATATTTAAGTTGTTGCTTGAAGCTAGTGTTTTTCCTATAATTCTCATTTTTATTTACCAATAATGTGATAGTGTCCCTCTAAACATCAAAATGTTTCAACATTGATCCTTTAACTATTTCTCAAAAAATGTGATTTTCTTGTTGCCTCTCAAGTAAAATTCATCACATGCAAAGGAGGTAAAAATTCAACTAGAATAATTTTTGGAGGTGAATTGATAACACAAAGAACACTCACACTAGAGGATAACAATAGAAAGAGAGACAAGAGTCTCACTCAATGAACAAATTAAATAAAGATGGTCAATCTCCTACTACTACTTACTTCAAAAGTACAATCCAATTCCCCCCCTCCCCCTTCACCTTATAGACAATGATCTCATTATGGGTTGCCAATCCAATAGCCTAAGTTAACTAGTCTTCTTTGAAAATCACAAAGATGTCTGCTAATATTTTCATTGATAATGGTCAGCATAACTTTTAGGTCCTTTTTCTAATATTAGATGATTTGAGGCTCAGAGTATATCATCAATACCTCAAGTATAATGGTGAAATATATGAGGAAATTGATCGAGCAACCTAAGTTGACAAAATCAGAGGTTACCATAGGCCTTGAGAATCTACAATATCTTGTTTAAGTTCACAATCTTCATGTACACAATCATTGTAGCCTGATAATACATATGTGGATACTAAATTTTTGACGCGAGTACTAAATTTTTGGCCCATTACTCTTTAGAAAAGAAAGTTGTAGCCTGGTGAGGGAGGGAGGTAGATTTTGCAGTATTCTTGGAATGAAAGAGTAGGAGACGACTATCTCGAATTAGTCTTTTCTGGAAAACAGTTCTCTTGCAGTCTCTCTCTCTCTCTCTCTCTCTCTCTGTGTTCCATTTTATCACCTCCCATTCCTTCGTGTTATCCTAGTGAAACTTTCCTTTTGTCAAAGGCATGGTTAATTTCCAGTATTATCAAAGCCGATACCTCCCCGTCGATCCAAAGGCTCTAATCAATGATCCCTATCAGAGACGACGTCAGCCCCTTATTCGCGAACCTACAGGTGTTATTCTCCTACTTCCAGTCAATTACAATTCAGTAGCAGGAGAGAAATGGGAGAGCAGAGCAGATAGTAAAGCCAATCAGACGAAGAAAGTGTCTCATCCTGTCCGGAGGTCTTAACCCAGATCGCCGGTGTACGCTTTCAGGGGATTGCCGACCCAGAGATACGCTTGCTGCATCAGAAAAAACAGCGGGAAATAAGAAAATCGTCGGCATGGGGGGGAGAGGGCGCACAGATATCACCCGCAACAGGGGAAATATCGCTCATGGAAGAACAAGAACCACCCTTTTCTGCGCATGCGCCCCATCCGAATTTCAATGGGCCTTAATTTCATCAAATTCTCTTTGAGGCCCATCCAACCGAACACAGCCCATATTAAGACCTACCAGGCTCACGAAGCCCAGATGTACAAAGGCCCGATTAAGGTTCTCTCTCTCACACACACACACACACTTTCTCTCTCTCTCTTCCTCTCCCTCCCCCCTCCCTCCCTCTCTCTCTCTCTCTCTCTCTCTCTCCCCCACTCTCTCCACTCTCCCACTCTCTCTCTCCCGCTCTCCTCCCTCCCTCCCTCCCTCCCTCCCTCCCTCTCTCTCTCTTTCTCTCCCACTCTCCTCCCTCCCTCCTCCCTCTCCCTCTCTCTCTCTCTCTCTCTCTCTCTCTCTCTCCCACTCTCCCTCCCTCCCTCCCTCCCTCCCTCCCTCCCTCTCTCTCTCTCTCTCTCTCTCTCTCTCTCTCTCTCTCTCTCTCTTCTCTCCCACTTCTCTCTCCTCTCTCTCTCTCTCTCTCTCCCACTCTCTCCCATTTCCTCACTCCCTCTCTCTCTCTCTCTCGTCTCGGGCGGCGCCACCGCGAGTCAGCCGGCGAAACGGCGCCGGTCCCCGGGGGTCGCCGGCATGCAGCACGCACAGACCCCCTGTCGCGTGGCGGCGCGACACGAGGAGGCGAAGGTTGATTTTTTAAAATATTTTTAAAATAGCACCTTCTTTGTGGGGTTATATATAAACTTAATATCATTCAGAATATCTTATCTTATTCATCGAAGAAGCATCTTTCGATGATTTGGGTGCCCACCGGGGGAGAGTTCGGTGGATATTAAAAGCGATGGTGCTGGTGAGCATTGATGGATCCATCATTTATCATAGTTTATAGATATTTATTTGCATTCACGTAGTAAATACGGAGGATATATATTATTAGTTAGTAAATGTGGATGTGAATTAAAACGGCTCCGCCGGCGACAGGCAACGTGGCCGCCTCCACCGCCACCGCCAACGCCTCTTCTCCGGCGAAGCTGGGGGGGGCCGTTGCGGCGGAGATGCGCCGCCACCCACCGCGGAGGGCCCTTTTCGTGCTGAAGGGGGAGAGGCCCGCCCGCCGCTCTGCAAAAGTCCCCATTCCACCCTTTTTCCCCTGCCACCCACGCTGAGGGCTCGAGAGTCTCCACTCTCGATCATCTCTCGTCTCGAAACCAAATCCCAGAAGAGAGAGAGAGAGAGAGCCAGCGCATGGGGGATAGAGCGCGAGGAGCAGGTGCATGGGGGGTAGAGAGAGAGAGAGGAATCGGTGCATGGGGATAGAGAGAGAGATAGAGAGAGATAGAGAGAGACGGTTGGGCCTTGCCTTGGGCAGCGGCAGGTGCCACAGAACGGCGTGCTCTACCGCCCTCTCCCTTTCGCCATCAGGAGCTACCCGGATGACTCTCTCTCATTAGCTACCCCCCCCCCAACTCTGCTGGTAGCCGGCGGCGCAAAGCCCGACATCATTCTTGACACGTCAGGAGAAAAGTTTTTGTCTTTTATTCTTCGTTTTCGTCGGTCTCTCCCACGGGAGATCGCACGCGTGCCGGCACGTGAGAGCTCGAACCCCCTGGATCCAGGCCCACCTCTTGCCCCCTCTGAAAGTGGTCCCGAATCGAATAACCCAAAGTTTATGATTAAATAGAACTTACTATGCTCATTTTCCTGTCGAAATCAGGGTTTTTTTATGAGCCATAATTGGTGCAGGACTCCAACCCAAAGCTTCCATTTTTGTGGGTCAATGAGAATAGCCACACGAATAAATTCAAACCCATTAATAAATTCCTATAATAAATATATATATATATATATATATCCAAGCACATAAGAGACCGGTGATCCCTAAGTTGGCTATTAGGCCTTCCATGTGATTATGTATCGACTCCGTTTTGTTTTTCTAGAGGGATGTAACATAATTTACTAAATTGCCCCTCTATCTCTCTCTCTCTCTCTCTTATTATACATGCATATGGAGACGTGGATATAAATTATGTGTACTAAGAACAAGCTTAATGAAGGTCTTGATTAAGCCCATTTGCCGGGTCTGAGCTGGATTAGTGACTAGGGTTTAGAAGCCCTCACGTCTGACGCACGTGGCTGGGCACATTTGCAAATATTATTTATAGTGGAATGATACGCAAAGTATATGCGCTAGAGTGAAACAGGGCTGCCTCGGAGGAAACGCTTCCCGCGGATCGTTCCTTCGGATCCAGCCGTTCGATCGCCGATCGAGCGCCTGACGAGCCTGTCATCGCACTTTTCTAAACAAACCCCTTCTTAATTCTCTATAGTTTTCTGTACCCAGCAGAGGGGGCCCACGCATCTTTGTAACCAGGCAAGACGACGCGTCACCCAACTCATCACGATGGAATCTCGGTCGAGTCAAAGTTTCCAAGTTCCGTACGGCTCCGCAGTAAGTCAGACGCAGTCAGATTCATTTATTTATTTTACAGTTCAAAGTTCTAACTTTGGAGTCAACCCTCATCAATCTTCCTGAATAATTCCCCAAAATACATCGGATAACAATTTTTGCTAAATCTTTTTCTACCAATTTAACAAAAGTCAGGTATATATCGCAATAAAATAATATTTTATTTCAGTTAAATTACCTTCATAATTTACTCTTTTTTATTTTTTCAAGCAAAGTTGGGCATTTTACGTTGGTAAATTCTATTTATCCCAACTCTGTTCGAATATCTGTGGGTGAAACATTTTATTTATTAACTTTTACTCGAGAAAAAAAAAAGCCGTTGAAAAAAGATTACCGACTGTTTTCCATCGTGTTCGTATCTGCACCATCCGCCCGATGAGGCCTACTATGGTCGTCCAGATGGATCACAACGGCTGTGACATCGCCGATTGAGACTGTAGCTTTCGGACACATTCTGCTCCATAAGTGCCCACTCTCTGTCTGTCTGTCTCTCTCTCTCTCTCTCTCTCTTCTCTCGTTCTATCGATCGATCTGCTCTCTCTCTCTAGGGCCTGAGTGATTTAATATATACTACGATTTGCCAGTAAATCTTTCAGCTCTCGATTCCCAAAGACAGACCAGTAAGAGCAGGGTTGCCGAGCTCGTGAGCGCTGCTTCCCAAAACCCTCTCCGGAACACGCCAAAGGGAACACGAGGCCACAAATCGGCAGAGGAGGAGAGAGAGAGAAGCCGAGACCCATGTAGCGAAAGAGCAAGAGAGGCAGAGAGAGAGAGGAGGGGGAGGAAGACGATGATGGGTCGGGTGGTGGCGCTGTTTCTGCTGCTGCTGCTGCCGCCGCTCCTCTCTGCGCTAGCCGCCGCCGCCGCCGCGGCGCCCGGCGAGGGAAATGCGGAGGTGAGGGCGCTGATGGAGCTCAAGGATGCGCTGGACCCGGAAGGGCGTGTGCTCTCATCGTGGACGGCGGAGGGGGAACCCTGCGTAGGAGGGAGCTTCGAGGGCGTCGGCTGCAACGAGCTCGGGAAGGTGGCGAACATCTCGCTGCAGGGGAAGGGCCTGGTCGGCTACATATCTCCGGCGGTGGCGGGGCTTCGCTTCCTCTCCGGCCTCTTCCTCCACTACAACTCGCTGACAGGGGAGATCCCGCCGGAGATCTCCAACCTCACCGAGCTCTCCGACCTGTACCTCAACGTCAACAACCTCTCCGGCGGGATCCCGCCGGAGATCGGGAACATGGCCAGTCTGCAAGGCGAGTTCCTCGCTGAAGCCCCAGGGCCTCACCGCATCATCTCCTTTCTCTTTAAAAAGCTCTCGCTTTTAGAAAAGCTTCGGATTCCCTCATTTCTTCTTCCAAAACTCTGCATTCTAGTTTTTTTAGCACTGTTGCAGCGGTTCTTCTTGAAGTGAAAAGGCGTCATGCTTCAGTGCATCGGGGTTTTCTCTCTTCGGTTTTTTTTCTCCTTGTTCCTCTTTTTTCCATCTGGGTACAGCAAGAACAAGCTCTTTCTCTCTCTTGAGCATCTAATGGGGGGGAGGGGGAGGCCTTTCTCTCTCTGGTGTGTGTGTGTCTTGTTCGTCCTCATCGTCAGAGATGGGATCTCACCTGCATCTTCCTATCTTCCCATTCCTGCAGTGTTGCAGCTCTGCTACAACCAGCTAACCGGGAGCATCCCGAACCAGCTGGGCCTCCTGAAGAATCTCAGCGTCCTCGCCCTCCAGTCCAACCGCCTCACCGGCGCGATTCCTGCGAGCCTGGGGGATCTCACCCACCTCTCCCGGTTGGATTTGAGCTCCAACCAGCTCTTCGGCTCTATCCCCGGGAAGCTCGCGCAGGTCCCTCACCTCCTCGTCCTCGACGTCCGCAGCAACACCCTCTCCGGCAATGTCCCCGACGGTAACTCCTCTCTTCATCCTCAACCTTCCACTTCTCCGCCGTTCTGAGCCCACTCTTATTATAAACGAAAACCTCCGTGCAGAACTGAAGAAGCTGGGCGGAGGATTCCAGTATGAGAACAATTCGAACCTGTGTGGGCTCGGTTTCCAGTCGCTCAGAGCTTGCGGCTCCGGCGACCTTACCAACCTCGGCCGGCCGGAGCCCTACGGCCCCGGCTCCGGCGGCGTCATCTCTCAGAAGGGAATACCGCAGTCGGCCAACATCAAGCCGCGCTGCGACGGCACCCACTGCTCGTTGCCCACGAAGTCGTCGGCGATCCCCATCATCGTGGGGATCGTCGCCGCCGTCGCCGGAGGGACGGCCTCCGGCCTGCTGGCCTTCACCTGGTACCGGCGGCGGAAGCAGAAGATCGGCAGCTCCTTGGAGATGCTGGACGGCCGGGTCAGCACCGACCAGGGGGGAAAGAAGAGTGCCTCGCCGCTGATCAGCCTCGAGTACGCCAATGGTTGGGATCCTCTGGCCGACGGGCGGAGCGGCGGCGGCTTCTCCGAGGAGGTCTCCCAGAGCTTCCGGTTCAACCTGGAGGAGGTGGAGTCGGCGACCCAGTACTTCTCCGACGTCAACCTGCTGGGCAAGAGCGGCTTCGCGGCGACCTTCAAGGGGATCCTCAGGGACGGCTCAGTCGTCGCCGTGAAGAGCATCAGCAAGACCAGCTGCCGCTCCGACGAGGCGGAGTTCCTCAAGGGCCTGAAGCTGCTCACCTCCCTGCAACACGAGAACCTCGTCGGCCTCAGGGGCTTCTGCTGCTCCAGGGGGAGGGGTGAGTGCTTCCTCCTCTACGACTTCGTCGCCAACGGCAGCCTCACCCAGTACCTGGACCTCAAGTCCGAACGGGGCGGCGCCACCGCCGCCGTCAGTCCTCTGGACTGGCCCAAGCGGGTCGCCATCATCAAGGGCATTGCCAGAGGTACTTGCCGATGGCGCTTTCATCGGATATATTTTACTAAGAGTCAAGCTTTTCCGGCGAGGTTTTGCGCTGGGGATTGCTAAAAGTTTGATGCTTCTTGAAAAAATAAATGCAACAGGGATCGATTATCTGCACACGAGCAAGGCCGGGAAGCCGGCTCTGGTTCACCAGAATATATCGGCCAGGAAGGTGCTCATAGACCACCACTTCAAGCCGCTGATTTCCGGGTCCGGCCTGCACAGACTCCTCGCCGACGACGTAGTCTTCTCCAGCCTCAAGGCCAGCGCCGCCATGGGGTACCTGGCGCCGGAGTACACCACCACCGGGCGGTTCACCGATAAGAGCGACGTGTACGCCTTTGGCGTCCTGCTGCTGCAGATCCTCAGCGGGAAACGCAAGGTCAACCACCTGCGCCTCGGCGCTGACTCCGGCAAGCTGGAGGACCTCATCGACGAGAACCTGGAGGGGAACTACTCCAAGCAGGAGGCGGCAAAGCTCGCCGGCATTGCCCTGTTCTGCACCAGCGAGATCTTGGAGCAGCGGCCGACGATGGCGGCGGTGCTCCAGGAGCTTGGTGCTAGTGGCGGTTGATGCTTCCCCACTCTACGTAGCGATCGTATTCGTGGTCTCCCTGTTGTCCTGTAGTCTCCATCAACCCACATTCCTCGCCTGAGGAATTTCCCACTACGGCGGGCAAGCTGGGAAAGTGCCCCCTCCCCCTCCCTCCCCCACCTCATCGGTAGCTGTTGCAAAAGCATATCAAATCAAATCAATCAGCATTACTGTCTACCCCAGCGGGCTCAGATCTGGGTTGCTCTAGGGGCAGAGTTTCCTCTGAGACCTCCGATGGCGGACAGGCAAGGCCCCAAGGCATAGTACTACGGGCGCCATGTGAAGGCAGCGAGTTGTTGTCCTCTGCTTCCCCCAAGCGGCCCGGCGACTGATGCCCACGTCCCCCTGGGAGGGGCCCCCGTTCTGTCAGGAGGCGTTGGACCGCCATGTTCAGCCGTGGTTGCCAAAAAAAAACTGCGCCTCCCCCGCCAAGCGGTGGCGCTGCCGGTGGCCGAGCTGCTGCCGGCTGCACCTTCTGCAAGAGAAGGATGGGCGAGAGACTCACGGGTGCGTAATAAAGAAGAGGAAAAGGGCCCCCCTTGGTATGGTACCGTTGGCTCCATCTCTGCACTTTCTGTCTCGTGTGCCCCCATCGAGGATTGTCCGGGTCTCGTCGTCATCCCTCGCAGTTGGGGGTGTTAGGGTTCCCCCCCCCCCTCCCGCACCTGCAGAGCTGCGATCGCTGCAGAGAAGGGACAACTTGGAGAGAAATTAATTGGCGCGCAGTACGCTCGGATTTAAATGCTTCTGCACTGTTCTATTCCACGCCAAGAAGAACCCTAGATTTAAGATCCCGTTACACCCAGACAGAAGCATGTTCTTCGGAAATTTACACGAGAGGAAGAGACCATCCGCCTCCCCGATTACCACCAGCGGCGTTGGGACATCGTCTTCCACTGGAGTCATCGGCGACGAACATCCCTAACTCCCGAGGACCGTCCGGCTCGACATCCTGTTCCACACACAGAAGGAAAATAAATATGAAAAGGAGACAGGATATATAACCAGTCTGAAGCAATCATAGTATTTTTCCCCAGCCGATCAATCTAGGGGAAAAAAAAAAAAAAGGGAGAAAGAACGAGTTAGATAACATGCGGCCCATGAAACCATCAATCACCATGAAGGTAAAGATTCCTTATCAATGGCCCTACTGAGCCTTGATAACGTGCCACCCATGAAGCCAAGAAGTTCCTTTTAAAACATATATATATATATATATATATATATATAATTAAATGGAAAGTTTTGGCCTGCCCACTTTCTTCCAAAGTCCAGGCACAGTGGGTCTGACAATTGGCCACCATGCCCTTTCGGTTCTCATGCTCACGTGCTAAATCACATGTCCTGTGCTCATTCTCCAGTCTAAGCGCATTTCGTTGGATGCTTGGCGGATTTATTATCAAATAGCATGTGTTGATGACTCCTGATCTCCCAAATCCAGCCTTAATGCCCGATCATAGGCGATAATCAAGCGGCTGTCTGCTAGCTACTAAGGATCTAGTTGCAGGCTATATAATCCACTCAGATCCTTTTGCTAGCTTAGATCGTAGACGAAAAAAATTCGAATCTATGACAAAGTCTCGCTACAGAATCGGCACATAAATCAAATACCCACGATGCGAAAGAAAGTGAGGGATGGGAGTGAGGTTGCATGAACGGGACTGAAAAGGGGAAGGCAGCCTTGTTTAAAACGAACGAGGAGGAGGATGATGGCTGCGGGGCCGTCGTATTTTGGTTAAAACCGTGATTTTTTAAAGAAGATCCCATCATGTTGGCCTCTTTTTCTACCCATTAATAATCCCATAGCATTCATAAGGTTCAACCATTCGGGTAATCTTGCTAAAGGTTCTTACCTCTAGCATTCATAAGGTAGATGCTGCCCTGCACTCCCTCTCCATGACTGCTCAAACCCAGCAAGCTCACCTGAAAACGCCACCAAGTCATGTAAATCACTTCCTGAGAGGGGAAAAAGAAGAACACCACTGTCGACGGGTACTACCTTCGTTTAGGTTATGTAATGTTTGCATGGTATCTACTCGACCGTCTGAATTGAGTCTCCGCATAACTGAGTGTCCCTGCAAGAGCAAGTTTTGAAATCGGCAACCACATAAAGTCAAGCGGTCGTTGACCTAAATATCTGATGGATCAGACTAACAGGGTGGGATGTTAACAGACCCTGTTGCCGATTCCTCTGGAGATCCTATGAGTGGCTTTGCCAGTGGTGGCATCAGCTTCCCTGCTTTCTTCCACCACCACCTGCATGAGAACATATAATCAGAAGATGGAAGAAGAGGCTAGCTTTAGAGATCGGGTAGAGGACAGAAGTTCAACGAAATCTGCGTACTCCATCAGCCCCTGATCTCCTGGTTTTGGATGAAGTATAGTAGGCTCCATTAAGGCCGCCGTAAGTAACAGTGGAGCTATGAAAGCTGAAAGCGCTGTTCTGTGGCAGTGACGAACCAGCCCTCAGGAATCCTGGTTTCTGCTGCAAACGCCTCGTATTTTCATCTGCAAGAACATACAAAATGTTGGTTCGTCAACTTCTTCATAAAAAAATTATTAATAGGCTCAAACTATGCGGCAAAGAAGGCCTCACCTTCTATCTCTCCATCTGGTTCCTGAACAGACGGCAAGGAATCAGACCTAACACGCTTTGTTGCGCTTTCCTTCATCTGCGTGTCGTCTTCCTCCTCTTTTTCTGCTTCGTCGTCTGACGTGATCTCCTGGATAATCGGCCCCCCTGAGTTTTCGAGCCGGGAGACGCGGTTTTCTCCGAAGAATCCACCATCAACGGGATCCCCAAAAGGCCTCCCTCTCGAGCCGAACACTCTCTGATCAAAAGTACTTGGCCCCAACATTCCACCAAAAGGCTTAGTGGGCTGACCAAACGGAACACTCCGGCCAGAAAAGCTCGGCGTGAGGTCTCCCCGCGTGCCAAACCTCCCAAAGCCGGCAAATGGGTCATTAAAACCATAGAAGTCTTTCGCCCCTGCTCTGTCCCCCTCCATCTTCTTCGGAGACTATTCCTCGGAGAATCAAACTGGGACCAGGGGTTCAATACCTTTAGCAATAAATTACAATGAGAAGGTGTTCTTCTCTTTCCTTCTTTTTAAAGGAGAATCCGAGAAGGGAATCGGCAAAAACACTACGAAATCAATCACTCCAGACGAATTATCCACCCAAATACTGCCGGCGATTAAGTTTGCTTCGCGTTTAACGATGAAATGCCCGGCAAACGGTGGTTTCAGAACAAAACCAGGAAATTATTCACGATTCTTTGATATTTATGCCGCTGGCGTCGCATCCAGAATCTCAAACATTCCAGCCGTAAAGACAAAGTACGCACATAATTTCAGAAGCAGAACGTACTTCACCAATATGAACAAACATAAAGAACAACGACAGGGACCAGGTCCCCGCCAGAACGGACTTCGAAACCGGAATTACCTCGCACCTTCTAGATAATGGGAAGAATCTCAGAGGATACCTTCCGGAGCACGGCCATCTGAATTTATAGCACCTTCTAGTATGGCGGTTCATTTGACGGCCCGACTCCTAATGCCACGTGTAAATCGAACAAAGGGTCACTAAAATCCAACCGAAATTATACATATTACATTTAATGGGTTCAATTTCATGAAAAAATAAGATAATTTTTATACAATTTTTCAAAAAAAATAGTGCACAAATTTTAGAATGATTACTCACTTTATATTTTTTATCCGGAAAATAGGTTTTCATGGTTTGAAGCTATTGATTTTTACGCTGAATTTTGCATAAAAATAACGTGTGAACAAGTTCAAGTACGTAATATATCACTTCGGCTCATACGTTGATGAATTCATTTACATATCTACTATATATATATCTTGTAATTCAGATATCGATGAGCTGATTTAAAAGATAATTAAATTCAGATATAATCGAGATTTCGCGTCGATGATAATTAAGGAGTTTGAAAGACGTTAGGGGAATTTTTAACAACCCCTATTTTCAACTAAAATGAAAAGTGGATAAACTCGGAATGATTAGAATAATAAATAATGATAAAAATAAAATGGACAAACCCTCTACAAATAAAAAAGTCCATAAAATTAAGCACGTAAAATAAATCAGGGGCAGCTCCGCACGATAATAGTCCCACATGCTAGACGCAATCCTATCCAGGTTCTCATCTTACATGCACCATTACTTATAGATCACTTATGTATGTCTACATAGATCTAGAGAGGAGAGAGAGAGAGAGAGAGAGAGAGAGAGAGAGGGGGGGCGGTTGGCCTGATAACTCATTTCGGGCTTTGATTTTGAGCGATTTTGAGGCTCAAACCTTCAGAAGAAAACAGGCCTATCTCGTTTCCAGTCGCGCCGGACCCATTGACACCCTCTCGTGCCAACGGGCCGGGCCAGACTGACCTAGATCCGGGCCTCACTAAGCCCAGAGAAGCTACGCTGGTTGGGCCCAGCCAGCCCCGGACAGTTGCCACCTAGGCGAAGACCGTCCCCAAAAGAAGGGAGAGATCTTGCACCACTCAAACCGGCCTCTGGATCACAAAAGAACCTGATTGGGAGGGTTTATCGTTCCGAAAGAAGAAAATCAAGGATGAAGATGACCATCTATATGAATATACACCCATACATAGAGAAAAAGAACATCGGAATCTTCATAACCCATGACCTGGATGCAGCTTCTTTCACCCATGCTGCTGCGACGTTGCAGATCACCGGCTTCTCACAATTGATGGTGTGGGTATTAGGGGGGCAAGAAGATCAGCTCCATGGGTTGCAGGAGGAGCCGAAGACGTAGGTTCCTTCAGAGCTCCTGGGCGCCCGAGTTGGGCCTGGAAGGAAAGTCCAGGCCCTGAAGGGCGGGCATCCTTCTCAGATCCTCCTCTGAGTAGGAGGGGACGAACCAGTATCTCTTGTCGGCTCCAAACACCTGCGTTTCTCAACGCAACTCGTGGTAAGCCTAGGCGGATTCGAATGAGAGGAAAATGGCAGGAGGCAGATGAGCACAGACCTGTTCAAAGTTCTTCTTTCTGCCAAGATCATAGCGCCATTTTGGGGCCGTTTTCTTCTCATATGCCTGGGGATTTCGATGGAAAGCTTTTAGTATTGGGCTCCAGGTATGGAACGAGTATGAGAGGAAGCAGGAGCCAGAGACTTGCCTCAATGGTGGTGGTGTTACCCGAGACCAAAGAAAAATGCATCATCATGAACCCGAGAAGACTCAGCGAAAAAGCCAAGTTCAACACTGGGCACACGAGAATGAAACAGTCAGGCTGCATGCTTAAGATATTCTAGCAATATGGTGGCTCGTAAACAAGAAGGTTGCAAGAATTAGCGAGCCATTCAACTCGATAGCCACGAGAGGAAAGCCTTTTTGTAATCTTAGATTTTTTTATTTCGATAGTAACCTACATGAGACCATTCTTATGAGGAAAACGTGAATGGGATGCTATCAGCCCAAGAGAAACCACTGGCTCTGATACTATGTTAGAATAAATGGAGCCATCCAACTCAAAACCAGTTGGCTGTCAATGAAGTAGAACCCGTCTTTATAATCACAAGTTTATTTGTATAATAATCATAAAGTTGTTTTACCGAATGCTATGAAAGTGGTGGCAAGTGTTCCAGGTGATCCAGGAATCACCCCATCATTAAAGAACGCAATGAAGTGAGGCAGCAGCGACAAGGTTACCAGAGTTGTCTCGAGAAAAGCATACAACTGCAGGCACAACAAGGAACAACACAACATCCATATGTCATTCTACAAGGTCATTGTGGTTATTAATGAGGATCATATCGGGTGTTTAACGAGCAGAAATACACAACAAGGAATACGGAAGATCTGGTCATTTTTCAAAATGTAAGCACAGTTCTAGATGCAGAAGTGTTTAAGGAGATCGAACCACAACATTATGATAATCATGTATTTATAAAAAAAATTAGCTAAGAAACTTAAGTTTACAAGGCCGGTTACTCATGGTGTGAAGATCTGAGAAGCGGGATCTACCAACACACTGCATGGACGGTGCAAGGATTTCGTGAAATATCTCTGCCAAGACCTTAGGCAGCATGAAGTAATCCAACCATATTGTCTTGGGTCAATGTTAAGTTTTCACAGGATCTTGAAACCAAAGACGGTGACAGCAGTCTTTTGAACAGAAATACCCATATACCTCTATTTGCATGGAGATCCATCTATCATCTCATCGCCCTCTCTTCTTGTCTGCGAAGTCCATGGCTATCCCATGGTTCTATGCGGTAGATTCATAGCTTTACTTGGAAGCTACGTAGAATATACTTCAAAGACAGTAAGGTCTGTTGTGCATTCTACCTTACGAAAGGCTCTGTTCATATATATTATTTTCATTCCATAAATAAAAATGCCCATTTCCACATAAGAATGAGCACAAGAATATCACTTCCTAGTTTCTTAATTTTTTTCACCTTTCCACATGAGTCAGCCATGTCTAGGATTTGCAAATAAACCAGCAAACTGCAGATTCCTGAATTACTTGGTCATGATCGTTCATTTAGATACAGTATGGTGGACATCTTTAACTGTATGCTTCAGGTTAACAGGAAGAAATTTTTTCGGTCACATTATTAGATAAGTATTCAGCAAGTGGCTGCACCACTAAATGATACACGGGTTCGGATATTATTGCCGTCATTATAGAATAATGTTCGTGTAGTGGCAAGAAGAATCGCCAAGATTCTGTATGGAAAGCTATCTGCCAAAGACAACTGTTCACAAATCATGTGGCTCAACATCTTAATTTTCTGATGAAGCAGAAACAAGCCAAATTAAGACAGTGCAGCTAAAATTCTCTCCCAATCTACACATCAATACCTTTGCCATCAACCTTTATAATAAGAATGGATTTCTAAGAGAAACATTTACCGAGACTATTTGGCATCTACAAGTGTAAGCGAAGAAAAAAATTTCTGAAACAAGCTCTGAGATGCACAAGGTGCCTACCAACCGATCACATGTGTAGCGGCACCTAAACTCGTACTCCACGATGAATAGACGCAGTCATATTACGTGTCCAACGCTGACACTTTTTAATAATGAATAGATTTTATTTAAGTATTTTCCTAAGACTGCACAGGCTTTAAACTGATGGGTAATTTTTAAGAATCATATAAATCAATGAATTTACGGTCGTGTCAACATAATAAATTACCTATTACCCAAGATGTCAGAGATACGCAGGGCGCAGGAAGAGGGGATTATAAGGAAGCATGCCGACCAAATACATTTCAGCAAACAGAAAAATGATGCAACATTCAATGAACGTACCAGGAATAGAAGAAAGAACTTATAATTTAATGCCCCAACGCAATTGACGACCCAGACACAGTGATGGTCCATTTTAAGCACACATCTTCCACCTAAAAAAAAGGACTATGGTATTAAAAAAATGAATATCAACAAGGGAACATTTTAAAAAAAATATGAAGGGTTTCGCAAAAAAATCATAATATATGCACTCACAAACTGAGCAATGGTGACAACGGGGCGGTTTCAAATTGTTGCATTTCCTGCAGTATCTAACTCTTGGGTTTGATGTATCAGCAAGAGATACAGACTGCGAGCTTAGAATCGGACTGCCCAAGTCAGGGACTGTCAATGGAATTGTGTCTGCTTTCTCCTCGTCCACAACAGGTCTCCAATTCGGTGGGACACTGCCTGGGTCAGTTAAAACCACGGAAAAGTAGCTCCACAGAAGCATAACCAACTGAAAAAAAAAAGATCCATCTTATCAGATTAAATGATATTAGCAAACGAAAAGATTACACCCTTGAGAACCACTAGTCTAGACATGTCGCTTGTAGTAAAGAAATGCATGAATAAGATCAATCCGAGAACAAAAGAGTAGTTTTTTTTTACAAAATTCAGAAAAAGGCAAAGACACTACATGCTTATTTCGTAGAATCTGCACATGAACAATTGATCATGTCTTGATTACTAGTTCAATGTCCATATAAAGAAAATCATGAGGTGCTTTGAAAAAAATTGTCGCACAATTTTCAAAGGATTCAGAGAATTAGAGGTAGATGGCAGCTCTAGATGCTATCGGAAATTATTGGGAATGATGGAAGGAGAGAAATATAGAAATCATCCAGAAGGGAATGGGGGAGGTGCGAGAAATCATCTTCACGAGAGAATTTTTGTATGGGAAACCATGTGCTGCAGGCTAAAAAACATCACAGAATTCCGGTTGATCCTTAAAGTGCAAGAAACTATGCCATTTCCATTAGAAAATCTCCTCGCTTCTGGATTTCTACAGTCTTGTGATCTACTATTTTAACATACCAGTCTTGGTGACACAGGAAAGGGTCTGTACCCTGATTTTGTGAATTAAGATGTGTTAACCATGGGTCGTGATCTTTTTCAACTATCCTTAATGTATTTATATATGCTCTAATAGTGGATTTTAAGCCCTAAAAAGCAAAACAGGAACAGCATAGAATATTTTCTGTTTAATTAATTTTTTACAGGTTTCAATATCTTTCATTGGTGACATAAAATAAGTTACTCCCAGATAATGGACCACGGAATCTATTTCCACATTATTCGTTAATCATCAACAGAGAACTAAAGCATAAAAAACGTCGAGTTATTTCCTTCTAAAAGGAACAATATCCTCTTATATAAAAAACCTGAAGAGAAAAGACCACAGGTTGGATCATCTCATCACCGAATTCTCGGGACATCCATCTCAAATAGGATATCAGTTCTAAAATGAGAGGACGACAAGAGAAAATTAAAGAAACGCACCAAGCAATGGAAGAGGACCAAGATGGCAAGGGCGACGGCAGCCTCTCCGAGTACGCCACTATACAAGGCCGGGCCATAATTAGTAAGCACGATGGCGTAGTACGAGAGGCCGATGATTCCAAGGACAAGAAAGATCATGATAGACCCCAGCCCACGCAGGACGGTACAGAACTTGAATACATTCCACGCCATCACTACCCCCGATCTGTGCATCCCCTCACCCACCCCCCTCAACCCCCACACCCCGCCCTCACCAGCAGCAACCGGGTCAACTCTTCCCTTCGATCAAAAAGCGAAGCAAACAAGAACCAGAAAGCCGAGCTCCACCAAGATGAGGGACAGCAATCATCAATCACAAAGACCAGCAGACGCAGCTGCTAATCATTCATCTCCGATCGATCACCTTCTCCGATTGCCAGCATCCACGTCGCTAGGGTTTACAGGAGGAAGAGGGGCGATGTCTAGACCGAGGGACAGCAGCGACCAGCGTTGAACTCCGCCGTCCTGCGAGGGGCGGAAGGCTCGGAGACCGCGTCCCGAAGGTCGCAGGACGAAACCTCGCCCCAGCTAAGCCTCTCCTACCTGTCGACGACTTCACCCGCCATGAAGCGACACTCTGCCACGTACCCAAACGGAAAGGAACAAAAAGAACGGAACTACGTGGACCATTTCCATTGGCCCACCCGCGACGTTGTTCACAAACAGGCGGATGACCGACTCTGACCGGATCAATTATGGGAAGATCCGGCCCGACCAGCCCGGCCCGACAATCCCGGCCCGGCCCGACCCGGATTAGAGCTAAGCAAGTGGGGGCCCATCGGGATGGACCCCAAAGCTCCGGATCGCCCCCATTAAAGATTCTCATGTGGCCATCCGACGATGATCCACGTGGTGGTCTCACCTTCCCCACCTCTCTCTCTCTGCCCCCAACCCCCCCCGCCCCACCTGACCCACTAAATGAGTGGGCTGCGGGATAAGTTATGGCCCAAAGCCCATCTTCCAGACTTTTACCAATTTTGGGCCTGGCATGCACAACCTCATATTCCCCAGCTCAATTAATGGTTACAAGATTTCTTGTATACGCGAATCATTTATGCAAAAGAGTTAATTTTCGACATATGATAGATGTTATTTCTAGGAGTATTTTGGGACGGCGATCGGACGGTTGAGCGGTGTCAGATGGGAAACTGGCTAGGTGGGTCTCATCTGACGGTCTGGACGGAACGGCTCGTCGTGGCCCACTCGTAGTAGGTCCACGTCGGACGCCACGGCGGGCATCTGGCTCTGGAATCCTCTAAATTGGAGTGATGCTGTGATGGTGGCGCTCCGGAGGGTGCGGAGTCCTGGCGGCGCCCGGGTTGGTGAGTTTATCGTCGTCGTCGTAGTCAGCCGCGAGGGTCCATAGCTCGGCCGGCGCGCCCGTGAATTGGCCTCTCAGAGATCTGCTCTTGGAATGGAGCCCGTGGGGTTGGAGCTGAAGACTTCTGGTCAGGTCAGTGCGTGTTTGCGTGTGGTGTCGATTCTGATTGGCGACCTAAAGCTAAATTGACGCGTCATACTTGTGTGATAGCTTCTTTCGTTCGAAGAGTAATTCTAGCTCCTGAAAACGTGTTCTGATATTTTTGTTTCCTTTTCTCTGGTCGCCAAACTACAGAAGGACGGTACACTGCCGAAGCTGCTGGTATGTTCCGACTATTCTGACTATTAATGCACACAAATTTGACCACGAGACACCGTTCCATTGTGCACGATGGCTTAAACTCTTTTCCCACGGGCATGTGTTAATTTTTTCTCTACTTCGTTGACACATCTGTTTTCATGGGGCTTGCTGCACAGATGAATGATTACTAAATGATTCCCTCGGGGGTAATCTGACCTCTGCTTTCTTGAGGAGAAGATAATGCCATATTTCATAGTTTTTGTATGCTTGAATATTATTCACACTTTCCTTTATCTTTGATGCGTTGATTATGTGAGAGGATTATGTGAGTTTTCTTTTTGTGTCTACAAGTGTCATTCTTTTATCCAAAATCTTTGAGACAAGTAGAAGAGTGCAAGTTCCAAATATATATGACACATATTAGGTAAAATATAAGAGAATTTGGGAGGAGTCATGAGTATACAAACACACGAATGTGCTCAGAATAATGTCCACACCATCATAAAATAGCTAAATTTTTAATGGCATAGATCATGGCCGCTGGGTTTTCAAAATATTTAGAAAATATGTGAGAAGTCTCTAGAACATTTGTGAGCTTATCGTTGTTGTCACCTTATTTATCTCGTGCTAAACTTTAACACTCATTTTCAACGAGAAACCTTGTAAATGGGCCTAAGTGGATGCTGCAAAAATGTCCAATGATATTTACTCGCTGCTTGCATATCATCTTCCATATGGACATTCTGTAAAAGATTAGCAAATTTACCAATTAATCCTTTTTATGCTTAACACTCTCTATGCCACGGAGGGAATTTTTTTATGGGATGAATTTTATTGATCTTAAAGACGCTAAGCACAGCTGAGGAAATAAGAATCTTAAATGAAGATCAGGTTTATGACCATACATGTTAGACCGATTATGTGAAAATAAAGTGTGTTGAAATATACCTGATAGAAAAGAAATCATCCATCTTCGTCATAGAATCCTATGGAAAGGGTAATATTTTGGAAAGAACGGTTTCCAATAATACTTATAGAATAATGGTCTGTTTCTGGTTCATTTTTGTCTGATGATGTCTTAGGATGAATGCCACAACCCTCGCTGGAAGGTGATTTCAACCCACAGCGAGGGATTTCGTGCAAAAGTCCATGAAATGATATGCAGACGCAATAATATATCGGCAAGATATCTTAGTGCATGTACTCTGCCTTTGTAATATATTCGCTGTTCATCTTTAAGAATACCTTTTCACACCTTTATGCATTTAAACCTTAGTTTAGTGAGTTTGGTGACAGGAGTGAATTTAAAATAATATTTGGAATTCCTCTTTTTAGAAATGATATTTAAATATTCTTTTCAAGGTAGTCACAAGAAAATAAAAGCTCAGTAATGGTCTTTTTACTGGTTTTATGGTTAATTTAGGTGATATTGTATTTTTTCTTGTTATGACGGTTAACAGTCTTGAAAAAGACTACTAAGAGACCTCCGAATGTTTCTTAAATTTGCCTTATAAAATGAAAATTTTCCGGCCCTTATTGTGTGTGCTTTGAGGAAGAAAGATGTGAAGCTTTTATCACTTTTTTTTAAAATGAGAGTGTACTTCCACACTATTATACAGTGTTATCCTGATAGAGAAACTTGTTCATTTTTTCTGAATTTGGTGTTTATCTTCAGACCGAATTTATGGTGGATATCAAATGTGAAGGTTGTGTTTCATCGGTAAAGAACAAACTACTGAATCTTGAGGGTAGGTTGTTTTATTACGGCCAACATCATTTGTGTCTAATTCCTTTTGTGTGAGCGGTGTCTCATACAAATACCGTTTTCCCATGTCCATCAGAGGTGTTTAGTTCTAAAATTATTTGTGCATGCAGGAGTTAAGAAGGTTGACGTGGACCTGAATAACCAAGTTGTTAGAGTCCTTGGTTCTTCGTCTGTGAAGGCCATGCTTGATGGTATGGAACAGACTGGCCGAAGGGCGAGACTGATTGGCCAAGGGATTCCTGAAGGTCCTGTTCACTCCCCAGATTTGGCATATTATTGTTTAACATTCAACTTCGATATAGCTTTTTTCTTTCTTGACTGATTTTATGCTCCTGTTTTTCAAATCCATGATTGAGCTTCTTTCTTTTATTCTTAGTCATGACCTATCAGCTTAAATAAATTTTGTTTACCTGTTGCACTGGAAGAAAGTAATGCATTTACCACCGGAAATTAAATTATTGGACGGCATAAGATGTGAAAGGTTATCTTGCAGTTTGAATATGGATCTGTTGTTTTTATCGATAACTATCATTCTCCTCGAGTATCCTTAACCATCTTAATGCGTATCCTTGTATAACCCAAGATATATATATATATATATATATATTTAATGTAGATGGTATCATGCATCATTCTCATAAGTATTTGAAGAGATATTAAATTATATGTATAGCCGGCTCTTAAATACAGAGAAAAACCCGACATGTGTATGATATTCAGTCTCTATATCCACAATAATTAGGAAGATAATCTGAAAGCTAACTTGTCTCTTTCCATTTTCATAGTTTATCTTTAACATCCATGGTGAGCATTTTGTTACCTCTGTAAATAGGGAGAGAAGATCTTCCAAGCTGTCCGATCAGTTCATCCTGATTATTTCCTTCGGATCTTCAACAGTAACGGATAATGCTACATTTCTAAGCTTCTTATCTTCAGGTCGGGTTTATTTAATCGATAAATCCATCTAATAAAACAGATCATGTGTAAGAATAATGTGTATAAAGAAGTATATGTCTAACTTTTGTGGAAATATAATAGATTGGAAGAGGAGATCTGCAATGGGATAGAACGGGAAGAATACAGATGAAGGGAAGCCAGTAATGGGGCCAAGGGATTCTGTACGCTTTATATTTTTGTCTTTCTGGATATATTATTGGTTGAAATTTGGGGAAACCACACCCAATTATATTTTGCTTATATGAGCTACTTTTTTAAAAAAACAGACATTGAGCCAACTGTGATAATTTCTCTCTTTATTCCTGATTCTCCTATATCTTGTTTCCTATATTTAAGCTCCCTGCTATTCTCACTCATATGCTCTTTTTCTGACTTATGACAAACGAAGAACATGAATGAACAGTTCATTTCTGAAAATATGTATTGTGGTATCACTGTTATTGGTGTTTGATCTCCCATCTTTGTTATAAATTAACTTGAACTTTATAATGGATTAAAGTAGTGGGATTATCATATCATTGGTTTCAATTCATGATTTTCGTAAATTGGATTAGAATCACAGTGTAGTGTGGGCTCTAATGATGAGTTTGTTTACTTTTGAAAAAGATTGTTCTGTGGCTGCTGTATCATGGGATTCTGGTATTTGGTAGTTTTGATGCATATGTTGAATTGATCACCTTTTTAGTGAAAGGTATATAAGGTGATTGTGTGCGGGTTGGACTGCTACTCCTCTGATCACTGGCTGCTATGTGACGAAAGAGATGATGAAGTGTGAAGTCGGAGAACATGATTGAGAAGAAGATGTTAGCAAGATGTGGCGTGGTACAGGAGATGAAAATTAAGAAGGATCCCTGATGCATTTAAGAGTAATGAAAAGCAAAATAAAGAGTTAAACGACAAAAAAATGGGGACAGCAACACAGAGGGAATAAATAAGTGTTATGATTTTATTGGGAGTGAAAATAATCAAGAAGTGCCCTGACTCTCCTAATTGGCCGTCACGAATGTGGTTTGAAGGGTGGGATCCAATCCCTAAAACAATAGAGATAGTACTTATATGATGATTAAATTCGAAACAAAGGTCACATTGGCTCCCTTTAGAGAGAGAAAAAAAGCCTACTTTTCTAACCTTTTCTTGATATACCTTCGAACATTCTCATTTTACCCCGGTTGGTCGATTATTTCTGTTCTCATTTACCGTATGAATACTAATATATCCTTGGCTTCTGCTTTCTCTGTATGGTGTATATAAGCTAGCATGTCGTTGCCCCACAGATTTCCAGATTTCAGCCGCTGTGGCCGAATTCAAGGGCCCAGTTGTCTTCGGGATCGTTCGATTGGTTCAAGTTAACATGGAACTGGCCAGGATCGAGGCGAGCTTCAGTGGCCTTACACCCGGCAAGCACGGATGGGCAATAAATGAGTTTGGCGATCTGACCAGAGGAGTTGCCAGCACGGGAAAAGTATTCAATCCTGGAGACCAAGCAACTTCCGAAGAGGTTTGGAGAAGACATTCTGATACCATCCTTCTGATAGCATCTTCTGGTTCCTTTTAACTGCCATGACTGTTTCGGTTCTCGATCTGCCCAGTTGATTAGAATGTGTTCCGATCGAGATTCTTGTAAATTTTGAGGAAATAAACAATAGTCATAGGGTTGTCTGATGCTGGCTTGCGCAGCCACTTGGTGACCTGGGAACACTGGACGCTGACGGAAATGGTGAAGCGCAATTCTCAAGCTCTAAGAGGACGCTCCGTGTCGCCGACCTGATCGGCCGTTCTATCGCCGTGTACGAAACGGAGGGCAAGTCCAGCACCGGCGTCGCGGCGGCGGTCATCGCGAGGAGCGCCGGCGTCGGCGAGAACTACAAGAAGCTGTGTACCTGCGACGGGCTCACCATTTGGGAGTCGAGGTGATGCTCCTCCTGCCCCCGCCTTAGCCGGGCCTGCTGCGTCCTCTGCGGTGATCGACGTCGCTACCTTCTTCTCTTGTCGATTATTTTTTCCAAACCTAATCTTCTCTCTCTCTCTCTGAACCACGAAGTGAGATGGAACTACTAAGAAGAGATTGTTGCACTCTAAACGCGAATGGAAAGATCGCTAGATCCTACTCCAAGCACCGGTTATTAGTTCGAGCTTGGGAATACAAAAGGAGAGAGAGAGAGAGAGAGAGAGAGAGAGAGAGAGAGGGGGGGGGGGGGGGGGGGACAGAGCACCCTGGCGCGGCGGCGGCTCCGGCCTACGCCGGCGAAAGGTACGTGATCACCACCGCGGTCCTGACCGAGTGGGTGCCGTCCTCCCAGGTGAGAGCTCCGAACTCCGGCGCCGGCTGGCGGGCCTTCTTGACGAAAGTCACCTTGTACTGCAGCTTCTGGCCTTTCTGGGTGAAATGCAGCATGCTCGGCTCGACCACCAAGGTGGCGCCGCTGAACGGAGAAACGGTCACGCGGTACGTCGAGACCGGAGCTCCGACGTTGGTGACCGTCCGGTGGATCGTCTGCCGCGGCGCTGACGACAGCAGGGCCGAGATGGCCGGGTAGTTGAGGTCCCCGGCGGAGCCCGGCGGAGCCCGGCAGGCCTGGCCGGCGGACTTGGTGAAGACCCTCATCTGCGGTGGCGTGAGCTTCTGCGTGCATAGGAAGTCGATGTAATCCTGCCGGCTAATGTCGTAGACGAGGCCCGGGTCGAGCGCCTTGGACGGGTCGATGTGGCCGGCGCCGTGGGCGTAGTGGTTAGACTCCCCGCCCGTTGCGGCGTCCCTCAGGGGCCGCCGGGTATTGTCCCGGACGTAGGCGGTGGTCATCAGGGCGGACTTGATCGCCGCCGGGCTCCAGTCCGGGTGGCGCGCCTTGAGCAGGGCGGCGACTCCGGCGACGTGCGGGCACGACATGGAGGTGCCGGAGAGGATGTTGAAGCCTACCCGCCGGCGGTCGACGGGGAGGCTCGATGGGCTGATAGCGTCGCTCCACGCCGCGAGGATGTTCACGCCTGGGGCGATCAGGTCCGGCTTGAGGACCTCCAGGGTGAGGAAGTTGGGCCCCCGGGATGAGAACGCGGCCACCACCGGCGACGGCCGGATGCCCAGCCTCGTCCCTGAGAAGGTCAGGGTGGCGGAAGCGCGATGGTCGGCCTTCGCGTACCGCTTGATGGCCGCCCCCTCGGCCTCCCCCACCGCCACCGCCGGGAGAAGGTGGCTGTCCGCCACCAGCTCTTCACCGTTGGCGGCGGTGTTGGCAAGGATCATCCCCACCCCGCCGGCCTGCTTCACTACCTGCCCCTTCTGCACCCGCGCGGTGATACCTCGCTCGCAGAGGACGATCTTCCCGGCGACCAGGTGCGGGTCCAGGGCTCCGTCCAGGCAGAGGGCCTTGGGGTCGGCGGCGCTGCTGGCGTTGCCGCCTAGGTAGATGAGGGGGTACTGCTTCTGCCCCGACAGGTAGCGGCGGCCCCTGTAAAGGGAGACGCCGGAGATGTTCCCCCCGTCGCCGAGCTTCACCGAGGCAGGGAAGTCCCTGTCCATGGAGCTCGCCCCCACGGTGGCTATCCACGGGGCCACGTTGGTGAGGCTGCTCGGATCCGGCCCGGAGTTCCCCGCCGAGCAGGCGACGAAGACCCCCTTCTCCATGGCGCCGAATGCCGCCACCGAGAGGCTGTCCCGGTGGTACGACGACACCCCCCCGCCGAGCGAGATGGACACGACGTCCACCCCGTCGGCCACGGCCCTATCCACCGCCGACAGTATGTCGGAGCTGAAGCACCCGCCGGCCCAGCAGACCTTGTAGACGGCCAACCTCGCCCCCGGCGCCATCCCTCGGGCAGTCCCCTCGGCGTAGCCCATGAAATTCGCACCGGGCACGGCGGAGCCCGCCGCGGTGGCTGCCGTGTGCGTGCCGTGCCCGTCCTGATCCCGCACTGACTTCTCCTTGGCGTCGAGTGCGCCGGTGGAGGCCTCATAGCCCCGGTAGAAGATCCGGGCGCCGATGATCTTCCTGTTGCAGCTGCTCCTCTTGAAGTCCTCCGCCGTCTCGCAGGCGCCCTTCCACCGCTCCGGCACCGGCCCCATGCCGCTGTCGCTAAAGCTGGGGCTCTCCGGCCATATCCCGGTGTCGAGCACCCCGACGATGACGTCGTGGCTGGCGATGGCGTTCGACCAGATGCCGACGAAGGCCTGCGACTGCAGCCCGAGGAAGCCGGGGCTCCGCGTCGTGTGCAGCTCGTAGACGTTCTCCGGGTACACGGCCACCACCCCGGCTTGGTCCCCCAGCTGAGCGGCCTCCACCTCACTCAGCCGCGCAGCGAAGCCGTGGAAGGCCGTGTCGTAACTGTAGACGATCCTCCCCGCCGCGTCCTCGACGTCGCCGCCGCCATCGCCCTCCGCACGGGCCTCCGCTGCCACCGACCGCACCGTGGAGACGTACCACTCGAGATGCTGCGCGAAGGCGTCGGGCTTCTCCGACGGGGACATTTGAACTATGTACGTGCCCAGCTGGGCTCCCCTGCACGTACCCACCCCCGCCAAGCACACCGCCAGCCACAGGAAGAGCCATGGCCGCTCCTCAGATCTAGCAGCAGCCATGGCCACGACGAACAAGCCCAGAGTAGAAACACAAAAGGGACGAATGCCTTAAGAAGGAGAACGGCTAGGAGGAGGGGGCGGGAGCGGCGCGGCGGTGGGAGCACTTAGTACTGCGGAGTCCGCTGTGAAAATTGAAGTCGCTCTTGAGGCGGCGGCGGTGCCGGTCGGCGACCTTCGCGCGCAGTAAAGGTGGTAGTTGCCCCTCAATCAATGTAGCCGTGAGAGAACTGAGTGCACGCCAGCGGCCCACCCACCGTCCTCTGTAGGACGCTGCGTTTTCCAGAGCATTGATCACCGTCGCCGCCGGGGAGAACCTCCGAGCTCGGCAGGGCCACCGTGCCCGGATCCTCCAATTGCCCGCGTGCCCCCTGCGAGCGAGCGCCGCCGGTCTCCTCGACGTAGATCGGTCTCTACAGTGGTCTTCGGGTCAACTCGGGCAACGTCCGGCGGACATCAATGTGACAACGATCGGACTTCGACAGCGATCTCTGAGCGTGCCTTGTCCCCGTCACGTCGGCGCGGCCACGCCGAGGGAAACTCTTTGCGGATAAACCCACAAAGATCGTGCACTGCCCTCGGATTCTGCATGCAATCCCCTCACGGGGCGCGTCAACGTCAAGTCGCATGATGCTACCAACACCCTCAGTAAATGTTCCCGTTTAGGAATAGGGAGGGCAGTGAGGAGGATAAGGACGGAGCCCAGAGTTGCGACTCCTGCCCACATTAAAAAGCTTCAACTTTAATGCGGAGACGATTAAAGTCGATAGTTTCATTGATTCACATCCTCCAATGAGAATGGAATGCCCATGGTGGTCCTCATGCCCATTCACCTCCGGGGTGCTGCCGCCATCTCCACCGTTTACGCCGCTGTCTAGCCAGCCTGTTAATCCTCGATAAGTAGAGGAACAGCAACTCCGGGACTTCGCTCGTCTATCGTTGCTCCCCCGGGAGACTCATGGTGGTAGTCAGCGATGGCTAGAAAAGCAAGAAGAGCCACCGACTGGCAACCAATACGTCAGCTTCTTCGTCGTGCACATGAGCTTATTCGTTCTCCCGTCGTGCCGTCTAGAGAGAGAGAGATAGAAAGGCAGAGATAGGCTACATTCGATTGTCTTGAGCGTTGTGAGAACCCGCGATGAGCAGACAGTCTGGACTGGCTGTGTCCCGGTCCTGTGATGAATCGGACGGCGATCCTGAGCGGATGCGTAGCCGCAGCGCGCAGCCGACTGGCCTCGCCTCCCCTCCGCCGCCGGGAACAGGGGACCCTTCCTCCTCCAACTCCCCTGAAGACAGCAACTCGAGAGAGCAGAACCTGATCTCGCTCTTCAGGTCCTGCTCCTCTATGGCCGATCTGAAACAGATACACGCGCAGATCATCCGGGCGGGCCTCGACCAGCACGTCTTCGTAGTGGGCAGGATCATCTCCTTCTGCTCCGTCTCCGAAGTGGGATCTATTGCCTACGCGGCGGAGGTGTTCGAACGCATGGAGCGCCCCGACGGCTTCCTCTGGAACACCATTATCAGGGGATTGGGAAGAACGGGGAACCTCCGGGAGGCTTTTCTCTGCTACCGGCGCATGCGGGAGGATGGGAAGGCCGCCGACAACTTCACCTTCTCATTCCTGCTCAAGACGTGCGCGCAGACGGAGTCCGCCGGGCTGGGCAAGCAGGTCCATGGCTGCGCGGTGAAGGAGGGCTTGGACTCCCACCCACATGTCAGGAACACCCTCATCCACATGTACGCCATGTCCAGGGAAGTGAGTGTCGCCCGCTCCCTACTCGAGGAAATGCTCGACAAGAATCTGGTCGCCTAGAATACCATCATCGGCGGCTACGTCCACTCGGGGGAGCCGAAGGTAACTCTAGGCGTGCTCCTGGAGATGCAGAGATGCGGGTTCCCCCCCGACGAGGCAACCCTGGTGGTCGTCCTCTCGGCGTGCTCTGAGCTCGGCGCTCTGGACTTCGGAAGGTGGGTGCACTCGCTCATCGACGGCTCTGGGCTCGAGCGGCTCATCGCGATCTGCAACTCTCTGATCGACATGTACGCCAAGTGTGGCGAGATCAGTTGCGCACGCGAGCTGTTCGCGGGAATGGCGGAGAAGAACGTCGTCTCCTGGAACTCCATGATCCTGGGGCTCGCCGCGCACGGCTCCGCGGCGGAGGCGCTGGACCTCTTCGCCGCCATGCAGCACCCGCGGGCATGCGCGGAGCCCAACGCCGTCACCTTCCTCGGTGTGCTCTGCGCCTGTAGCCGCGCGGGCCTGGTGGAGCAGGGGAGGAGGCTCTTCGACAGCATGACCAACCACCACCGCATCGCCCCCACCATCCAGCATTACGGCTGCATGGCCGACCTGCTCGCGCGGGCCGGGCTGATGCGGGAGGCGTACAAGCTGGTAGTCGCCATGCCCATAGAGCCCAACGCGGTGGTGTGGAGGACCCTGCTCGCCGCGTGCCGAGTCCACGGGGATCTCAAGCCCGGCGAGCGCATCCGCTGGCACCTCCTCGATTGGGACCCCGACCACAGCGGCGATTATGTGCTACTGTCGCACATGTACGCCGGCGCCGGCGGGTGGGAGGAGGCGCCGAAGGTCAGGGAGTCCATGGAAGGGAGGGGAGTCGAGAAGCCGGCGCCTGGGACGGCCTGGTCTGCTTCCGAGCCGCTGGTCAACCTTCGCTCGTTTTCATGGTTGCGCGCAGGGGACCAGTATTCCAGGGAGGATTTTAACGGGCCCGAAGAAAATGGGCCTCCACTTGATGAGCCCGCTGCAATGGCCTATCCGATAGCAGCTCGGAATATTTATCGGCGGCCCATTAGGTAGTCGCCGGTGACCTCGACTTCGCCGCCTCCCGTCACTGGGCCGGCGGCGATCCCGCTGATTGCTGGGTCAATAATCTATCTTTAATATTTGCAAAACTTACCTCTCCTATCAAGACATCAACCTCACATTGGTATCGACGATGGACTGTGTATGCTGTAAAATTACCCCCATAAACAATTACAGGTCTATTAAATTCCCATATACGAATATGCTATAATTGACGGCTCATGACATTTATGGAAATTATGCTCCGATTGGCAGTTTATAGTAAGTAACGCACATGATTGGTCCTCATAAATTGGATACGATAATTATTCCAGAACTTTGCCGATGTGGGTCCTATTAATTGCTTCATGAAATTCTGCTATGGAGTCCGATCATGTGGCTGATAAGAGAAAGTCGTGGGATATCTTCTATCTGATGACCCATAAGGAGAATGGGCGCAGGCAGGAAGAACAGAGGACCTGCAGGACTGGTTCTGTGCTTGTTCTTGATCTCCTTCTGTCTTCTTCCTTAAGACCCTCCTCCACACGGCAGGCGGACGACCAGGCAGGGCCCTGCCTGAGCTGCCGCCGTCGCTGGTGAAAGCGAACGCCAAAAGCGTCGCCTTTTGTTGTCACTAGCGGGGAGGCCCGAAGCAGCCCGTGAACTCTGTTCTTCCAACCATGGCAGTTTTATCCCTCCGGTTCCAGGCCGGCGTCATCCGGGGCCGCGCGTCGTCACTTCAGATAAATGTTGCTGGAGAGGAGAAGATACCAGAGGGAGGAGGAGATGGCGGGCGCCTCCTGGTTTTGGGTTCTTATCCTCGTGGAGCTCCTCCTGCGGCCGGGCATGGCCAAGCCGACGACGCCGCCGCTGCCGGTTCTCCCCTTGCCCACGGCGGCGCAGCTGAAATGGCAGCGGAGGGAGGTCATCATGTTCTTCCACTTCGGGATGAACACGTTCACCAACTCGGAGTGGGGGACGGGGCGGGAGAGTCCCCGCCGCTTCGCCCCGGCGGCGCTCAACGCGAGCCAGTGGGTCGACGCAGCCGTGGGCGCCGGCGTCTCCCTCGTCATCCTCGTGGCTAAACATCACGATGGCTTCTGCCTCTGGCCATCCCGGCACACCAATCACTCCGTCGCCCGGAGCCCCTGGCGGGCTGGTGAGGGCGACGTCGTCGGCGATCTCGCCGCCGCCGCAGCCGCCCGAGGCGTCGATGTGGGTCTGTATCTCTCCCCTTGGGACCTCCACGACAGACGCTACGGCCTTAATCGAGAGTACAACGAGTTCTACTTGGCCCAACTCCAGGAGCTGCTCTCCAGGTTGACGAAGAACATCTCTCTCTCTCTCTCTCTCTCTCTCTCTCTCTCTCTCTATCTATCTATCTATCTATCGATCTATGTTGATTCTTGCACTGCAGGTACGGGAGAGTGGCGGAGATATGGTTCGACGGAGCGAAAGGGAAGAAGGGGAAGAAAATGATGTACTACTTCGAGGACTGGTTCGCCATGACGAAGCAACTCCAACCCTCCATCAACATATTCTCTGATGCCGGGCCCGACATCAGGTGGGTCGGAGACGAGGCGGGCTACGCCGGAAGCACCTGCTGGTCTCCGATCAACCGCACCAGACTGAGAATCGGGGACGCTAACCTCGAAGCGTAAGCATCGATCCGTAGAGCCTCCTCTGTTTGACTTCCTGATACTCCTCCGGACGTCTCATTCAACTGCTTTCAGGTACCTGAACGGCGGAGACTCGGCGGGGACGGAGTGGGTTCCCCCGGAATGCGACGTTTCCATCCGCGACGGCTGGTTCTGGCACGAAGACGAGCGACCGAAGGAGCTGAACCAGCTCCTGGACGTGTACTACAAGTCTGTGGGGAGGAACTGCGTGCTCCTTCTCAACGTGCCGCCGAATACGACGGGGTTGGTGGCGGACGCCGACGTGAGGAGGCTGCGGGAATTCCGCGGCGCCGTCGACGCCATCTTCACCTCCGACCTGGCCAAGGCCGCGGCGGCGAAGGCCAGCAGCCAGAGGGGCGGCAAGGACGGGCTCTTCGCGGCGAGGAACGTCCTCGACGGCGACGACGGCACGTACTGGGCGGCGGAGGACGGCAGGGGAGGGGATGACGAGGAGGTCATCCACTGGATCCAGCTCGGAGAGATGAACGATTCAGTCGCCTTCAACGTGGTGAGGATCCAGGAGCCCATCGGGATGGGGCAGAGGATCACCCGACACGAGGTCCTCGCCGACGGCAGGGTGATCGTGCCGGATGGCACCACCGTCGGGCACAAGCGGCTGCACAGGCTGGCGCAGCCCGTGCGCGCGCGGCGGGTGAGGATACGCATCGTGGGGTCCCGCGGCCCGCCGCTGCTCTCCGCCGTGGGCCTCCATTACGACCCCTTTTGGAGCGGCCGGTGGGGGGAGTACGTCGCCACCCATTCCCACCCCTCCTAACCCCCTCGCCGCTAGAGGACGCCATGCCATCTTCAGGCGGCACCGCCCGTTGCGGCCTGAGTCGGCCACTCGTCGTCTTTCCCCCTGTAGTGCTCCATCGGTGAGAACTGCCAGCGATTCTTCCTACCTTTCCCCTGCGGCCATGATGGTCTCCTCCGTGCAACCCTTCTGCTTTGACCAGAAGGTATAATAAAATAGGCACATCTGCCTCAATAGGTGCTAACTATTATTATTACAACAACTTTTGCTACATTAATCTTGATGACTCAAAAGCATGGTTTCATACATGGTTTCTATTTTTTTATAGCCTGTGCTACGTCAGCTGGGGATTTATTCACGTAATTATTATAATTAACTTGATACGCAATTAAGATTAATATTCATAAAAAAATATTTTAAAAATTATTTGAGTAGGCATGTCTATTTTTAAAATGAAATAATATTTTATGAAAAGGAAAAAATTAATTAATATGATATTTGGGGAGATAAGAGAGCCAAGTAAAAAAAACAAAAACAGTTTATCTGAAAAAGAGATTATTAATAACATTTTCCGTCGTCGTCATGGGGAGTCGTACTCAAGGACGGCGGTGGTGAAGTTGTAATTTTCAACCCACCGGGGGGTTTTCTTCTGTGTGATCCTCCTCTCTTTGTCAGGCGGTCTTCTCGGCGAGTACGGCTTGGCGATGCTGTACATAGTGAGGCGGAAGACCTCCGGCGAGATGCGTCCGAACGGCGGCGTCCTGGCGCTCCACCGTGATCACTCGCCGGCGAAAGTGCCCATTTCTGATCGATGAGGCCGTGAAATCCCTCTTAACGACTCCGATTTCATGGTGGAATGAGTTACCTCAGATCGTTCTTTGATTCGTTCGGCTCTCTCTTGTCCGGTACCGACGACGGTCGGCCGTCGTCGGGGGAGTCATCCCGCAATTCGGAGGAACCGGCCATGGATGTCGTCGAACGGGGACCCTCGGCAGTGGTGAGTGAGAGGGCTGTGCAGAAACTGAAGGGGTACTTCGAGCTCGCTAAGGAGGAAATCGACAAGGCTGTGCGGGCCGAGGAGTGGGGACTGGCTGAAGATGCCATCGCGTACTACAAGAATGCCAACCGCATCCTGATTGAGGCCAAGTCTACCAGAGTTCCTTATGCAATTCCCTCTAGGTAATCTACCGGTCGTGCGCGGGACAGGATTTCAGAATTTCCATCGTGATTCTTTTTTCTTGTTGGATTAAGCCTATGTATCAGCAGAAATTTCAATCATCTCTCTATTACAGTTTTCACTAGGATTTTAATTCCGGAGTAATTTGAATTTTCTTCAAGTGCCACGATCCATAATACATTGAGACTATCTCTAATGCAGTTGTGTATAAATATTCTGTATTACATGTCACTCGAAATTTTTATTGTTAATTTTTCGGAAATTTTATATTATTTTTGTATGCACGACATACTATTTTCGTTAACATAGTGGCAGGCGTCAGGTTTCATCCCGTAAAAATATGGCAATTGGGCCCGGTATCGTATCATCAACTTTTTAAAGTATGCCTCACATTTTTTTGAATAAATTTTCCAACTTTTTGGAAATAATTTCGTCCCATTCATACATATTTCTCTAGAAGGAAATAAGGGATGAGGAAATGGCTTGTCCAGAAGGATTACAATTTTGGATACAATTAGGTTCTTTGAAATAGCAGTTTGCTAGGTATTGTATAGTCTGTAAAACTGAACCTTCAAAAATTTAATGTCATCTTCAATCTGTTTTTAACAGTGAGCAGGAGAAAGTGAAATCTTACCATCAAAAGATATCAAAATGGTTAGGACAAGTATCCGACAGATTACAAGTGTTGGATCAACGAGGTGCATGGATGAACAGTATTAAGTTTATTGTGGATTGATGCATTGTCAAACGAAACTGATATATGTATGTTTTTTTTTTTGTCAGTTGGGACATCATTGAAGAAGGTATCCCTTATTCAAAAAAGTTATTGGTGTATTTGCATTATTTCTGTGTTTAGATTTTATTTCACTTGTAGTATTTTGATGCCAAAGCTTCAGTTTCCTGTCGTTGATAACTCATGTTTCGAATTTCTCTTGATCACTGGAGTTGTGGTTATTGTATATTTCTTATATACCTTTTTTTTTTCTTTAAAACATGAAGATTTTCCTTAAATATGAAGCGGATTTTTTTATGGCCTATGATATACTTCTCGACTGTACAAACTATCGTTTCAAGATCTGATCATTTTCTCAACGATACTTACTGTCTGTGCTGTACTTTGATGCCTTTTCTGTAGTGTATAAGCGCCATTGATTTAGTAAGCTTGGTATGGTGCTGTACTGGAACGTAGAAAAATTCCATTACGTTATAAAAGTAAAAGAGAGAAAAAAATTCAGGTGCAACTCAATCTACTCTCTGTGCCCGGATGTGCTAGTTTGAACTGGAACTGATAGAGAAATCTATAGTCGTTTTCATTCATCAAGGTTTTATCAATATTTTGTCCTGATACATTCCACCAAGGTATACGTTCATTCCATTCAACTTGAGCTGGCTCATAAAACAAAACCCTATTTTTATTGCCTCTATTGAAGTTACTGGCATGCGCTACATGCTTCTTGCTTTCCTGTTGCTACTCCTTTTTCTCACCCTTTTTCATCTTCCCTCTTTTTGTTCCTCGCCAGTGCTTTCCGCCATTGCCTTTTCTGACCTCTGGATTCCCACGCAACTTGCATGTAGCGCAAATTATGGGTTGAATCACGCACCTTGCATGAATTGGACTTGTTCTTATTGGTCGAATTCGTATTTTGCTTTTCTGAAGTTGGACTCCTTCAGCCTAAATCATCCTCCCATGCCCTGAACCATCTAATTTAGCTGCTTACATTACTGCCGGATCATCATTAGTCGTGGTTATGATAGATATCAAAACTCTATAGGTTTCAATGGATTTTCTCTGCATCGAATGGTCTGGTGTCTTGTGCGGCGGATTTTGAAGATACTAGATCTACCATCAACCCAAGAATTCCTCATCGCTGCATTTATGCAGAAGAATATGGAGGATGTCAGAAATTATAGTGCCTACCTAATAGTTTTCAAGGTGATTTCAGAAAGATTGACTCGTTTGGCGAGCAAAGCTATCAATAATAGCCAGGTGTCATTTTTAACAGATGTCCTTAATAAGGTATTTTTAAGGAAGAGGATGTGGTGCTTGGTTAATGAAAAAGGTACATGGTGGAAATTGTGAAAGCAAATATGAAAAGAATCGTGGCAGATGGTGTTTCAAATCTTCTCTCCGGCCTTTGTTATCCCTGTAATAAAGATGAACGACCATTATCGCTGATTTGATTGAGAGCTTTATTAAACCTTAAGTTGGATATGGAATATAGCTGAGATTTTGGGAGGACAAATGACAGTTCGACAGTAGGTATGTTTCCTACTTCCTAGGGCATATGACATCATTATTGGTTAGGCCTTTTTTTTTAATATGAAAGGCTACCATGAAAACTTTCATTTGTGTTTCACTTCGTGGTGAACTATGTTGTCATTAACATCTTGGCAATTTGAATCGGATAATTAGTTCTATGATACTTTCAAGTTCATCTACGTGGTTTCAAAGTCCTCAATTCTAAGTTAACTTGACACTTATATCTGCTGTTATTCACTTGTAATTTCTGTATGTAAGTATATCTATTGGTATATTCTTGGTACAGATGATGCAGTTAGATCAACAGATAGGGCCTTCGATATGGATATGTTTTTTCACTAATTCTAACACATGCCCTTTACTTTCATCATTCGATCGTGTGGTAACTTTTAGCTTATTAAACTTTTACTCATGAAATAATTACGGTAATTTATGTTGTTACCCTTCTGGATCGGCTTATGCATGTCTTCTGCAGATTGATTCAGCTTCCCCTCGGACCCGAATCACGTCTCCAAAAGCTTCTGATTCTCGAAAAGTTGTGTCAGAGAGTTCCCTTTCTGCAAGAAGCAGTTCGACACCACAAAAGCAGTTAATTTCAGCTGGAAACTCGAAATCTAGTCAAGAAGATTTAAAAAATTATGATGCCAAATTGGTTGAAATAATAAATACTTCCATTGTAGATAGAAGCCCTGCTGTTAGATGGGATGATGTTGGTAAGAAAAATGATCTCGTCATCGTGTTATGTCTAAGGAACTGTTGCATGAACTTTTTTGGATTTGTCCTTATGTAGCTGGCCTTGAGAAAGCGAAGCAATCTCTTTTGGAAATGGTTATCCTACCTACTAAGAGAAGAGATCTATTCAGAGGTCTCAGACGCCCTGCTAGAGGTGACTGTTTAGATGCCTAGTGTCTTTCTGGATTATTTTCTTGCGGATCAAGCTCATCTTAACTTCTGCCCTAAAATTTTGTCTTAAGTTCAGGGTTGCTTTTATTCGGGCCTCCTGGTAATGGGAAGACGATGCTTGCAAAGGCCGTTGCATCAGAGTCAGAGGCAACATTCTTTAATGTTTCTGCCTCTTCCTTGACATCAAAATGGGTAGGTCTCAAAATTCCAAGCATGTGACTTTGAAAGTGTGTGCTCTTCTTCTTTCTTGTTTATCTTGATCAAACAACCCAGCATGTTGTACTATCTGGTGCAGGTGGGAGAAGCCGAAAAGCTTGTTAAGACACTTTTCATGATTGCTGTTTCTAGACAACCATCTGTAATTTTCATGGATGAGGTTCCCACTTTTCTATGCCGATTTCTAGGCTTGTTGTGTCCTGTTCACTTTTAATACAGTTTATTTCGAGCCACATGACATTGCCCGATCATGAAGCACCATCCATTTTAGAAGCGCCTCCAGTTTTTTAATAGTTTTCTTCGGTTCATATCCTGGTTGGATTTGCAAAAGTATAATGCTTCATTTCATATTTGATTGAAGGCATAAAAATTCCGATGCTCTAACAAATACCTTAGATATGCTATTCTATTAGCTTCTATTCTCATTTCATTGCAGTTCTGGCAAATATCAATTGAGCCTAAATTTGGTTCCCAGTTTTCACAATTTGGCTTGTCTAATTGTGGTTTTCGTTCCCCTTTTTGGTGCACCTAAGATAGAGGCGGCATGCCAAGGAACTACACAGTTTCTTTTTTTATTTTTATAATATATTCGATGGTATTGTCAAACGAGTTATATTTTCATCTATTCAGTTATGAATTTTTTTCCTTGACTTTTTTCTGAGGTATGGTTACAGGAATGGCCTAGTGATTTGGGTCATCTAATTAGGGTTGACTTCTTCGTTCCATATCTTCTTTCCATGGGGGAAATTCAATCCTTGAGACGGCGTTTAAAATAAAAAATGTAAAATATCCGTTTATCTGCGGAAACCTTCCCCAGAATTTGCTGACTTTCCCTATCCAAGGCCAATTTAGATTTGATTTGCCTTCACCAATCATTGGTAGCCTATAGCTGGGAAAGAGATGGGTTAAACAAAATTACAGAGTTAAACAAAAAAATTGCACAGGTAATTGGGTGTATGATTGAGAGATCATGCGTAAAAAGGAGGGTCAAAAGGGAATGGGATTACAGAGTACCATTGCCTTTGTAATGCCAGGTAAGAAAAAAAAGAAAAAAAGGAAGGGATGTTAATGAATACACGCTGTCTTGTTTCTTGGTAAAGGAGTGATACAATGGAAAATAATTAGAAAATCCTGGTTGACTCTGGGAATGGTAGGTAGGATGTAATTTTATTTTATTTTGGTGGAGAGGTGCGTGTTGTCGCTGTGGGACTCATTTCAGCACAAGAGATGCCAGCACTTCTCAAGTTATCTAGAGCATTTCTTCCTAAAGCAGATTCAAGTTATCTAGTTTCTTAAAAAACTGAAAAAAAAAAAAAAACGATTGCAGCTCACTTTTTTCAGCCCGACCCTGCTGTAAAATATAATCTGGCTTAACGTTTAGAAATAAATATTTCACTTTATATCCTTGAAACATCCAGCACTAAGATGGGCTATCCTCAGAGTCTCAAAAAGATGTAGCTTTCATTTCTTTTCTCTGGCTGTGCCAGGGATCGTCTAATATCTAGTACTAATCCATTCATTCAGTTCAAAACATGGAAACGGAGAAATGTTCTGCTGTGTTAAATCTGATATATGCAGTGTTTATCGTATTTCAGGAGAAATAACTTTGATCTTCGAGTTATTTCTCGTTGACTGTGGGGAAAACGTGTAATTAGTAGTTAGTTTTTGTTGGTCTATTTCCTAGTTGAGAACAGTTTCTTAGTTTGTCGGTTTCCTTTACCAAGGTAGTTTCTTTTTTTTTTTATGATATGAAGAGTAGAAGAGATGTTTCTCGACTTTTAAACCTTGTATTGTTTGTGTCATTGGCACTGCTTCAATTTAAATTATGAAAAAAAATCTTGATTTTTTTATGTTACTCATGCATACATATTATTTTTTTATTTTTCATTTTATCATTTCAACAGATTGATAGCATAATGTCCACAAGGTTAGCTAGCGAAAATGATTCGAGCAGAAGACTGAAATCAGAGTTTCTTGTCCAGTTCGATGGAGTTGCTTCAAATCCTAATGATCTAGTAATTGTCATTGGTAATTTTCTTTGGTGACATTAAAATCGATGTTGCTTTATGATGTTACATAACTGTGATGTTTTGTTAAGTTTAACCAGCAATAGTTTTCTATAGAGAATCATAGTTTATACTGAACTCCTTTTGATATGACACAAACCATGACTAATCATCTAAAAACTTATTAGTGATGAGCATAGAAAACAGAGAGTGAACGGCATATCGTTAAATTTACATAAATGTGCCCGACCAAGGAAGCTCTGGACTAAGTGACATGATTAAAGTGACAAGTAAATGCGTAGAATGTGCTTAGAGCAGACCCATCGTGAATCACTTTGTTGACCAGATATAACAGGGAATAAGGAAGATGTAATAAATTAAATCCTGCATTTCCTACAGATCAAACTTCAGTAGGGAACAGCGATGAAGCGAAATATAGTGGAAAGCAGGCTAAACAGTATAGTGAAAGAAACAGGTAGTTGGAACGCCACTTTGTATCGAATTCCTAGTCGTGTTTCAAATGTTTAAGCATTTAAACGCCTGAACAGTCACTTAACGGACTTGAGTCATACTGGGGAACCCCAAATAAATATTTTCACCTATGCTTTGAATCATGCATTCTTTGGGGCTTTTTAAAGAGGTGATCATGTAGATAGTAGTCTGATGGTATCTGGTTTCTAATTCTCTCAACTGCTTAATTGTGGGACTTTCATAACTTAATTATTTAAGGTATCAGTCTAATATATACTGGAATATCATTAATCTGTTACTGTTTGAATTTGAAATCTTGCTACTGTTGGGAAGACATCTTTTGGGTCTCTTTGGAGGGTTTCGGTTTTTGAACTATTTCATCAGGCAACTTAATGTTATAGATTCGTTTGGGTGAGCCGGCAGTTTATATGACACCTACAATCTTAATCGCCCACTTCCTTATTACTTGCCTTTTTAGCATTGAGGTCGCTGACATTCGGGAGCTGATTCGATGACAATTATCTTTAAATTCGTAAAATTTGTTTATTCGCTGACAGATAGGTACATCCATACAGGTGCAACTAATAAGCCTCAAGAACTGGATGATGCTGTTATACGGAGACTGGTGAGCATTTGCTGCATATATCTGCATATTTCTATGCTATGCCTATCTTTTGGAACTATAGTTTACAGTTCGCCTACACTATACGTGAAAGTTCGATAAAAATGCCGCATCGAGCAACAGAGCCAGGCCACAGAAAAATAAGAATACATCATTTTTAATTTGATTTGATCTATCCGTTTCTAAGCTCCAGAGAAAACTTGGTATTGATTTGTTCATTTTCTTTTGTAAATGTCTTCTATAATTCTAAATTATGCTCTTTATCATAAATTTTTTGCCGAACTTTTGTTTTCAATGGAAAATGAAAATGCTGTTTGGCTTCTATATTATTCTAAATCAGGTGAAATATTTTTAGGTCAAAAGAATATATGTACCTTTTCCTGATGAAAAAGTAAGGACGGTTCTTCTCAAAAACCAACTCAAAGGTCGAGATTTCTCATTACCTGGTACGCCTTTTATGAGAACACATGCTTAAAGGTTTATTGTTCTACTGTTTCAAACTTTCTACTTTATAAACCATGTAGATATCGGCGCTTTCAATTACCTCTTAGAAAGCTAGAAATATTTGTAAAAAATGGGCTCGGCCCATTCTTTCTTGTAGTGTATTCTAATGGTGTAACATGTTGTCTGCTTCTGTGCAGGTAACGATTTGCAAAGACTTGTAAGGGAAACAGAGGGTAATATACGTGATAAAAAATGATTTCTTATGCCTTACATACTCATTGTGTCTGACATCTGAGCACCCCCTTCCCTCTCTCATCTGTTAGGGTATTCTGGAAGTGATTTACAAGCCTTGTGTGAAGAAGCTGCAATGATGCCTCTGAGGGAGCTTGGCCAACAAATTCTCACCGTTAAAGCCAATCAGGTTCGCCATTACATCATCTGTCTTTTTATAGGTATTTTGTGAGGGAGAAATGAAGATAAGCCTCGCGTTTAGATGATTGATTGATGATCGCTTATATATGATCGACAACCTTTTAGACTGTCCACTCTTTGCAAACATGTAACTTTTGGTAATAATGCCTTAGTAAAACCAAAGTTCCCCGGACTCAGCTGCTGTGCAACAACTCATTCAGGCTTGTGGCTGCCCTAGAGGAAGATAAATATAGGTTTAATCGGTAGCGATATAGTTACCCATCAGCTGATAACTGCGCAACACGATATCCTATTTTTCTTGCGTCGCCAGACAAATTAGTTAGCAGTATTCATCCTGCACTACCGCAGAACATTACTTTACAGTTGATCTGGATCGAGTTATCATGATATCTGACCATATTAGGCGCCATTCTATAGATAGCCCTGTCAACTTTGGGAAATGAAAGTGTTCGTCGACATTACCTTCCCCTCTGCTGGGTTTATCCTTTGGTCATTCTCTTTGTCTGTTAATCGGCGGCGTTGACTGAAGAAATTTACTTTTTAAGTAGTTTAATGGGGCACAACGGGCTAATAAATATGGTATTTCCTGATGACAGGTGAGAGCATTGAAATATCAGGATTTTGAGAAAGCAATGGCCGTCATCAGACCGAGTTACCAGAAGAGCAAGTGGGAAGAACTCGAGAAATGGAACAAGGATTTTGGCTCCAATTAGGGCAATCACTGAGCCTGGAGTTGATCCATTTCATGCACAGACTTTGATGCAGGACATGAACCAGCCTCTGTACCAGCTCAAGAAATCTGTGAGGCCATACCACTTTTTTCCTTTTTATTGATTAGTTCCTATTTGAAAGAAGCTCAGATCTCTGGTTTGGCAAGTTATCCCAATCTTGTACATAATATCTCTGTATCTTATCGAAAATATCATCATTCCATGCCTTCTTCGTGACTAAGATATTGGAAAACATGTATATTGCTGACAAACCCCCACCCTGTGCCCAAAACCCTAGAGTGCATCTGAGCCAAATTCCATCAAAAGATGAGCAATTCCATGGTACTGAGGGGATAAAATCAGAAACGAATTAGGGTAACTATATCTCAATTGTCCATGTTTATCGTACCCATACTCAGAGACGAGTGGCCACTCTACTCAGAGAGAGAGAGAGAGAGAGAGAGGACGCATTAGGGTTTCGGTCTTGCCCCACGAATTTGCCGGACAAAAGCTTCCTTCTTTCAGAGCCTGGAATGGGCATCAAATAGCCCGTTCTTTAAAGCTCCGGAAGCTTGTCTGAGGGTGGCAGCCTCCGTCTGAGAGGAAATGTAGGAGAGGGACTGCACCCATGAGACCAGCGTCGGCTTTCTTGTCACGTCGTCCGACTCCGCAACGAGGGCGTGAAGCTCGCCGAGTATGGTGTTCCGGCCCTCCGCCGGGAGCCGGCCGACGAACCAAGCCAACTGTTTCAGCAGGTACGGCAGCACCTGTTCAAGAGGAATTAAGAAAGCTCTCAAACCCTAGAGGGAAAGAAAAACCAGAGAGGAACAATTGAACAGATTCAGCACTTCAAGGACTATATATATATATATATATATATATATATATATATATAGGTTCTTCCCCCAAGAAACTAATATTATTGAATAATGCAATGTTTTCTTCATGCTCTCAGTCCCTTCTTTGGGTATTTTGGCTTGCTCTATCCAATTCTGGTTACTTTCCAATTACATATGAGAAGAAATTGACTAGATGAATACCCAAACTCATAAGATAATCATACCTGAATATCAACAATGGTGACTAGTCGCAGAAGCAAATCCAATACCTTCTTGCAGGGTTCTGAATCTCCTTGCCAGTTCTTCCAAAGATCCTCTTCTTCGGCCATGGCCCTGCCGCAGAGACTGGATGCTTTCTCCATGAGAGTGCTGATGCAGTGGAATATGGCTGGGCTACCGGCAGGAAGATGCCTAACCAGAGCTACTACCCCAGAAGCCATCCCCTCAAACGGTGTTCTCTCAGGATAAGCCTTCATATAGAGTCAGAAAAGAAAAATAAATAAAAATAAAAATTAGGGTTTAAGCTTTAAGGGTTGCGGTCGAGTGTACCTCTAAAGACCTTTGCATGTAGTAGAAAACAAGCTTCTCCTTCAAACCCAGATCATCATCCTCATCAGAATCTATTCCAGAAGTGACAAATGCCGAAAAGACAGAGTGCGAGGACCGGGCCACCTTCTCCAGATTGTGGTGCATGTATCTGCGGCTCAAGCTAAGGGTCAACCCCACCCAGGGGAGAAATATGTGAGAAAAAAGGGAGAAAATTAAGAAATCAGATATATTTTCGTTCCACGTCGGCGAGGATACAAGAACATGGTCGGCGCGACTGTCTTCACAAATATATCCCCCGGAATGCGGCTGATGCAGGTGGGGATGACCCGGAGATAGAACAGCACTCGGGCAGTCTGAACCTCATCTTCTGCCCAGTTGTATCTCACCCCCGCGGGGAGGTCAGACCCTTTAGAACACCATTTTTTAAGCTGTCAATCCGAATGAGATGCTGATCATTGAGAGAACCCACGTCAAGAAGAATCGATGGCGCACCTGGCAGGTTGGTCAACTCGGAGTAGGGGGGCATTGAGGCGATGAATGAGGTGCAGGCCGCGGGATCTTCCTGGACGGCAAGAACAGCCCCCCGGACGGCGTCTGTGTACTCCGACAGGCGAATTCGCCGCAGATACTCGATGCAGGAAAAGGAAACTAAGACCCTGACAGAAAATTCTGAGTGGACCCCGTGGGGGAGCTTTGAAGTCAACTTCTTCTTCGTTGCTTCCGCGGAGAAGAGCACCACCATGAGGAAGAAAGCTTCGGCGATCTCATCCAGAGCGCTGCCCAGTTCCCCACCTCGAAGTTGGAATGAGACCGAGCGGTGACTCCTGTAGAACTCTTCACAGTAGCTCCAGATTTGGTCTTCCACCGCCTTCTGAGTTGCCTCGTCGGCGGCGGAGTACATATTGCAAAGTACCCCGGAGACGGCGCCGGCCTCCTTGAAGAGGACGCCGCCCACATGAGCTTTCACCTGGTCGAGAGTGAGCTCGGTGGCGTCTGTGTTTCTCCTCTGCAGGATCCTTCCGAAGAAGAAGAGCAGAGGGAAGACCTCGCTGAGAAGGGCCGAGCAGACGCATTTAAGCACAGAAGCATGGAAGCTGAATGGGCCGCATCGAGCTAGGCCAATGGCGGTGCACTGGAGAAGAAGATGGCCTTCAGGGTCGTCGCCCGAGATGGATTCATCGGCCGTTCTGGAGATCAGATGATCGGCGACGGCGGCAATGGAGCCTTCGATCGAATTCTTCAATGGAGGAGTTAGCTTGAGCTTGCTGTTGGGCGAGGCCCGACGGAAAGCCCTCAGGATACCGGCGGAGGCCATGATAACAGCAAACCCAGGGAACTTGCCGGGATCCAGATTCTCGGCGAAGAATCCACAGAGGGATTCGATCTTGCCCATCGAGCTCGAAGTGATAAAACCGGCGACCACCCATTCAAGCAAGCTCAAGATCATGAGACCATGGAGGAGGCTAGCGCGAGGCCCGCCAGCCACAGACCAAATACCCATCAAGGAAGCCGTGATTCTGCCGGCGTAGTCCCCGGCGACGGCCCCGCCGAGGGCATATCCGATCCCTGCGAGGACCTCTGGAACGAGCCCCTCGGTTAGTCCGCCGCCCATAGCCAGGTCTTCTTGCAGGAGACGGCAGAGGAGCTCCAGGCAGGACCGCCGAGATTCTTCGGCGATGGCGGGGGACGCCGATAGGGCCCCCAGCAGGAGGACGGCATGAGCGGGGAAGGGCTCCCCTGGAAGGGAGACGACGAGGCGAGAGAGGATGGAGACGGCGGACTGGAGCAGGGAAGGGGACGGCCTGGTGGACTTCCTAGCCCATATGTACAGGAGGCGGAAGATGGCCGGAATTGACTGCGGCGGGGGAGGAGGAGAGGGGGAGGAGAGGATGGAGAGCAGGAGCTTCACCTGGGGGTCTGCAACGTGGAGAGAGGCCCGGGAGTCGACGAGGGTCTGGAGGGCGCTGAGGCAGCGGCTGTGGAGCTCGCCCGATTCCGGCGGCGGAGCGGCGGAGGCCACCTCTCTGAGGATAGCCCATGCGTGGAGGATGCTCCGGCCTGTGGAGGAAGTATGGGACGCCGGCGGTGGCTCGCCGCCGGCGCCGCCCCCGCTGCAGCTTCGCAGCCAGTCTTCGAGGAACGGGGTCTGCGATTGCATCACAGCGAGGACCCGACTGCTAGGTCAAGACCGATCACAGCGAACCTCCCTCCTGCCGATAAAATTCAGCCCGAGGACGCCATCTCCCTCGCTCAGAATTCCCCCCTCTGCTACTAAATCTTTCTCACTATGGGAGAAGTTGGACAAGATGACGGCCTCCCCATACCCGACGTCCTGGTGGCCCGTCTGGCCCGTCCACTATATGCAGTATCCGAGAGAGAGAGAGATCTGATGCGACCCATTAACAGGACGAGTGATTCAAAACGATTAGAGATCAGATTCATCCTCCGCACGGGAGAGAATTCTTTCTCGTTTTCAGGAAGAACAGGTGATGATCAGGAGGATATTTGCCTTAAATGTATAACTTGTTGTTCACATAAAATATGGAATAACAGAATTGATGAACGCACATAACATTGAGAAAATGGTAGAAAAACCCACAAAGCTTAAGATTTGTTGTCGAGTTCTAAGAGAAATCCTACTGATGGAGAAACTAGATGGTACAGTATACTCGGATTTCCATGTCCTCAAAACTGTGGCTTGTGTTGTTGCTCTCCACAAGCTGACGCACTACCTCCTATTGAATCTGCCGCCACCGCTACCGCCACCGCCTCCTCCACCCCTCCTACCGAAGCCGCCGCCTTTGCCGCCAGAGAATCTATTGCCTCCGAATCGGCCCCTGCCCCCAAAGCCGCCCCTCGGTTGCTCCTTCTCTTGCAAGGGAGGCAGCTCCTTCGGTATCTCAATTTCCACCATGCTCGCATTCTCCTGGCCTGCATGACAAGAACAACATCAAGAATCCATTTACATCACAGGAAGCCCCCTAGAGAGAGAAAGAGAGAGAGAGAGAGAGGGGGAGGGATTGTACCAGCAATGAACAACTCCACGTCTTCATCAGGTACATCAAAGACGGCAGCCATTCCGTCAGCCGTAAGAGAGACGTCCCTCACACCCGCCATCTTCTCATCAGGGATGAACCTTCTCAAGGCGCTATAAGCGAACCTGAGACGGCATCAAGGAGGAACAAAGATTAGCCAGAAACGTGAAACGGGTTTGACCATCCAAACAAAACGGGAAGATCTCAATAAAATCGGCAAGTCTTTCTGTGTGATCTTGGGAGAGCTGGGGTTGACCTGACAGCAAACTCAAACAAAGCCCAACTTTAAGTAAACGGTGACCAAAATGGCCTGATCGAACGAAATGTAAACCACCAAAAATAAATTAGCATTTTGACCTCTAGCCCATACATTACATACGAGAGACAGAGGATAAACACATTACCGTTTATATTAAACCAGCCGAACAAATTCATCATGCACAATAAACATAGGCTGGTTCATATTATATTATATCATAAGAATTCTTAAATTGCAAAGGATTGGGTAGAGTAGTATTGCAGTTCTTACGATGGTGAAAACATGGGCTTTCCCATCCGAAGGAGCAAGGTCACGTAATTATCTTTTGAAGATAAAAGTGATCTCTTCCTTATATCAGTGAATCCCTGCAAAAGCCATCAGACAACATTTAAGAAAATGAGTAGATTATAAAAATATTCAACTGCTTCCATGAACATGGGCAAGAACTTACAGCGGCCTTGGCAAGAGCTTTTGCGAGTATATCTACTGCTGATAGACCTGAAGTGCTTAGGAGCTGCTCAGCACGTGATCGGAAGATGGGAATGACACTGCATACCAAGAAATTCATCATTCGTGGAAAATAAAAAATTCTCTCCATCCATGATCCAAATGGGTCAGGATCTCTATCCCTCTGGGGTCAACTGGACCGTAGACATAAAAAAAGCTAAGTAATTTGGGTTGTTCCTCAAATAATTGTTCTTTTATACAGAAAGAATGTACAAAACCACATAAAAGAGTCCATAATACGGAAAAAAACCAATTGTTTATAAGAGACCGAATGAAGAAAAAGAGGCGATCAAAATAGTTGTCATCTTCTCCGGCCGTACCTGTCGGATATGTTTGAGATAGCATCGGCTGCTTCAGAGCCAACTGTCTCTGCAACTTCAGCTGGTTGGGGAGCTGATATTCGCTCAAATTTGACACCAGATTCCCTCTCTATTCTCGAGATATTATGCGAGTATCTTGGTTCATACAACAGAATGGCAACTCCCGAATTGCCTGGCAATGGGAACATTCGATCAGTCGGGGGAAGTATGACCAGATGATGGTTGAGTCGATTAAATATGCAATGATAAGACCATACCAGCTCTCCCAGTGCGCCCTGATCGGTGAATGTAAGCTTCAACATCTCTGGGAGGCTCACACTGAAATAAGAAACGTCATGAAGTCGTATTTAGAAACTCGATATCATTCAATTTGATGGAGTATAATAGTACGAAATATATGAGAGCACAGAGGTTTCTCCCAAGGGAAAACAGTAACCTGGATGATCAATTGGACGTCATTAATGTCCAGCCCACGAGCAGCAACATTCGTCGCCACCAGCACCAAGAAACTGCCTGATCTGAATGCAGCAAGTATGACCTGAGAGAGATCCACAAAAAAAGAGGGCAAATTATCTCTCATATATTGGCACCCAGGTTTCAAATTTTCAATTGTATGCTCATTATCCTCGCTCTTCTCACCTCACGTTGAGCCTGTACGACGTCTCCATGCAAAGCTCGTGCGCCAGGCAACACCCCAGCGAGTTCAGAAGCTGAATCTTTCGTCTCAGTGAATATGATCGTCCGACCTCCCCTGAATAAAAAAAATCCCCATATCAGAATCATTCAGGGACAGTGAGAAAGAAGACAAAAAATATATGATAATAGTCGGAAGAAAATAAGCAAACCGGCTATAACAACGAATAACATCTGGGATGAGCTGGTTCCGAGCGACACGTGTGCAGGGGAGAACGAGATGTCTAACATTGGCGCTAGCTTTCATTTTCTCGTTGCCAACAAGATCTGCAGTTCTTTTCGTCGGTTTCAAAAACCTGGTGGATATCTGGACGACGATAAATAAATTTCAAATTTGAATCAGAACATAGGGTGAAAACAAGGCATTTATGAATAATAAATGCATGATAAGATGATTTAACAGCTGACCTTCTTCACCCATTCAGGCAATGTGGCGCTGAAGAGAAGCGTCTGGACTTTATTCACATCCTCGACCTTTCCTGTAAAGCCAAGACAGATAATAAAATTCTTGAGATTATATTTTGGAGAGTATGAAAACATCAATGATTTAGGCAACATGATCTGTCGTAGCCATCATGAAAGGTTATGACATACACCACCGAGGTTCAGTCTAGAGCTAGACAATAAGTAATAAAATCTCAGTGAATACTTAATCTTTAACCGGATGAAGCCAGTGAATATCCACTGCTGACATTCCAAAAATGACGACTAAAGCACAAGTAGAATGCATCTATCCCAAAAATATTGGCATTATGAATAAGAGAAAATGGAAACTTCTTTAGAATTTGTAGCTCTTTTAACACCAGGAATCAACAAAATATATCCTGAGACTGGCATGATTTTATCGTGCCTGGTTAGCCCCATAAGAAACACCGTTTCGGCAGCTCTAGTGACTGCTTAGTTCTTAACTTCAATGAAACATACAATACATTGTTCAATGATATCATAACAATCAAACACTATTCTTTGTTTTTCGATACATTCCGTACAATGCAGATATGAAAATACAGAAATATAATACTCTATTTGCCTTCCACTGAATTGCAGACAATATCCATTTCGATAGAAGTGTAGGTAAAATGTGATACTAGAGTATGAAGGGAAAAATAAAGGAAAAAGTAAGCAGAAAACTCCAACATCTTCAGCACTGTTCGAAACACATTCAAACAATTCCAAGTTGTTTTACTTGAGTTACCAAGGTAACCACGTACCGAGGATAAGTTCAACGTCGTCGACGAAACCCATGTTCAGCATTTCATCAGCCTCATCAAGAACACGGAATTTTAGTGCCTTCAGGTCTAAAGTCTTTCTCTCGATATGGTCCTATACAAGATGAATGTCAAAATGAATACGGATCAATCGAAAAGCTTTCACTTACACCAAGACGGGCACCAATATTAAATGACTTAAAGAAGTGGAACAGAGTCATTTGTCATTACCTTAACACGGCCTGGTGTTCCAACAACTATGTCTACTCCTCGTCTCAAAGCCATCTCCTGAGCACGGTAAGGGGATCCACCATACAAGCAGCAAGCAGATAATCCAATTGCCCGACCATAAACTTCGAAATCCGAATATACCTAATATAAGATTAAGTTGCAGGTTGCATTAAGAGAAGAACATATTCTGGGCATTCAAAGTACGCATAGCACACGCATCCTAGTATACCTGATTTGCTAGTTCTCTTGTAGGCAAGAGTACGAGGACACTTGGTGTTCTTCCATATCCCATTTTCCCCGATTCCTTGTTCTGGCCATTTATCAGCGACTCCAAGATGGGCAGCACAAAAGCCAAAGTTTTACCCTAAAATCAAAAACATACTCGCAATCAAGGACCCACCAAAGAGATACAAGAAATGGTATCTATGAGCCGCAATTGAAAAACTTAACGAGCATCAGCGTAGGCAGGAGCTGACAGGTATTCATGATGGGCATCAATCAGTAAGAACTGGAAAAGTTGCAAAGCTTACATATTTTAAAGTACCATTTCAAATTAATGCATCAATTAAGCGCAAAGTCGACAAAGGAAGCAGCTATACGACTCCAATAAATTATCTAACAAACCAGCAGCCTCACGTCCTTATGATTTACACCACAAAAACTACAGATACATTTAATGCCCGTGCTCATATTTCAGGTACAAAGTGTATCCCTAGATTCATCGTAGAATGCTTATCATTAAATGATCTTAGCATCTACTGGGGTAAGCATACGTACGGCCAGAAATTTGAAGGTCAGATAGATGGAAGATAAGAGTATGATGTTGCATAATGTAATGAAAGATGAAAGAGCTACAAAAAATAGGAGAGTTACACATTTTGATTAGCTTTCAACATAACGGTTCATTTTCTAGTTGTCAGACTTATTTTACAATATTTAGCATGGAGTTTTCAGCCATTGAAATGTAACAATCACCGGTTATTATTGTTATTAACGTGAAATTATCATACTGACGAAGAAAACTTTCAAAAAACGAAAATCATCACGCATTCATCTTACACGATGAAGGAAACTAATGACATGGTGAAGATGAATCATTCCACTAAATATATACATATATACATATATGGATATGCAAAGACCGGATTTAGTTTCAGTTATCTAAACCAGAGAGTTCCAACGCCAAGTCCAATCCATCCTTGAGTAAAGGTTTTAATAGAGCCTCGCCCACAAAGCTATTGTCTAATTTGTCTCTACGCAGTCTCACAGAACCTTAAACGAGATTAAAAAAGCTGAATAATCGAGATTTTTTCCTTCCTTTACTGTACATAGATTTACTGTATTTGCATACTTCGTCTCTTTCTGATTTGTCCGTAACGTGTATGAGCGTCGGCCATCCTTTCATGGGGTGAGGACTAAACATCAAAAAGATATCAGCGCGTGAGAAAGAGATTGTACCTGGCCAGTGCGTGCCCTGCCGACCAAATCAGACCCGTCCAGAATAAGGTCAAAAGTCATGGCCTGGATCGGGAATAGTGACTGGATCCCCTTGGACTTCAAAGCCGCCCGGAGAGGCTCCGAGATTCTAAAATTCGACACTGCGTTCGGATCAGCAGGAACTTGTTCATCGGCGCCGTCAGATGAGGCGAGCTCCCCGTTTTCCTTCCCATCAATCTTCTGTCTCTTCACAGGAAGTCCATTGGAGACGGCGGCTGGCCCTCCATTGGCTATTTTTTGGGCACTCTTCTTGTCACCCTCATCGTCTGAGGCCTTCCTCTTCTTCTCTTTCACGCTACTATTATCATCTGAACCAGCCTTCTTCTTCTTTTTCTTCTCCAACAAGGCAGCGCCCTCGGGAGCTCCATCATCAGCCTCGACCTTCTTGCTCTTCTTCTTCTTTTTCTCCACAGAGTCGAGCACATCTCCCAGTACCGGCGCTGCCTCGGCGTCGGCCTTCTTCATCTTCTTACTCTTCGTCTTCTCACCCAGGGACTCCGGGGAGAGGGGGACTGCGATGGCGAGCGCAGGCATGACGAACAGGGAATACGAGGATGATGTACGAAAGAACCCGCCGCAAGCGCCTTCCTGCGAAAAAGGAAGCTCCTTTCTCGACAGGAGGCAGCGGTCGAAAGAGGAGGAGGCAAGTTAGGGTTTTGGCCCTTAAATAGCCTTCCACATTCTCGTACGGACTCAACCTCTCCGTCACGGAGAATCTACGGCGCCAACGGACTAGTCGTCTTGACGACCATCCCACGATGTATTATGAGACTCAAAAAAAAAAAAAAAAGAGGAAATACACTAACTTTCCAATGTTTCGATACCCCTCCACATTCTACATTGGTAAAGATTAATTGGAGGCCATTGTTTTAATATGGGTTTTGTGGATATGGAATATGATCAATAGAGCTTGCCTTAGAAAGTGAGTTATATTGATTCACTATGGACTAAAATGAATACTAAGAGGGGGAGTGAATTATTATTTATCAACAAAATAATATTTTAAACTATTTAAAATATATTTATGTGAATTTTAAGTTTCGTGGGTTGATACATTCTTGAGCTAGTCTACGAAATTGGTAAAACAATTGGTCAACGCACTAGTTAACCTTTTCAGGTTGATACACTAAGTTTTAAATCGTGTATAATAAAATAAATTATAATGGTTCATCATTTATTTAGTCTATGCTGGCTTTTTAAGGTATTTTCGTTTAGTTTCTATTATTTTCTCTAGATAAATACAATTAAACTTCATGTGATCAACAAGGACCTTACACAAAAGATTTACCAAATATATCTCTCCACAATAGACACTTAGCGTCATCTTACCTACTTACTTTCATCAAAATACTCTCTAGAGTGCCTTCACATACAAAATAATATAATATTAACTTATAATCGTGAAGTTTTGAATCAATAAATTAATTGTTACTATAAACATTTTACTTTAGAATGCAACTTAAAGCATGAATTTATGGCAAAATTTTCTCTAAGATATTTGAAGGATGAGTATGATAAGATTTGCTTTAATTAAAGTGCCACGTGCAAGGACCCAAAAATCTCAATCGTTGAGGTTCAAACCATTGAGATTAATTGATCAATTAAAGATCATCTAGTTCAACATGTGGGTCAGATTATAGACTCATTGACATGTTGCCCAATTATACTATTTAAATTGTCAAATTGGCAAACTTTGATTAAGTTGAACTAGAGACAAGTCATTCAAAGATTGACTAATATGTATAGATACATCTTTCTTATCAAACATTCTTCTACAACGTGCTAAGATAAGATATAACTATTAGATATTCTTCTTTCATGTTAAAATATGTTGTTCTTGTTAGATATTCTTTATCGTATGCTAGGACTTTTCTCATTGTCAAAGATTTTGATACCACTTGTCAAGATATTTTGGCCATGTCATAATTCATGTATCATGTGTCTAGTTAGATTCATTGTCCTTGTTAGATTTTCTTCAAATTATCTCTCTTTGACTTTTCACTATAAACCATTCACTTTGACTATGTCAAGATAAGTCTACACTTTCTCTATCTTGACCATAAATAACTCATCATATTTTCTCCCTATGTACATGGGCCAATACACATGAATTGTCATTGTTTAAATTAGGTATCTAAATCAAGTGAAAACTACTAAAGGATAAAATACTCTGAATTCTTGTATCATATGACAAATGATTTTTAGCAACAAGATGAGACTAATGATATGCTTATCACTCATTATATAGCTTATTCAAAGAGCAACACTATGCAATAAATAATCTTAGATCAATAAGGGGGAGGGGGGATTGAATTGATCAACTCTAATCTTTAACTTACATTAATTTCTCCTCTCTTTTTAACTATTTGTTCAAATCTTAATATCTTAATTTTATGTGTTCCAAAAGTAAAACAGTATAAGATTTTTGTAATGGTTTGACCCCTGATCTATGTCTAATTTATAGGAACAATATATGATCTTAGGTCTACTAAGATTGAATGACATGATACAACCACTGATTGTCAAGTTCACCTTCCTTAGAATTTTACTTCAAATTATCTTCTTGATTCACAACTATATGGATAATCATTCATATCAAATTAGTAATTGGAAATTATCCTCTATTTTTCATCATCTCACAATGATTATAATTGAAAATTTAAAAGATTTCAAAATAATGACAAAATATCATTTAAGGGTTATGACATTCTTATGAGAAACAAGCACATGGTTCTACTAAATCACAATGTGTCTATCGAAACAATATTAGTTCAATTAAAATTGGTATGAATTTGATACCATTAAAATAGAACCAACATTATATATCTAGATAAGATGGTGATTTAACAATAAAATCTTATTTGGTTCACCTCAATAAAATATGAGTTTCAAGTAAACATCTTGATTAATGATCTCAATATTTCTTGTGATGGTTTTAGTGATTCAATATATTTAAAATAATTTTATAAATTATATTTATTAATATCTAGAAGATCATGTATAGTAATATAAGTATATTGAATTCAATTGTTTAATTTAATAACAAAATATTTCGAAACTAACAATGTAAAAATGTGAGTTCATGAATAACTAAGCTTTCATACCAAAATTTTGCTTCACAAAATCTCATTGATTTGAGTGCCTTAATCAATCTATTTCTTGCTATGGTAGTTTATGTAAATATTATTAATTTTCATCATAATAGATGAAATAATAATTTACAATTAAATAAGTTCAGCATCATGGGTCATGAATATATTCAGTGAATTCTCATATAAATATTAATATTATTATTTTGGATTATATTTTAACAATTTAATATTTAACCTCAGATTATACATATTTAAAACTAGGCATAATTAGATCTTTTTAATTGATCTTATTATAATTTTTTATCATCAAAGCATCATTCATTTAATGATATAACATAATTAATCATTCCTACATTTGTCAATAGTTGATAGATACATTCTTCAACACATTTATTATGACAAATATTTAGTAATTAGTCATTAGAGCCATATAATCTAGCACATCAGCTCATTGAGGCTTGTATGTTAAGTAGAGGTTTGTTAAAGTTGAGATTCAATATGTTTCAATCATAATTTAATGAGATATAATGATTTTTTCTTTAGAGAATAAAGTAGATTCAATTGACCAGGCCATTATAAATCTTGTGTGTGAATCAAGATTCTTTGAGCTGAAATTAGTTATAAAGGAAATGAAAACATTAATTCACACACCTCTTGAGCTTTAGCGTTGCCTAAACTCAACCAACGCAAATAACACTATATCTAAAGAGTTCGATCTTGAATTGATAATTAGCAAAGGTCTCTCTCTCTCTCTCTCTCTCTCTCTCTCTCTCTCTCTCTCTCTCTCTATCTATCTATCTATCTATCTATCTCTAGATTCAAGAGACTGATTATTATTGTCGTGCATTCCAGCTTCAATCTTCTTCCAAGCCTCTCTCCTACATCAATCAACATGTGCACTCACGCAAGAGACTCTTTCTGTGTCTACATCTCATTGAAACGAATGAAAAGGTTTCCTCAAAATTGCTGATCTTATAGAACAACACCATATTTCATTCCAAGTCTATATGCACCGACCAACTTACAAGATCGCGAGTGCTACCACAACACAAGCATCAAGAGAGTTTGGCAGAACCCCATTCCCTCTCGCTAGTCTTCCTCGACATCAACCAGCCTCCCACGAACCCATCTCTTCTTGGCTTTAGACAGAGAAGAGATCGACCCATTGCCCTTCTTCCCCACCTCCGAAGATCCTTGCTCCTCTGGTCTGCCCTTGCACACAGAAGGGTCAACGCCCAAGCGTTCCTCCAGATCCCCAAATGGAGATGAGATCATGCCCCCGTTGCTTCCTCCCTCCTTAACTTCAGGCAGAAGCCCCGCCAGCCGTGGAGTCTGCCCCATGAAGTTGGTCAACCTGAGGCCGCCATTTACTTGTCGCCTGATGGCAGAAGCACCGTCCACAGCCTCATGGGAGGTGGCCCATGGACCACTCTCTATGCTCTCTACCGACCTTCTCGCCTCAGCGATGAGCTCCCTAGCTTCTTGGAGCAAAGCCCGCGTGAGGGGGCTCTTTGGCTCTGCTGCCTCCAGGGCTCTTGCTGCCTTCTCTGCTCTGGCTATCAAGATACTGCCAACAAGGAGATCAGATTCAAGTTAAGTCACCGTTGCCAGAGGAGATGCGGAGAGAAGGAAAGACTGATCCTTTGAGAGAGAGTGTACATTGCCCTCTTGGTTGCTGCCCGCTTCTTAGTGGCCATGGCCGCCCTCTGGTCTCTGATTTTCTTGAGCATCCTTAGCTTGGAATGCGCCTTGGGGTCCTTGAATGAAGAAGACGAGGAGATCTCCTTCTTCCTCTGTACGACTTCTCTTATTGATTTTGACTCCATGTCAGGGCCCTTCGTGCCCAGAGCTAACTTCCCTGCCGATCCCTGGTCCAGAGATTGAGGTCGACTGGGTTTCTTCCTCCATTTCCTCTCTTCGCCCTCAGGAATTCCATGGTACTTGGCCAATGCACTGCAAACCCTGTTGCGGTACTCCTAGGAATATTACCAACAAGGAAAAAAAAAATCTATAATGTTTCAAGATATATAGGATAATGATCCAAAGTATATATGTCTAAGGGTCGTCAGAATTCGTTCTTACTGGGTCTGCCCATTTAGCAGAGATTGCCTCTGAGATCTTCCTTCGCTGCTCCGGGGACTTTGGCACTCTCCTGCTGCCTCTCAGCCGGGGCGTCATCTTCCTCCTCTCAACACTCTCCAGCCATTCCGTCTTCAATTGCTCATCCAAGATGCTGTAGGAATCCCACTGCAGTTCACTGTCATGGCCATAGCCTTTCCTTGAAGCTTCTGCAATGGTGTTTGACCACCCAGAGTAGCAGGTCTCTTGCACCACCAACCTTCTACGACGCCGCTGCCAACCTCGCCGCACTCGATCTCCAATTTTCATTTTCGTCTCTTCACTGTGCGGTTCCATCCATTAAAACAAAAGGGAAAGAAAAGAAAGAGCTGTGTTGATAAGCCAAAAAGGAAATATATGAATCAGGTTTGCAACGCACTCAGAGCTGGGCTCAGAAATTTTACCCGATTTAGTGTGAAACTTTTATTGATGGACAAGCTGAACATCAAGTTCAGAATAATATGTTGGATGAGGAACAAGCATGAGAACTAGATGGGCTTTTAATGATCAATGTAGCAAAGGACTAGTGGTCACGGTTAATTCACATCGCCTTTCATGTTCAGTAGCATATGCTGATGCCGCAACTGAATATTAAATAAGTGACTAACAATTAGTAAGAATGATTGAATCACAGTATATTCTTTTTTCTCTATATTGAGTCTTTTTCAGATCATTAATGACCATTGTTGGTGTTGGAATGTACTAAATTCTATTTATTATTTTCTGCATAACTGGTTATTGTATTTTTATATTTTATCTTCAGACTGGTTCAGAACAAGCCCAGTCCGGTCTGGTCTCTCTCTGAAATGCGGGTCTGGTGTAAATACCAGACCTCAACATGAATTAAGTGGGCGATTTTCATTTTCTCTCCACCTCCTTCCGCGTCCTCCTAGGCTTCTTTCAACCAAGACAGTTGGTCAAAAATAGGCATGAACATCGCATTAAAACTGAAATTGATCAATAATCTTTGAATCCAGCCCCTTGAAGTAGCAACTTGCATGTGTTTGTAACTAATGTTAACATCTCTATACATTCAAAATATGATATATAAGCGGTAGCAGTCCTGATGCAAGGAAGAATTCAGAGTCTTTATGCCCCAGGGAGGATTAAATCAGCAAACTTATCATGTCATTTATATCCTCATCTGTATAAATAAAAATAATCAATGGCTTCATGCAGGTATATATGTCCATGGAATCGGAGATTCGTCATTTAGTTTCCATTTCATTTCCGCAAAAAAAAATTTAATCCAAAGCACACTTATTTATGTCCTTCGAGGGAAATTTACTTTTCCTTACCTCTGTGCATGACCCACTTTCGCCAACCTCATCTTGACCTGCACATCCGATTCTCTGTTAGAGGAAGTTTGCCTTAAATTTCAAGGAGACAAAAAAACTCAAGACAACAATCTTGAAATCATACACATGCACATGTTATATTTAGAATGAATGTAGATTTTTCTCAGGTAAAAGCTGATAGAAACAGAGCCAAATGTGTCGCATATGAGCAAAAAACCCTAAACCTTAAAAGCTCTATACAGTCTAAAATTCAGTTGACCCTAAGGGTGGGTAACAGAAAAAGTGCCATCTTTCTTTTGGACAAGAAAACATATAACTACCATCAGTAAATCTTAGGGAATGCTTGAAAATTACCCCCAAATATGCGTTCCCCGCCTCTGTGAATATCTGGACGTTGAACTCACTTCCCAAGGCAAGCTCTATTGATCGTGCCTCATATCCACAAAGCAGAGAGTAAACCAATCATCTCTAATTAATCTTTATGAGAGGAGAATGTGGAGGGACGTCGAAAGAGTGGAATGGTAGGTGCACAGCCTTGGTGACTGTCCATAGAGAGTTGAAAGCTACATAATGGAGGCACTTGTTTTTTTGTTTTTTATTGTTCTTCGGGGTGGGGGCAGTGCCAGACGGTGTGGATCTGCATAGGAGACACAGTGCAGACAATGTGTAGCGCAGGAAAATGAAGGTGATACCACATCAGAAGGTGAGAGAAAATGGTACAGAAAATTACGTTGTGATCGAGGGCACAAAGTCATTTGAACTCTTAACCACGGCACAGTAGAACCAATGGATGGCAACAGGAGGCAGAAAAACTGAGTCATTTTTCAGCGATCGAAAAACTATCTTCATGCCTGCTAAAAACCTAACTTGATATACAGCAGATGTTAAAAGTATGTGAAGGATGTGTTTATCGCAAACAACATCATTTATCGTTTCCTATTGGAAATCATGGAGAGCAAATGATTTGGAGAGAAAAATGGACGAGAGAGAGAGGGAGGAAGGGAACAGTTCGTGCGCTCACAAATCCTAGAAAAGGACGAAAACGTTTTTCATCAATAAAAATAAAGAGAGAGAGGAGTATTTATAGTCACGCACATTAAATGGACTGGCCACTTATAGCCCACTAAGGACACGATAACTTTAGCCCACTAAACAACAAAAGAAAGGCTTAAAAAAGACAAAAAATGAGAAAAAATAATTTCAAGCCTGCTCAAAACTGACCAAAAAACAATGTTCCACAAGGATGCCCATCTTCAACGTTACATTTTCAAGCAAAATATGTTGTGCAAACACAACATAAAACATCTAGTTTCATCTAGCATTTCACAAGAGAAAAAGATAAATTACTCTTACATCGCATCACCTTGGGATCCTGCATTGCTGCTCTTGTTCGTTCACGAATCTTTTGCAGTGTCTCTGAAAACAAATAGGGAGCAGAGTCCGTATAAAAAAAGACCGCCTCAAATGGAAAATAATGCAAAGTAAATGATTCTTTCAAGCTTTGCACCAGCACTGTGTCTCCCGCCCTTGTTCCAGGGAACGTTTCCCTTGTTTGCCTTTGAGATCCTCATACGTCTTAACTTTTCCTTCTCATCTATTTCACGGCTGCCCTGAGTGAAAGGATGAGAATTTGGAAAGATCGAATCTTCATGCAAGTTGGCATTTGATCTAGAGCCATCGTTGTTGTCAATAGAATGACGGTCCTTCATAGTAGCTGTGGACTTGCTAACAGATTTATTCTGCTGATGATGACTCGTGCCTTTAAGAAATACATTATTTTGGGTTCGAATGGGGTTTTTCCACATAAACTCTAACCTTCTACCCTTCTGAATGCCTTTTCTGCAGAAAATTTTACCAGGAAACTGGGATTTAGGTGAACCTAAATCGCCCCAATGTGATGATTGTGAAGCAACAATATCTGCAAGGAATAAATAGTATCGCACAGTAAATCACTAAACGACACATGAGCAAAAACAAGAGTGTGATGGGTAAACAAATGTGAGATGAACATTCTCGACATGATTATTTATCACTCTACAGTTACAGAATAGAAAATTTGTTTATTAACAACTAAAATTAGTTTATAGTAATAACTAAACTATTTTCTGACAGAAGGGATTACTACCTTATCGAATATCGCAAACACCAGATTCATTTCGTAAAAAAGCTTAGGTGCCTAATAAATTAATGAAATTAAAGTCATTTTTGCTTAGAACCCTCAATGTAAAAAACAGGTTTTTGTTTCCATCTGTTTACCTTAAATATTTATATTCAGGAAATAATCTTCTCTTAAGATTGTCATCAAGAGACCCACAGGAGTGAAATCACGAGTGGCATTATGAGTAATATGATGAGAATTGTGATCATCTATTCACTGTGACACAATTTCCAACCAGTAACGTCAAGAGACATTTAGATCAGAAACTTAAGTAGGAACATCATATAACTCCCATAAGGACGAATTGAAAAGGAAGGTAAATAGCCTTCAATTTTAAATAGCCTTAAAATTGAGACAATCCATCATTGTCGTTACCCCCTAGTCGTTTACCACTAATCGACACTGGAATTTGGTTCTCAAGCCTAGTTGAAAGCGTCTGAAGCCATCAACAAGTATTCATTCTGCAAGTAAATTTGCTAAAGGTATGTACCTAACCATGGATGTGGAAGGGGAACTCACATTTCCTTTTCCATGCTTCTAGATCTGGCAAATAAGAATCTGCGGTGGTATATCTACAGAAAGGAATATTCCCTGATAATGCTATTCCTATGGCATCTAAAAAACTCTTTAAATCTCAAATTCAAGAAAATTTCTTTGAAAACTCAACGTATATGCAGAAAAATGCTTGTTCATCAGCTGTAATTATTAATGCTTCCCTCCCAGATACTCTCTCTTATGTATTGTCGTCGAAAAGCAGGAACCAGCTAATTTCATACTTGAACTAAAACCTACTATGCATCCATACATGTAACACAAAGCTTATCCCTTCCAATTTCTTCTCAAAATATTTCCCTCTCCGTCTAACCGTGTCCTAAGAAAGCCATCTAATATTGACCCCTCTAATGCACAAATCCCAACAAGATCGCCTGCTACACACCACCAACATTTTTCGGAAATAAACAAGAAAAGAGCGTTTTTCGTTTCATCTTCCCTCTTATTGCACACAATCGTCCACATGACAGTGCCCTTCTCTTGATGAAATCGTGGGATGAAGGTGTTGGCGCACGCAACAATTCATTTTCAAGGGAGAATAGGTGCATGATATGCACCTTCAATTGTCCTACCTCAGACTTCTGTGTTTTATGGACGTAAGTGCGAAGATCTTCCACACAAATTTAATCATGCCCATTTGGTGGCTATAAATCATAGTATTCCACGAAAGGCTGCAATCCATTTTCTGAAACAATTTGGATCTTTATCATTATTGTGCAAGGTTAAAGGATGCAGAATACATGGACTAAGGCAATCCATCGAGGATGATTCCAGGATTAAAATGAGATTATTCTTGTTTATGGACTTGCCAAATCTCGCAAGATAACAGTCGATTCAGCCATTCTTCAATTTTATAATATTTCAAAGAGTTGCTCCAAAAAGCAGTGACATAATCCCAAAATCGTCCTCAGCCAAAAACCCAACCAAAGGCCAATAGCAACTTATCCACACGCCCATCTTTATCAGACCTGCTTTTCGACATTGGTCTTGAGCTCATTTACCATCCCAAATGCGTTCAAAGTGTCTAATTCCTCTTCTTCCCCTTTCTAGGCACCATAGATGATCATGCCACAGGAAGCAGATGGGTAAGCGGGGCAGGTGATATATGGCTTTTCTACCAACAGCATGCAGCCACCATTCATATTCCACGATGATATCTCAGTGTGCATGAGTTACAATGCTATATGAACAGGGAGGCCTGGTCAAAACTTCAGTTGAGTGCTCATGAGATTTGGGAAAGAAATCAACAGACTCATGATCATGATAACTTCTCAGTAGAATTATAAATGCCTCTGAAAAAACGGCATCTTGTCTATTTTCCAAATAGTGTTCGCGCGTAACATCAATACGAGAGCCAAAAAGAAAGATGCGATCCAAACATAGACGAGGAAACGCACAGCTCAGCTGCTGTGCATTGAACGGCTATATCTTAAGAAAACAAGATCAGAAAGCTTAGAACAACGGCGCCATCTATGTGAGCATGGTCCGTTAAAGAGAAAATCACAAAAACACTCTGCTTCAGAAAGAGAGCAAAGTATGAGGAACCCTGCTAGTTCTCTGCAAAATCAAGTCGAACAATACCCAAAAGTACAATTGAGACCAATCACAAGTCTACGGCGTGAGTGACGAGGCAATGTAACGATGACAATCTCGAAGGGAAAACGAACAGCGTGGTAACAGCGAGGCGAAGGTCAAGCAAAGTAGCAATAAGCACTCGTGCTCCGAGAGAAAAACTCCCGTCGAGATTCTCACCAACTAAACACTGCTGAGAAACAAGAGAGCTACACAAATCTGCTCATAAGTCTTGACACATGCGAGAAAACTGTGCATCACACGGCAAGCAAGGCGCGACAAAAGCTAAGAAAACCAAGGTGAGCAACATCCCCCCTAGAAACCGGAGATGGACCCTGACACTCTTGACTCCGGCGGGCAAACATTTCAAAACACAAGCGACACAGAAGCAAGCGAGGACTCTGAATGGAATTTCCCCAACCTCGTGCTTAAATCTGTAAAAATGATAAAAAATGAGCAAGTTACCTAACGACGGCATGAGATCACAGCCGAGATCATTCGAGACCTTCCGGGAGGGTAAACGAGGGGGCGGTCTTCCCTCTGTCGGTCAAACCTCTAGGGTGGAAGAACGGGGGAAGAAGCAGAAACCAGGTGACCGAAGGTCTGGGTTCACAAAAAAAGAATAATAAAAATAAAAATCTAGCAATGGACCGTACTCGGACCACGAACGGTTCCCGGTACCGATAACGTGGATCCGACAACGGCCCTATAGTTTCCCTTGTCGGCCCAATAAGCAGCATCCAGGGAAAGTGGCAAGCGGAAAATCTACCACGTGAACCACCGAGAACGCGTTGGCGGCCCAGTAAGCATCGAATGGAACTATTTCCTAGAACGAAGGGCCAGCGGAGAATCTGCCACGTGGCGGGCAAGCACAGCTCCCGGCAATATAAGGAAAAATATCGTCATCCTATCGTTGGTTCTATCGATTAATGCCTCCGAATCCCAACCTAGTGGCGTTGCCTTGCTGATCGCCGAGTCCAGCTGACCGCCGTAATCGAGCATCGCCGGCCCTCCTCTTCGTCCTGATAATCTTTGGTAATAATATCACAAACTCATGTCCAAATGTAGTCCACCAACACAGTCGGTATCCGCTTGAATCACGTGCGGGCCCAACTGTTTCGCACTTGCGACATCGACACCCCAATCCCTATATACGACTTAGCACCACTGCCTAACAAAACGGCTCTCTCTCTAACTGGTGAGAGGAGAGAGAGAGAGAGAGAGGGCCAGAACTGTTTGGGCCGGGCCCACGGCCATCTTTTTCCCATACGCTGGTTCAATTATTGTGTGCAATCTTGGTTGTACGCGGTCATTTATTCAGTTCATACGATCGACTGCTCGCGACTGACCCGAGGGAAGAGACAGCCGAATGGCCCAGGAGCGCAACTGGAGCTGCCACTTGCACCGACGGCCCGACCGGTGGGCAGCGCCACCACTGCACCACCCCGTTTAATTTAACTTAATTTTTTATAGCCCCACAATAGCAGGACCTTATAAAATCTCGAAATAATTATGCGGAAAGTGGGATACCGTGGCTGATTCTAGAGAGAGAGAGAGAGATGGTCCGGAAGTAGTTGTGACAAAGAGAGGGAGGGTACTGTTGTGACGGGGTGTGCATGAAAGGAACAATGGGAACGTGAACAGTGAAGAATGGGCGGGGAAGGGAGGTGTGGGGGTGGGACCCACATAGTGTCCCCCATTTTGTCGCGACGTCAGCATATACCGTCAGTCCGGCCTCATGCGAGCGATCCACGTGGAGCCGTCACGGATCCTATGATGGGTTCAATCAATCCGTCCTCACGTTCCTAATTAAGAGCCCCGGCCGGACCCATCATTAACCTCCCGGGCCCACCCGCTGCTGTCCTCCCGGGGACCGTCGTCCCCCCTCGTGATCGCCCAACGGGACCAGCTCCCATCCTAGCCCGGTGCCGCCACGTACCCTCTCCGCCCGTCTTCCTCCCTCCCTGCGGACGGAAATACCCCTCCATCGGGCGCGTGGCTCATTTTTTACGAGGAATATCACTATTTTTCCACCCCCCAGTTAAAATATCGTCTAGTAATTTCAAAAATCCCTGATTAATCGGAGTAATTAATATAATTAGTATTATTTATGAGGCTTCAAGGAGAGCAGCCGGGGGTTGGGGCGTCAGGGACGAAGTATTTATTTATTACTTTATTTATTCATTTGAGGGAATTTCTCAGGTGACCACAGTAATAATATTTTATCTCTCTACGGTGGTACTGGCGATCCATAGTACCGTCAACTCACTCACGGGTCAACCCCAGACCATTCTTCTTTGTCGGGTGGGGATAATTATCGGGCAGCGTAATTATTACTGGATTATTAATGATATTTTGAACGGATTATTACTGCCACCCCAGACGATTGGGTGGCGCCGCCGCCGCGCCGGCCGAGGAAGAGCCATTAGAGGGTTCCGCAGGGCGTCACATCACTCTGCAATGTCCGCTGGTTCTTGCATAGCTCATCTAGGCCGTACTAGAGATAGGGGCGGGAGGTCTCTGCTAGGTTCTGCTATGGCGGCCTGCAACAGCCGCAGCTGGAGGTAGGCTAGGCCCCGGCGACGGCGAAGGCCCCGGAAGCGGATCCTTCTGCAACTTTCTCTCTCTCTCTGAATCTCTGCATGCCCATCTCTCATTTGTCACTTCTCTTCGGTAGTAACGATGGGGACGGGGGGCCGTGTGGGGGTGGGAAAAGGCCTTTCCGGGGAGGGGAGAACCGGGGGGGAAAAGGGAGGGGGGAGCACCGAAATGTCTGTCCATGACGGGGGCTCCTTTTTGTGGGTCTGCAGAGTCTGTTTTCTGTTCTCTGGTAATCGAGGGCTGCTGCGGCACAGAGGATGATGGATGTGGGTGGAGGAGGGCTAACCAGGAGGGTTAAGGCGATGGTTGAGGAGGGGCTGGTTAGCAGAGCTCTGAGGAGAGAGAGACCCATGCGGACGGCATTGCCGCAACAGAGGCCTGAGGGGGGGGTTTTAATGGCGGGCGGGGTACCGGGGGTCGGCGATGTGATGGGGGAGGTAGGAGTCGGAGTTCCCGAGGAGGTTGGGATGGGGGACGGAGGAGACGATCTTGCTGTAGGGTGACCCACCGGTGCAGATCAAATCTCAAGGCCCGGGGGACCTCACTCCTCTCTCTCTCTTTCTCTCTCTTCTGGTAATGGTTCTTCTACTTACTGGGATCACCGCGAGAGGGGCATAAAGAAGGTTGTTGTTATCCTGTCGCCTTTGTGGAAGGCAAGTGGAGGAGGCGGGTCTCCGGAGATTGACGCCGTACACTGGAAGTTTAGCGGACAAACACGGAGAGGGAGAGAGAGGGAGAGAGAGAGAGAGATAGAGTGCGGTTGCTTCTTTCAGCTCGGGAAATGACAGTCACGTCCCTTTCGCCACCGTGCTTCTGGTGAAGGTAGTCTCCTCCCGGCGTTTCTGTCGTTCTCTCTCTCTCTCTCTCTCTCTACTGGTTCATCTGAACCAACATCGCCGACTGCCAACTGCGCGTTTTCCGTTTCGGCAACCTCCCTTCCTCATTCTCTCGCTGTCTCGCTCCCTCTCCCCCTCCCCCCTCCCTTTCTTTCTCTCCCCCTCTCCTTCCGATTCCCCCAGATTGTTGTCTCAACCCTTCTCTCCCATTCAGGATTCTCTCTCTCTCTCTCTCCCTCTCAGGATGTAGCAGACCCAGTAACTCCCTCCTCGTCTGCCTCCACCCCACAGCTGAAGCACAAGAGCGGGCAAGTGTCCACCTCTCCCGCCTTCTTTAGCCCTGGACAATGGAGAAGCAGGTGACAATGGCGCCAGCAGCTTCAATCATACTGTTCTTGATGCTCCTTCCTGCTGCATCACCGATAGCCAGGGAAGGTCTGTCCAAGCTTGCTGTCTTCCACCTCGTGACAGTCGCCATTTTTTTCTTTCCGCTCTGCAACCATGCGACCTCTCCGTCTTCCCCGTGCCTTGCGTTATGGAAGTTCTCTTCTCTCATTTGACTTCACTCGTGCCTGCCACCGCCGCCGCCGCCGCTGCTTGCTTGTCGTCGGTGCAGGTCAAGCGCTCATGGCCCTGAAGGCCTCGTTTCTTAACGTGGGCAACGTGCTGACGGATTGGAACGCCGGAAAACACAGAGCCGCCGGAGGGGAAGAAGACGACCATTGCTTCTGGCGGGGAGTCACCTGCGACAACTTCTCCTTCGCCGTCGTCTCTCTGTACGGCTCCTCCTCCCTCCTGAGAATCTGCATCTCATGGCCATGAACTCATGGATTTCAACTTTCTCCTTCTTTCTCCTTCTTTCTCCTCAGGAACCTTTCGAACCTGAATCTGGGCGGAGAAATATCTTCGGCGATCGGAGATCTCAACTTCTTGCAGTTCATGTAAGCCACCGCTGCTCAAAACCACGCCGCGCTCCTGTGCATCTCCTAAGCTTACCCACGCTCCATCCTTGACATGACCACAGAGACCTGAGAGGGAATCATCTGACGGGTCAAATCCCGGATGAGATCGGCGACTGCTCCTCACTGAAATGCCTGTAATCTTCTCTCCTCATACTCCTCTCCAAATATTCTTTCTTATTCTAGCATTTTAAAGTACGTCAATCTTCAGGGATCTGTCGGGGAATTACCTGGACGGAGACATTCCCTTCTCCCTATCCAAGCTCAAGCACCTCGAGGAGCTGTAAGTCCTCCATCTATCTCACTATTTCTCTCTGTTTGCTAAACACCGCCAGATTTGTCTCATCCGCAGGAACCTGAAGGGCAACCAGCTCACAGGCCCCATCCCTTCAACTTTGTCGCAGATCCCCAGCCTCAAGACCCTGTGAGTCATCTTCTCCGATTAACCTGGCCCGTGCGTACGATCGTGAGCCATGGGCTCTACGTTATTCGTCCCCTCCTCTGAGTCTCTGAGATCGTCCGCTGGCAGGGACTTGGCCATGAACCAGCTCACCGGCGAGATTCCTCGACTGATCTACTGGAACGAGGTGTTGCAGTACCTGTGGGTTTCTTACGGTTCAACCTCCTCGTTTTCCTCCTCCCGCCTACCAATTCGACTAATTTTTCTCCATGCAGGGGCCTACGAGGGAATTCTTTGACAGGGACGCTGTCCCCGGACATGTGCCAGCTTACCGGCCTTTGGTACTTGTGGGTATTCGAGTTCTTCCGCTCTCTCTCTCTCTCTCTCTCTCTCTCTGTTCCAGCATCTTCCTTGGATTTCTCCATTAACGACCTCCTGGCTTCGTTGTTCTGGATCATCCGGCAGCGACGTGAGGGGGAATAACATCAGCGGGCCGATCCCGGAGAGCATCGGCAATTGCACCAGTTTCGAGATCCTGTACGTCGCTCTGTCTGAATCATCTTCCTCGTTTAGTAGACGATTTCTTCTCTTTTTGCTGACGAAATGGGTTGAATGAAGGGACATCTCTTACAACCAAATCACCGGAGAAATCCCTTACAACATCGGATTCCTGCAAGTCGCCACGCTGTAGGTTCTCTTCGGTGACATCTTCGCCCGATCTCTGGTGCTCCTGACACTGATGAACCTCTTCTCTTCCTCCAGGTCCCTTCAAGGGAATCGACTGACGGGGAAGATTCCGGAGGTTATTGGGCTGATGCAGGCCCTGGCAGTCCTGTAAGCATTTATAAAATCTCATTACTCTATTTTTTCCGCTTTTTAATTATTTATATTTAAAAAATTGCAGTGGAGCTTGTTTTTATGTTGATTTGCTTGTTTCTGCAGGGATTTAAGTGAAAACGAGTTGGTTGGGCCCATCCCACCTATTATCGGAAATCTATCCTACACAGGAAAACTGTATGTTCTAGCATCTGATTACCACTTTATGAGTTCAAATGATTCATGAAATTACCTATTAATCTGTCATTAAACGTCTCCCCAGCTACCTGCACAGCAACAAGCTGAGAGGCTCAATTCCTCCAGAGCTCGGGAACATGTCCAAGCTCAGCTATTTGTATGTTTTTTTTTTTTTCGAGAAAATGCGGCCTTTTTTTCCATTTTTCGGAGCCTAATTCTGTCATCGCAGGCAACTGAACAACAACCAGCTGGAGGGTAGCATACCCCCAGAGCTTGGAAAGCTCCAAGATCTGTTCGAGCTGTGAGTCAAACTTTCCAAGATCTGGTTTTTTTTAATTTATTTTATCGGCTATTTTTCTGTCTGACCTGTGAGAACTGGATTATATAATATTTTCGTTAAATAGTATAGAGAAAATGACGTGGGTTTCTCATGTTAATAGGAATTTGGCTAATAACAACCTTAAAGGCCCCATTCCTCCGAACATCACCTCCTGCACTGCCCTCAACCAATTGTGAGCTTCCTTGTCGCCTCATATCTGCTGTAAGACTTTGTTGGAACGATTTTAATCTTGTGGGCCCTCCTTTCAGCAATGTCCATGGGAACCTGCTGAATGGGTCCATTCCTTTAGAGTTCCAGAGATTAGAGAGCCTGACATACCTGTAAGTCTCTCTCTCTCTCTCTCTCTCTCTCTATTCTGTGTGCTGATGATATGTTTCGATAAAACAGGAACTTCTCGTCAAACGATTTGTCCGGTGTGATTCCGGTTGAGCTGGGGAGAATAGTCAATCTTGACACTCTGTAGGTCAACAGTTTCCATCCATGGGCACTCTCTTTCTTGGGACCTCTGGATCTCTCTCCTCGGCTGACCTTACCTCCCCCTTGCCCATCTTCTCTCCAGGGACCTCTCCGATAATAACTTCTTCGGATCCATCCCAGAATCTCTCGGTGATCTTGAGCACCTTCTACATCTGTAAGTGGATTTTATTTTTCTGTTAATTTTCTAATACCGATTATTAACTGACATCAATTTTTCATCTTTCTCAGAAATCTGAGCAGAAACCATCTCAGCGGGCCCATACCAGCCGAATTTGGAAATCTCAGGAGCGTTCAAGTCATGTGGGTCATTTTAACCATTTTAATCTCATAAATCAATCATTTTTTTTTATTTAAGCTCTGTGCACTCATCAGACATCCATTTGTGCAGTGATATATCGTATAATCTGATGCGTGGGTGGATCCCAGAGCAACTGGGTCAGCTTCAGAACATCGAATCTTTGTAGGCTCTTCATCTTTTTCATCATCTCCTTCTATGATCTCCTATCCTGACTGTATATATATATATATATATATATATATATATATATATATGTACTTTTATTTATTTCCTATTTTGGAATATTTAATCAGGATCCTCAACAACAACAATCTATCTGGGGAGATTCCGAACCAGCTGATGAACTGCTTCAGCTTGATGTCCCTGTGGGTTCTGATCTCAACCCTTCCCCACCAGGATTCTCCCTCCTCCTACCTTCATAATTCTTACTTCAGCGAGCTCCCGTTTTGATCCAGGAACCTCTCGTACAACAATCTCTCCGGAGGTATCCCGCCGTTCAAGACCCATCCGACGTTCCCCCCGGCGAGGTCTTACAACCCTGCAAACCCTACCATCTTCTTCCCTCTGTGGCAGTTTCTCACAAGCTTCTGGCTTGCAGCTTCATGGGGAACCCGTTCTTGTGCGGCGACTGGGCGGGATCCCCCTGCGGAGCTCGGACCCACCAATCAAAAGGTCGTCTTTCTTCTTCGACGTTCCTTTGTGAGCTCGCCGTCTTCTTCCTCTGCTGCTAACGATCCAGAGCGGCATCCAGGGATGATCTCCGGCGGCGCCGTCGCCTGCATAACCCTAGGCAGCGTCGCCCTCCTCGCGATGGTCATGGTGGCGATCTACAGGTTCCGCCAGCCCCCGAAGGAACCCTACTCAAAGAGCTCCCCAAGGAGTAGCCTCCGTGGCCCTCCCAAGCTGGTGGTGCTGCAGATGGACATGGCCGTCCACACCTACGAGGATATCATGAAAAGCACAGAGAACCTCTGCGATAAGTACGCCGTAGGGTACGGCGCCTCCAGCGCCGTATACAGGTGCGCCCTGAAGAACTGCAAGCCCATCGCCATCAAGAAGCTCTACAGCACGAACCCAAATAACCTGCGGGAGTTCGAGACGGAGCTGGAGACCGTGGGGAGCATCCGGCACAGGAACCTCGTCAGCCTCCACGGCTACTCCCTCTCCCCTCACGGCAACCTCCTCTTCTACGACTTCATGCCCAACGGCTCCCTCTGGGACCTCCTCCACGGTGAGTCAGTCACCTTCTCTTCTCCTCCCTCCTCCGCAATGTTTTATCTTCTCTGCTCATCTGGTTCGCCGGTTGCAGGGCCGAACAAGAAGGTGAAGCTGGACTGGGAAACGAGGCTGAGGATCGCCGTGGGGGCCGCACAGGGACTGGCATATCTCCACCATGACTGCGACCCGAGGATTATCCACAGGGACGTGAAGTCCTCGAACATCCTGCTGGACGAGAACTTCGAGGCCCACCTGTCGGACTTCGGCATAGCCAGGTCCATCTCCTCCGGCAAGGCCCACGCCTCCACCTTCGTCGTCGGCACCATCGGCTACATCGACCCGGAGTACGCCCGCACCTCCAGGCTCACCGAGAAGTCCGACGTCTACAGCTTCGGCGTCGTCCTCCTCGAGCTCCTCACCGGCAAGAAGGCCGTCGACGGCGACTCCAACCTCCATCAACTGGTCAGTCTCTCTCTCTCACACACACGGTTTTCTTCTTCATCTTCTTCATCTTCTTCCTTCCTGGGCAGATTTTGGCGAGAGCGGACGATAACACAGTCATGGAGGCGGTGGACTCGGAGGTCTCGGTGACCTGCACGGACATGGGCATGGTGAGGAAGGTCTTCCAGTTGGCGCTGCTCTGCACCAAGCGGCACCCTTCTGAGAGGCCCACCATGCACGAGGTTGCGAGGGTGCTGGTCTCGCTGTTGCCGGCCACCGCCGCGAAGCCGTGGGGGGCAGTGCCGTCGGCGGCGGCGGCGCAGAAGCTGGCGGAAGTGGACTACGAGCGACTGCTAGCGAAATCGGAACAGAACCAGGGGGACTCGGGGGATCACAGCAGCTCCGACGCGCAGTGGTTCGTCAAGTTCGGCGAGGTCATCTCCAAGAACTCCCTTTGATCGTCGATCCGCCTCCTTTCCAGGAATCGCGGAGGTTGGAGGAGCCAAGTTTTGTTTTGTTGGAAAAAAAATATCAGTAGGTCGCCCGGGGGCGAGATGGGGAAAACGTCATAGTCTACGTCAACGGTGACTCGTGTACAATTTCTACGAGTTGGAGCTTAAAATGGTAGTTTTTAATATCTCGTGGACTTTCTTCAAAGGTCAAAGGATTCATATTAACAGGTTAATGATGTGCGCCAAAGGTGGGACGCGTGTGGGACCGGCAGCCTAACTCTTGGGAATAACATTTTGGCCCATTCACGCGTCTTTAAGCCCAATTGTTTGCTGATACATTTTCTACCATTTCTGCCCAATAATTATAAACGGCCCATTGGGCTATTTGGCCATTTATATCATTAGATACTACACTTCACACACTAGGAGGCCTCACGCGCCAAGAGATGAGAGAGAAAGAGAGAGAGAGACAGAAGGATATAGTTTTGATGTCAAGGCCGTGCTATTTATGACGCAATAATTTTGACGAAAAAAATATTTCTATAGAGGTATGTGTCAGCAATAGATCTTTTTTTTGATAATCATCCAGATAAAGATAAGGTAATATATACGACCACAATAATGTAGAGTTTTTTTATTCAGATATAATATTAGCCGATAGTTTTGAGTAAGTTTTTGTGCTTCTCTTTATTTTTTGACAAATAATCGAAATAAATGGAACTATATGTAATATATATATATATATATATATATATAAGAGTAGAGATAAATATATAATCGAAATAATTGGGATTATATATGTATTCGAACCCGCCAGAGGGAAGTCAAGCTCATGTTTGACCCATTTCGGACCCGCTACGATCACAGGCCCTACCGATTTGCCCAGGAACGAGGGCCGTTCGATCTGCAGGTAGGAATGGCTCCACCGGGCATCCGACGTGGCTGGACACCGCTTACGTGGACGTCTCACACCAGTCCTGTTGTCCGACAAGTGCGATGCTGGACATTTATTTGCATTGGAAGGGTGGGCACTCCCCTAGTCATTGCCCAGAAAAGGCAAATTTTCCCACGTCATCGCATTCACCGACGAGGGGTATTTCAGTACTTCCACTGGGCCCTCCTGCACGTGAATCGATGTTGTTCGGACAAGAGGAAAGAGAGGGAGAGGGAAAGCATGCGCGGTGTGATCACTCTCCTCCGACGCTCACACGGGTAGCTCCGTGGCCTGTCGACGTTCCGGACCGGGGCCCGGGCTTCAAGTTCTTCCACTTCATGGCCCAGACCCGGCCCAGTTGTGGAAAATGACCAAATTAGAAACACAATTATTTCCGGTATAAAATAGGGTCAATATTAATATATTTCATCGCCCTGATCCCTTCCAATTCCATAAAATTTCAAATTTAAGCAATAAATTATTTATTGTATATAATACCTTAAATATTAACTATTTTTTGATATACGAATGGAACTTATCTATTCGGGTGTAAATTTATGTGCTCGGTGGGGAAATGGGCCGGCGGATGGGGGTGCATAGCGGGCCAGTTGACGACGACCCGGAAAGGCGGCGAGTGAGGGGTCGCTTAATCTCCATTCCCTGAGTTTCTTCGGTTTTTTGCAGAAAAACCCTTCAATCCGGCGTGGGGCCCGCCAGTAAGCAGGAGTCGCGCGGGCCTTTCCACTTTTCTCCCGCTCCGCGGCTACGTCTTGGCGGGCGGCGGGGCCGTCACCCACTTCCTCCTGTCTCACTCTTGTCTGGATTCGAGAGCGACGTGCTCTCTCTCTCTCCACGCTGCTCTGCTACGGCCCTCCGCCGCCGCCGCTGTCGCCGGCGAGCTTTTGGATAGTCGTCGAGAGCTCGCTCCGCGATTCGAACGCGCTCATCCGTCCTGCTAGTTTGTTCCCTTCGAGAGCGGTATTTTTTTATCAGATTTGGATTTTCTCTCTCTTAGACACATGGCTCGAGGTTTGGTGTGAGTGGAAGGGTGGAATTGCGGGGAAGATCCGGCTTCCCGCCGTGTTCCATGGCTTCCGGGACGTACAGGAACGGCGGGGCTGCTAAGGTCGTCTCCAAGGCCGAGAGGCCGCCTTCGTCGCAGTTCGCCACCCCGAAGGCCACCTCCAAGTCGCGGGTGTCGTCGGCTGCGGGCGGCTCTGGCGTTCGTCGCTCCGGGTCCCTGTCGGGTGGTGCGAGGAATGACCCTGGAGGTACGTCCTCGTCTCTCTCCCTCTTGTCTGTGGCTTTATTTCTTTCTCCGTTGGTGTCATGGGCGCTGGTGTCATGGGCGCTGATGTCGTGCGAGATCTAGTGTCCGGCTGCTCCGTTGAGACGCACTATTCTCGGTGGACGTCTCTACATTAGCATGGGAATTTGGGGTATCTGGCATTCGGGTCTCCGTTCCGTTGAGAAATGGAAGATGGTACGGGGTATGCATATACTCGAAGTGGTCGCGAGATCTTGGTTATATTGTCTACCGCCTTGGATTCCGAGACACGCGACCGGAGATTACTTTGAACAGGATAAGGGAAACTTCTGGGCCAGGTTTTTACCATGGTAGCCACTTGGATTGTGACATGAAAATCATATAAATGCATAATGTCACTCGGGGAGGCATTGAGTGCACTCGCATGATGTTCCCGTTCTCGTGTGAGATATCTGACCATCTTTTTTCTGTTGTTGAGTTACACTCGTGATGAAGTTAAATTAGGTTCCCGACTTGTCAGGTAGGCACCCTTTGGGTCTAGTTGTTTGCTTTAAAGTGAAGGTCCCAACCCTGTGCAAGGTATAGCTCGATGATCCTAAGTCAGTTTCATGATGTTAAAAGAGGATATCGACAGGGCTCTATTACAGACTTCTTTCAATGTGGAGTATACGGCCAAGGATTTACAGGAGAAGTATGTACTTTTGGATTGGTTACATGCGATTCGCGTTTCAAAGGCTAGAGGTTGTGGTCAAGCACTCAATTGAGCTGGGATATAGCTTTTCCATAATCTTGCAGATTCAACGCTCTCTACTGGTTATTTCTCCCTTATGGCCCATAATAATTTCTGGCAATCTCTAGAAATGCTTAGATGTTATGAGCAAATGATATACACAATGTAGACTGTGTTGTCATGTTTCTATAATTATTTTCTTGGATTCAAGGCCTTTCTTTTAAAAGTATCCTCTCAAGGATGCTTCTTGGGCGTTATGCATAATTTTTGTTCAAAGTGCCTTTGATTCCCTTGATTGTACTTTTCATTTTCAACAATGCAAATGCACCCGCAGCAAAAAAAGTTTGTAGCAATGCTGCTTGTCTTTCATTTTAAAATTTATCATTGCCTAGAGGAAAGGAAGAGATGGAAAGCTGTCTAACATCAGAAACATGAAGACCTTCTATGGGGTGGGATATGAGGGCGATATTGGAGTGAAAGCTGGTAACTACTTGACTTTTTGCAGGCTGCGATTGACTGTACAAGGTTTACTTTTAGTTGAACCTGAAGCATTGCTGTGCCCATGGTGATGCCTCGTGGATAGTCAAGTCGACCTAGGTGCCTAGATGAGCATAAACATAACGTGCTTGTGTTCCCCTTGCTGGGTTTTCTTGGCTTCTATGAGAAGTGAGGTTATAGGCTTAATAAATAGTCCAGAGTTTATTTTTTAGTAACGAATTTGAAATACAAAGAAGCCAACTCTCAAGTCACCGCATAGCCAAGCACTTCAAGGTTTTCTGATGGAGGAAGAGAATAATCAAAGCTAATAGGTCCACGCAACCAGACCCTGTAAACTAGTTTACACATAATGGATATGTTCAAGGGCTATAGGCCCAGTAAATTCCGTTGAAAGATGTCTAAGCCCCACACAACCTTAGATATCTCCAGATTAAGCATACAATGTATCTTTAATAAAGTATGACTACACATGAACCTCACATGCTGAAAATCATGCAAACAATAGCGAATAACGAGAGGAAGAGGAGAGGGAATCACAGTCAGAACAAACACGATTTGCTTGAAAACTCTTAAATAGATAAGAACACTTGCTCACTACAAAGATCAAATGCTCACACTTCCTTCCAGATATAGAAAACTCATTACCATCAACGGTTGCATTCCTCTTTAACTAAAGCCCTAAATTGATTCTTTGTTGCCCGTTGCCTAATGACAAGGATCCCCCTCATCTAGCAAGCTTGATGCACGGCTAGTTTTGCTTCTTCACCAATGCTGCCACCATGGACCAACGTGAATTCAAGCCACTGACATACTCTCCATCATTGAAAGCTAATACTTTCCATTACGATAATCGCTGGCCCACCACCCACTCTTGGAGCAATCACACCTACGATAAGAACCCCAGTGACATATTCAAGAGTAATGTGAACACTGCCAATTGGTTCCCTTACTAGGGCATCGATTTACTGTATCCAGATTTATACTCCGACCATTTATCATCCTTGAACCTTGGCTCGTTGCCATTTGCAAGCTGAAATAGTCTTTCAGAAAATAAAAGCAAGATGGTATTCAGTGGACGGTCCTGCCAAGCCTTCCGTTCTGTAAATACTCCAAGAAGTCCATAGTGTTCACAGAACTTTTGGTCCAATGCGCCATCCAGGGCAGTGTTCGTGGTGTTTTTTTCTTTCTGAGACTTCCACATAATGTATCCTCCATTTCCATAGCCCTAGCATTTTGCCAAGAGAATACTATTAGTTTCGGTTCTTTAGACGTCCCTCCACTCCCCCCACCCCAAGAGTTTTGAATGCATCTTTTTTTTCCCATGTTCAGCACCTCTAAGAAACCAAGCCTTTGCTATTTCTTCTGATCTATTTGCTACAGTTTTTGCATCATGAAATTGACAAAGAAATAAGTACTTAGTGCAAAGTACTCATTTGAAAAGGATCCATCTGGTATTGCAATGATGTTTTTGCTTTGCAACCTTTGAGTTGTTCATCAAAGATAGAATATGTTCGTTCTAATCATGCCTCTTGTAGATTCCTCAGTTGGTGGCGACCCATATCTTTAATGAGAAAATGTAAATATAATCATCATATCACGATGTGTAGTTCTTTTGGTCTAGTAATTTATATCCCTGAATATGGTCTTTCGTAAGAGGCCTTTTCAAATCCAACTTCAGCTCTATATATTTTTTGCAGTTTTTTGGTATGGTGTGCGGCCTTCTATGCTTCACGAAGCTTTCTGAATTGGATCTCACTTTGATAGTGCTGACGGTTTATTTATATCAAATTATTGACTACTTTCGCCAGATATGCATCAGCATCTCAGATAATGTTTTCCATCTTCCACTGAGAAGGGCAATTAGACTGTAATCCGTGGCTTCTTTTTCCATTCCTTTCTGTAAGCTAAAAGACATGAATATCAGACCATCTGTAATTACAACCCCAAAAAGTTAGATAAGATCGCTTGTTGAATGGGCATGTATTCTGCAGAATGAACAAAAGAAGGGGAATGGATAGCCCGCGTAGGCAGAGGTCATAGTCACTACGGTGTGAACATCCCTATTAGGATGTAGATTGATCATCTATACAAAAAATGTTTGAACTTTATTCAGAAACTTGGGTGTGAACAAGATTGAAGCTAATACATATAGGCCTCTTTCAGTACTCTACGAGGGCTATTATTCACTTTTCAAGTTAAAGATTCATCACACTCGGGGAGTCATTCCAAAATTGTTTCGCAGAAGCTTGTGTTTCAGAAAAAGAAGAGATGTCTATTCAACGATTGTATCTATTTAGCCCCTGAAAGCACAGAGTTTGATAACACAGATGACTGCAGACCAGTGAATCCGTTGATTTACATCTGTGCACCTGCGATAATGGCTACTTGTTGGCGTTTTATTTATTATTTTATTTTGAGGGGGGTTGCTCATTGGTTGAGAAGGTGTGCTGGACAAAGTGCAGTGCAAGTGCTGGATTTGAGGACGGTTTGGTTCCTACTGATTATTCCTTTGTGAAAAACCTTTTAGTTAATACAGGAAGCATACGTGGACAGTCATTCAAATTTAAAATATTTTTCCGTTTTCCTTGTTGTTACCGGCCTTTTGCTGCTACATGAGGATTTCCCCTTTTCCAACATTAACGTTCCTTTTTCTTAACGTGAGTAATTTTCAAAGGACTGCCGGCTTTTAGTTGAGTAGATCTGGTTTGGATTTCTGTTCTGCGTGCATCTGGTGACTGACTAATTTATTTAAATGGACCATTTTAGATTTTTTTCCTTTGGATGATAAATGTTTTTGCAGGAGTATTTTAAAGATTTTAGACTCAGCCAGGTACTGTCTAAAAGGGAAAAACAAAGAGTGCGAATTTCATGTAGCTAATTTTATTTTGTCAATGTGTTGGTAACCTTTTTAAAAATGATTATTCAGTTGGTGATATCCAGATTAATTTATATTTTTGTGTAGAATCTATGAAAATAGTATTCTATTTACTTGCTCGTAGGTAAGATTTGTATTTACTTGCTCATAGGCGAGATTTGTATTTACGTGCTAAGTGTTCTGTTATATTGTACATTTTGACTTATTTTTAAAGTTGAATGAGGATATGAATGAAGATATACAGCCAGGCTATCTTGTACACTGCATTCGTTTTCACCCGTGTTTAAATTCCTATGTTAAAATTACATTCATAATCTTATGGATGCTTGTGCAGTTCCTGGGAGAGTCCGTGTAGCTGTAAGGCTCCGACCACGAAATGCGGAGGAATTGGTGGCAGATTCAGATTTCGCTGACTGTGTTGAATTGCAATCAGAGGTAGTACTGGTGCATCATCTTTTTTACTGCATGCATTTAAAGGAAAGGAAACTTATTAGCCAAAGATCTCTGTTAATTTGTGGTCTCGTGTAGAAAACTATGCTATTGGGTGGATGGTTTTTGTTAGCTAATTTCAATTCTTTTTATCCTGTGTTTTAGCTTAAAAGGTTAAAGCTGCGTAAGAATAACTGGGATTCAGACACCTATGAGTTTGACGAGGTGCTAACAGAGTTTGCATCACAGAAACGTGTGTATGAAGTAGTGGCAAAACCAGTTGTTGAGGTAACTTTTTTCTAACCATTTCTCATTACTTCATGTTCAAGTTTTGCTAACTGCTGATGGCCATTATTTGGAAAGGAAGATCAGCTGGCATTTGTTAGTGCTTTAAATGTTTGACGTGATATTGCTTTCAGTTTTGCGCTGACAGTCTGGTAATATTGAATGATTTGGTTATTTTGATTGACTTCTCAAATCTTTTATTGATAAGCGCTAAACAAGCCTTAATTCCTGCAGTCAATTTTATGATTGAGATTTAATTCTTCTCAGTATGAATTTAAAGCAATGTTCAAATCGTCGCCACCATTTTTTTGTATATATTGTAATTGAAATCTGAGGTAACTTTTCTCAAAGTTTTCTTTCATACTGTTGCTTTCATTATTTGTCATAAATATATCGTTTATATTTGTAAGTGTGTCGCTGATAGTGTGGGAAAGAACATTCATAAAACATTGCTCTCTAACAAAGTGCTCAGAGAGTTTGAATTTATTTGGGCCGTTATCAATGGACATACAACTCAATGTGGTTAAAAATGGGCCCTATCTGGCAACAGATGCATTAATTTTGAACTGACTTGGCTTTTACGTTAGTTAATGCTACGATATTGTAGTTCTTGAGCATAAGCGTTTCTGTAATTAAGATTATCAACGTACTGATCTTGATCCACGCTGTCATTTCTAATGTGTGCTAATGTTTACTTATGTTTATCACATAGACGAATAATCCTTACCATTATTTAAGATTTTTGTGAAGCTTATCTGCTTGTACTGAAGATTTTAGTGTGTAGGGCATATTGCAATTGGGGTGCTTTTGGAGCAAGTCATTAGTCTGGTGCAGAATATTGTAGTCTTCTTGGTGAAGCCTACAAATTTTAATTGCTTCTCACCTTGCTTGACAATTACGATGCATTTTTTCTTAAATTGGAGAGAAAATCATACGATACCCTTATTACCACTGGGCTGTTAAGTTTCAAGTATGTATCTATTTTCTTGTTTAAAATGTCCTCGGTGCAATCTTGTTCATTTTCATCTCTTTTTTTAGTTAACCATAAATATTGTCTTTCCCAGTTTGAAAAATAATTTGAATTTTCTACTCAATCGATGTTTTTGTGATTGCATGCAAATATTTGACGTCTTTCACCCGAGTGACGTGCAGTGAGACGCTGTTGTTGGTAACTGGAGACCGACGTGCAATGGGAATGCTAGACATGTTTTTGGAAAAAAAAATAAAAAATCTTTGGAAACACTTTGTGGCAGTCATTGATTAAATGCCCTTGAGGCTGACCCATTTGAGTGATTCATCCAAACGAAGATACTTCTCTGAGTTAATAACTGGCGTGAATTTGAGCAACACAGTGCACGAATGATAATTTGATTGCTTGTGAAATATTCTAGAAGAATTGTTGTTCAGTGAGTTCTTGGTTTTGGATGTTTTGCTTAAATAATGCAAGTAGGATGGTACGATCAAGTTTAAATGATCATGGTTTGATAGGCTCTAAAGATTGCAAGATTAAAGTTTTACCCATCATTTTTCTTATCCTTCCGATTTTCTCAAGTTTCTTTTCCCAACGTTTTGAATATTTCTGTAGTGTAGCTGAACTCTTCAGGATTGTGCCCAGGTCGCACGATCTATTTTTAGATGCTTCTTGTCCTTTTGCCTTCCTCTTGGCAATTCCTTCAGGTTTAATTATATCTTCAAATGATAAATGTTAGTTTGGATTGATCATCTCAGATGTTCTGATGTTTTCTTATATATTTATACAATCTCTTTACCAGTTTATCTATCTATGGTTCTCTCCTCCCATTCTCCTCCTCGTGGTCCCCAGTTTCATTAGAATCTTAAATTTGTGCACAAGCTGATATAGCCTAGAAGCTAGAATACGTGAGGACAGTCATTTACTTTGTTGATACGTTTTGGTTAAAGCTGTACAATAATATCTATTATACAGAGATAACCTAATCATTAGTATTTAATTTGTTTGGCGCCAATTTTTCTCATTGAATCTTGAATCCCATAATTTTCATGTCACCTTGCAGCTGTTATCTTTGTTTATGCCAGTTTTGCCTTCTTGTACATGATGACTTTTCTTCTGTGCAGAGTGTTCTTGAGGGATACAATGGTACGATTATGGCTTATGGACAAACTGGTACCGGGAAAACTTTTACCCTTGGGAGACTTGGAGAGGAAGACACTGCAGCCCGGGGAATCATGGTCCGTTCTATGGAGGACATTCTCTCAGACATTTCTCCAGAAAATGATTCCATATCTGTCTCCTACTTACAGGTTGTTCACCTACCAGGCTCAGCAGTAGTCAGTTATGTTTGCTAACAATAAATCTAATATCTTGATCATAGTTAAGTCTCATTTAGCAAGTTTTTCAGATATCGATATTTTATATCGGCTAAAGGTTTCCTTCTAACAATCATTTGCAGCTTTACATGGAAACGATCCAAGATCTCCTTGTTCCTGGAAATGATAAAATTGCCATAGTTGAAGATCCAAAAACAGGGGATGTTTCGGTACCTGGAGCAACTCTAGTAGAAATTAGAGACCAGAGGAGCTTCGTAGATCTTCTGAGGCTGGGGGAGGCTCATCGGTTTGCTGCCAATACGAAGCTAAACACTGAATCTTCTCGCAGTCATGCTATTCTCATGGTAATATTGCTAAACTGAAAGCAGTTTGCTAGGTAATGCTGCTAGATCTAGCCGAACATTTTAATTATGCTTAGATGAAAATTTCCATGTCGTGCAGGTGCATGTGAGGAGATCTGTGAAGCCAAGGCATGAAAGAGAAGCATCTATCTCATCTTTAGATAATGGGACTTCCTCTCCTTTGGTTAAATCGTTGAGACCTCCAATTGTTAGAAAAAGCAAGCTTGTAGTTGTAGACCTTGCGGGCTCAGAAAGAATAGATAAATCAGGTATGGTAAGCACCAGGTTTTTTACGTTTTCTAGTGTGTTTAGTCTGTTGGTTGATTTTGTCTATTTTTATGTGGATCCTTCGTGGTATGTCTCTTCCTTTTTCGTTATCCTTGCATTTAAATTCACAGAGGAAAAACAATGATTCGTGGTATGCCGTTGACTCTTTGCTAACTTCCTCATGATAGGAAATGGTTTGCTGGATCTTTATATCATTCATCAAATTTGTACTTTTGTTTTGGATGCTATAGTGGAAAATGATATGTTGTTATTATTAACTAAAAAACATTTAGATGCTAGAAGCTTGTGGTAGAATCATCATGTTTTAAGAGTGGTTTTGGAATTGGCATAATCAGATAAAATATCTGGTTTGGTAAGAATGCGAACTTTTGGTAATTTTTGTCATAGCATGTACCATGGAAAAATAATGTCGTGGGCACTTCCCAAATAGTAATCGGATAATTGATCTAGAATGGTTCGGTAATCAGCTGATCTTGATGTTTAAAATCCACTACTCGATGTTAATTTTCAGATGATAATATGCACACCTCATGAGGCGAATGAGCTTTTCCAGTTTAAGTTGGTATACATGTAGGTTTGAGCAGTAACTAGATAGAGGATCCATAACTGGTCTTTTTCTAATGGAGTATGGCAATGTACCTACATCAGTATGCTAATTTTTTTTTATATGTATATTCATTGTTGGCCGCCCCAATTGTACTCAAGGTTAGAATAAAACTGCTACAAACATTCTGGAGATCAGGATATTGAGGTGACGGGCCGGTTTGCTGCATTCAGTACCTCATCTCACACAACCTTTTAAATTCTTGAAGGGGATGGTTGCCACACAAAAGTGGTTGGACATGTTTAGTGAATTATGATGTCTCTTGTTACGAGTTAAAATACTTGTTTTTTTGTAGCAGATAATTTTTTATTAATTCTCTGTTGCATTTGATATTTTTTTCTGATTTTATTTTTTAGTATATTAGCTCAACTCATTTTTATCGTAAAATCTTCAACTTTCTTCATTCCTGTATTCCACATCGTGCAAATGGTTTTCTTTTTGTCAGGTTGTATTGATTGACTTGAGAACCTGGAATTTTCTTATTCAACAGTTGTCGTAGTGCTCCAATGCCATTCATTTAGGGTCAATAATTGTTGAGTGTTTTCTTTGTTAACCATCTAATATGCTGTTGGCTGCAGGAAGTGAGGGGCACACACTGGAGGAAGCGAAGTCTATCAATCTTTCACTAAGTGCACTTGGAAAGTGCATTAATGCACTTGCAGAAAATAGTCCGCATGTGCCGTTTCGTGATTCAAAGCTTACAAGGCTGCTTCGAGATTCATTTGGTGGTGAGATAGTGTTAAACTTGCGAACTTTTCGTTTTTAGTGGGATTTTAAGTGCTAGTTATCAAAGTAGTCATGTTTTGATGGTCCTTTATGGTTGATTGGACACATCCTTGTTTTACGGATGGTGGTTTTCATATCTTTAGATTTGAATTCTTGCAAAATTTCATGATTTGATCATCTAGATCGTTCACATTTACTTATTATCTTTTGACGTTTCATTTTTTTTTATTTTGAAACATGGATGTTTCTTTATGCTTACATTGGAGCTTTTCTATTTATTGTGCTTTACTATCTTGGCCTAATGGAAAAATCGAAGCAATAGTATTTGTCATAAACAATTATTTATTTTGTAAAATTTCCATGTCATTTTTATGGGCACAATTTTTGGGGCCGTTGTATGTTATTTGGTATTATGCTATTAAGAAGAAAGATACCAGTAGAGTATGGAAAAGATTTAATAATTGGCTTTATAAAATTTGTTGGTTTAGGATTGCATTCATGTAGAGGATATTGCCACTAGCTCAATTTTATTGCCCATAACCACATGGATTGTGTTACCTTGTATGTTGCATTTGTGTAGCAATGCAGATCCATGGATTGCCCTTCTATTCAAGCATGTCTGACTTGTTGGTTTCAAGTATGTTTGTCTAATGTCTGCATTGGGTGATCAGGAACTGCCAGGACATCATTGGTGATAACTATTGGCCCATCACCGCGCCATAGAGGGGAGACTGCCAGTACCATTATGTTTGGGCAGAGGGTACTGTTCTCATTCTTCGTCAACCATGTTCTTCTGTCTCAAAATTTTGCTCATATTTTCTTATAACGATTTGTTGGGTTCATGTTTAGTTCAGAGGCTGTCAGTAAGTCGTCTGTGTCACTGTTTTTACTTTTAAATATCTTGCGTGGATGTTCTAATTTTACATTGAAATTTTTTTGTATGTTCTCTCGTTTTAATTTAAGTTGTCAAATGATTCGTATTTCGGTTTTTTTCCTCCCAAGGGCTATCTGCCATAATGATATCTGTGACTCTTTTAGTTGAGTGAGAAGAAACGTAGATTTGTTTTCCGGGATACAGTTCTCAAGGTTTTTTTGGCACGGATGTCAGATAGTTCTCTTGGATGTTGGATATGCAAAAAAAGATTTTTCTACTCTTACCGGCTTGCCGTCTCATTCTGGTTAGTGAATTGTACTGGTTGGATTTTATAGGATGCAATGTTGGATAGGTTTACCTAAATGAGGACGCGTGGTGATTGTGGTGACTTGATGAAATTTCTTACTTATCACATGAATCACACATGAGTCATTTTGAGTTAACTTACTCAAAAAAGTCAACCCTTTCAAGAAAAAGCCTGGTTGGAACCAGTCCAGACCACTTTACATTTCTTAAAGCTGGTTGCTGTCATTTGGGGAAGATAAGTGGTTGAAATTATGGAAGAAGAGAAAAAAGGGTGGAATAAGAGAAATTTTTGGTGGTGCTGCTTGCTCTTGTCCAAAGAAGCTTATCAATAGCATGCAATGAGAGGAACCGGCAACATTAGATTGAATTTTCAGTAGATCGATTGGGACGGGAAAATACATGTAAATGAAGGGAACCGGCGGATGTGAGAAAGGTGTCAAAATCATCTGCGTAGGGTCAGATTGGACTTTATCTTCTTGTCCTGTCTCCATGCATAATGGAAGAAGCCAAGAATAACTCAGTTACTTGTGAAATATTTCCATTCTGCCTTAATTATACCCACCCTGTAAAAACGATACTCCAACTGATGAATTTTTCAGCATCGGATGTGAAGGCTCTGGTGGGTGCCTCAGTTCCTTCCTGTTCCCAGAGCAGAGGCACAATAAACTGCTGAAGGCTGTTTTTTTGGGGAGATGTGCTCTTTTTGTTCTCTTGCTGTTGTGGCCTCAACACAATTCTGGCATGGCAATTCTCTCTTCTTTTCCGTGCGGCCTGTGATGTTTCGATCCTTTATTTCTGCCTTTCTCTCTTTTTTCTAGGGGCTCCCGGATCTATTTGTCAAAAAAAAATTAGTGGGTTTTTTGGCTAATGCCTTTGTTTAAAAACATCTGCAGTTTCGGCATGTCTTTTGCTAGTTCAGTTATTACTTCTTTGGTCAAAAAAAGAAAAAAAAAGAAAAGTTGGAACCCTGAAGTCCCGTCCTAAAGGCCGAGGGCTATTTTTACGATGTGAATACAGATATCTATTCTAACCAGTCACTCTTATCCAAAAGGATAGGGACTACCCAGTGTATCACTCGTGTTTATCCTATACTCCACTCAATCCAAGTCTCCCACAAGGATGGATGTTCAAGGGTATTTGCAAAATGATTTCCTTGATCGCCTTTCTATCGCTTATACATAAACCTTTCAAAGGTCTCAAAGGCTTATGTCCTGTGTTTTTTCTGCTTCGACTGAGGCCAATGTTATGTCCTGTGTTTATTCTTCTCTGTACCTGCCGCTGTTTCTTCTTCTTTTACTTCTTATTTCTCACGTCGGTTTGGTATTGTCACTTGTATCCCCTTGCTTCTCCATTCATTGTTACTCTCTGCTCATGGCGGATGAAATCGAGGTTGGGATGGGGGTTAAAAACATATGCTTATCTTGGAGTTCCATTTCAGCTCTTGGTAGCGTTTTTGGTTTCATTACTTTCTTTCTGCTTTGATTGCCTGCTTCCTTTTCACTTTAGGGGATCAGCTGATTAGTTTTTCGTTTCCTCTGCTATGAAACGTGTTTAATTCACTCCTAGAAAGGGCTCGATGAATATGAACTCTAAACTTTTTTAGTATTTATGTCCCTCTGAGTATTGATATAACATTCCAGGCAATGAAGGTAGAGAACATGGTCAGACTAAAGGAGGAATTTGATTACAAAAGCATGTGCAGAAGGCTTGAGATCGAATTAGATAAATTAGTTGCTGAGAATGAAAGACAACACAAAGATTTTGAGGATGAACTGGAGAGGATAAAAGTAGAAGCACAGAATCGTGTATCTGAGGCTGAGCAAAGCTACAGTACTGCATTAGAGGTATTGTGCCCACAAATGTCTATTTTCCTCTGGATTCTTTGAGAGTATAGCTGATTTTTTTGTAAAAATGATCTTGTTGTATTGTTAGAATGATTTGGTGGTAATCACTGTTTGGTGCTGTTCTCTTCTTATTTTAGCTTTATGTGGTGGACAGATTGGCATTTATTTTGATAATAGACTTGTTTATGTAATCCTTATCTTGTTCGGATGTATTTCTCTTCTTCTTTATTTGTGGTAAAATATTTTCATCTGCAGCAGGAATGATAATTTATTTTGCATTAGTCCTTGGTTTATTGGTAGTTTTTTTGCATTGATTTTTCCGAATCTCAAATCTTGATGCTATGCCTGCTCATAACCTTGAAAACTACCATCTGTCCATACTGAACAATATTCATGAACCAACTACATAAAATTTCTTGCTCAGCAGAAAGAATAGATCCAATGCTAATCTATCTGAATCCATATCGTCCAATTCAACTTATGCCCTCTTCTTCCCTATTCAAGGATACGAGGTGATTTGGGAACCATATCGTGATGTCGTGTTTTGAATTCTTAGATGTGTCAGACCAATTCAGCATGATTTTTGGGTTAATGCTTGTCTGTGGCGCATTATCACCATTTCTCCAGTTCCATATTTTTCATCTTTAAATCTGTGGCTGTATTGTTTTACTTTGAGACTATTTATTGATTAACATCGATTTTTGGATTTTTTCGTTTTTATAGAAAAAATAGAATAATCTAGGTCTTTAGTAATTTTTCGTTGTGAAAGCAAAGAGGGAGGAATAGAATAAAATAATTTGTTCAGAAGATTCTGCGTTCTCCCAAAAAGGATTTCAAAGCATCTGACTTATTCTTCGGGTAACAAAGCTGGAGTGGCACTTAATGTAATCGAAGAAAGCTGATTGATAATTTATAGACGTGCCACTTAAGGTAAACAGGTTAGGGTGTTAATCTAGGAACAGATCCAGTTACTCAAATACTCCACTTTTATTTCCTTAATCTTTCTGTTTATGTCGTCATAATCTTCCCACTAACTTTTTCCCGCGTTATCCTTGGATTTAATGTACTTTGACATTGTGCCTCGTGTTCTTATAAACTTCTGACGGCAGAGTAGGGCTTCGTTCATTATCATGGTTTGTCTATTGAACGTTTGAGTTGAAGAACGATAGACTCCCATTCATGAGAAATCTAGGGATTTCATATCATTGTCCCAGAGAGAACAGGAGATTAGCTTCTTGTCACCGTAAGAAAGATGGAAAAAGGTGTTTAAGTATGTGCCAGAACAATGATGAACTTTCTCATATTGTATAAAATTTAACTTATACTGAGATTTTTTTTCCCTAGAATTTGTTTGATGTTCGGTGCTGGTCGTCTTAGCTACCATTTTAGGGTTAAGTTTATTACTGCATGTGGCTATATCTATTTTTCCTTGCAAAGTCTTTTTCTTGTCTTTCTGAAGCACTAAATTTTTCATAAGAAATTCTTCATTTCGTTATTTTGTAGAATGAAAGGTTTAAATATCAAAAAGATTATTTGGAATCTATTAAGAAACTTGAGGAGCAGTGGATGATGAAGCAGCGGATGCATGGTAATCTGAAAAGTGAAGTTCAACCCAGAGATTACTTGGACAAGAACTGTAATGGAGAGGTTTGTGTTTTTCCTTAGCCAAAATGTTTTTCCATTTTCTTTATCTAGTAGGTGATGCGTTCGTATGACATCTTTTTTCATTAATTTCTGCTAATGAAGGACTCCATAGTTTCATTTAGTGGTCCTAATGTAATTTTGCTTGCGTCAAACGGACTTCTACTGGATAGGGGAATGAATTCATAGCTCTCGAATTATTTGTTAATTTTTTCTCCTGATCAATTAATAGAAAAGTTGCAATATCTGTGTTGGCAAGGAATATGTTTGCGATATTTTTAGGACAACTCCCAAACTGCTATTATCTGTATATGCCTGGTCAAAAGTTTTATTTGCTGAGATTAGCAATCTGGTAGTCGACACCAATAGCCCCCATATTTAAAGATACCAATGATGATATATTTCCCAGGATTTTGATGGGGTCTTATTCACGGCTGTGGAAGTTTTTTCCCATTATTGTTATTTTTCTTTATTTTTACTGGTCATGTGCCTTGGACATGGTTGAGTCGTTGCTTTTCTAAAGTGATCTGATATTCTTGATTGAAGGGTCCAACTTCGTCTGTCTCAGAGGAGGTTTCTGAAGTGAAAGCATTGCTTCAGAAGGAAGTACTTGCGAGAAAATCCGCAGAAGAGGAGGTTAAGAATCTTAGAAATCAATTGGCACAGCTGAAGAGGACTGAGGTATGTCAACCTATTGGTATCTGGATGCTGCATCTCTAACTCAAATTAATTTAAGGATCTTGTCGCACATGAGAGACTTCATCTCATTACAGGCAACTGGAAGCACTGAAATCCTAAAGCTCCATAAAATGCTGGAAGATGAAACGTATCAAAAAGGTAGACTCGAAGAGGAGATCGCTATGCTCAGGAGCCAGTTGTTACAATTGAGTCTTGACGCTGACGAGGTATGAGGATGTTTGTGACGGATAGATACTTCCATGAATTTTGAATATTTCCTTGATGCTTTCTTCTTTCATATATGCGTGCGATCTAATATCCGTTGTCTATGCCAAGTCCCGCTTCATTTTATGATTAAAATTTAGGAAAAGAAATTATTTGTTTAGATCACATTCGGATTCTTCTTGTATTTAGACTAGGAGGAGTCTTGAGCGCAGTGAGCCGGGAAAAGTTTCCAATGGCCTGGAGTCTTTCATGTCCCAAGCCAGGCGACCACAAGTCAGAGACTCAGGAAATGGACAGAAGGCCTACATTGCTAAACTATTTGAGCAAGGTGACTTCTAGTTTTGATTACTGTAATGTTTGCAGTGGGACTACAGAAAATTATCTTATTCTAATTATTTTTTATCATATTTATGACTCCTTATTTTCAAAAATGGCAGTGGGACTACAGAAAATCTTGTCATTGCTTGAGTCTGAAGATGCTGATGTTCGGATCCATGCGGTTAAAGTACTTGCAAATCTAGCAGCTGAAGGTAGATCATGTGGTTTTGAATGTGGCTACATTTTTCATCCCCTGTTTACAAGTTTTTTGAAATGAGCCTGACATTAACAACGCATTTATAATATTTTTTAGAAAGTATACGGGTAAAGTGCAGTTTCTCGTCTGCCGTTTTATTTTGCCATCGATCCCCATAGATTGTTAACAAAGGATGACATTATTTCGTTAGGGTTTTTGTGTACTTCCCTTAGGTACATTGCTCTTTACAAGTGTTAAAATTCAAAGGACTCGATCCAAATTATGCAGAAAATTGAATCCTTGAGTTCTATCCTTTCACAAGTGTACATTCCCTCTCGGTGATCTTATATTTTCGTGTAGACAACACAGTACTAGGCTTTGAGAATTTCTATACTTATTATCAGTAGGTTTTTCCAATTTTGGACATACGATTAATATGCGTATAACAGAGTTATATTGTAAAGTTGGATGCTGTAGAGTTTTGGGCAGTTGAGGAGGCATGCATCAACGAGCTTCCTGTTAACATACGTTTGTGCGCTGAGCATAGCGGTGATAAGATCTTAAGAGGGAGGATAAAAATTGAGCATTTCAGATGAAGTGTTCATGGTGTTATTGTCCTCCCAGGTCCAAACCAATGCCAGATTGACGGTTTTGGTGATATATATTGAGTTTCTAGATGTTTTTTAATTGTTGATTCTTGTGCATTAATTTTTAATACGTTCAGTAGATTCTGACTAGAGAATCTCAATGCCTGTGGATCCGCAACAGCTGCTTTAACAACATTATCTGGGCCGGATTAATAACCTCGATTCACAAGTCACACTTGCTCCCATTTAACGTGATTATTGCTGGTTCTTTGTTCCCTCAGTGATTCTTGCTCTTCCATTGGTGCAATCTTGCGGGTCTTGAATGATAAAACTTCCAAAGAGAGTCATTTGTCTATTTTATTGGGAACCACTTTTCTTTTAGGTTCTTTGGGCATAAATATACTGAGCCCATTAACATATAATGAAGAAGAGAAGGTTAGCTCCCATGGTTAACAAAGTATTACCGCTATCATGGCGCTTCATATCAGCTTGAAGTGGGTTAGCGTTCACAAGTTTGTAGCCGAAAGTGAATGATTTTTCACCGATCTTTATATTTTTTTTACTATTTTACCTTCGGAAAATTATAATAAAATGAAGATTTTGGAAGCGACGGCCCTTTTACAAGAAGGCTTCTTTGGGCCGCTGAAAGCATTCTTATTTGCCCCATAACCCCGCAGAAGCAAATCAGCAAAGGATCGTGGAAGCTGGGGGCCTATCGTCCTTGCTGATGCTCTTGAGAAACTCTGAGGACGAGACAATACGGAGAGTTGCAGCCGGCGCCCTTGCCAACCTTGCAATGAACGGTAAAATACACTCTGTTCATTCATGGGAAATCTTTCTCTTTAAGGTAATAATGCCGTTCTCTGTGGCATGATATGGGATTTCTCTCTCTCTATGACATTTCTTTCTTCTTTAGAAACCAACCAGGAGCTTATAATGTCTCAAGGGGGCATCACCCTGCTGTCGATGGCGGCCACCAATGCTGAGGACCCCCAGACTCTCCGGATGGTCGCCGGGGCCATTGCTAATCTCTGCGGCAACGGTATAATCCCATGCTTATATCCTGCAAATATTTCCTTTTTCTCCAAAGTTTATACTTACCACTATGAAGATGATTGAGAATAATAGTCAAAGGCATCCTCTCCCACACATTCATTTGGTTTCTCTCGCTCCTTTTCTAGTGTCAATACAAATACACGCGTATTTATCTATTCATTTATTTATTTATTTGCTTGCCTGAGGAATTTTGCATTTGTTCTACAGATAAATTACAGGCAAAGCTCAGAAGCGAAGGAGGCATCAGAGCATTGCTTGGGATGGTTAGGTGTGGGCATCCTGATGTTCTTGCGCAGGTTGCCCGTGGAATCGCAAACTTTGCAAAGTGTGAGTCGAGGGCATACACTCAAGGTAATCAATGATGATGAACGTTGACCCTGTCGAGAAAAGTCAATGCTCTAATCGTGCTCTCTTTTCCTCTTTTTTTTTTCTTTTTTCCTGTATTTTTTTTTTGATGTTTTATTTTTAGTTCGTCCCCAATTTTCTCCAAATTTCTTTACTCTTCGATTTTTTTCGAGGATTTTATGGATTATTATAACCAAAAATATCGTCTCACTTCTCTTCGATTCGCTTCGTTTCATCAAGTTTTTTTCTGAACGGACCAAAAAAAAAAAAAAAGGAACAAAAAACGAGTAAAAGAAAGTGTTCATTCATTCATCACGACCCTACCGCATTCGTGCCTTTGCAGGTAACAAGAGCGGAAGATCCCTCCTCATCGAAGACGGAGCTCTTTCTTGGATCGTCAAGAACGCCAACAACGAGGCCTCACCGATCAGGCGCCACATCGAGCTCGCCCTCTGCCACATCGCCCAGCACGGTGAGTCAACGCGCTTCTCTCACAATCAAAATTTCCGTTCCTGTCCGTGACGGCAGTCTCCTGCCCCTCCGGCTCCTCAGAAGTCAATGCCAAGGACATGGTCAACGAGGGCGCGCTTTGGGAGCTCGTCCGCATCTCCCGCGACTGCTCCCGCGAGGACATTCGGAGCCTCGCCCACCGGACGTTGACCTCCAGTGCTACCTTCCTGACGGAGCTGCGGCGGCTGAGGATCGAGTGCTGAAGAAGAAAGAAGGTCCGCCTGCTGCTGATTGGCCTCCTCCCGAACATCGGGAAGAAGCCCACCGGGGCCCACCTCCATTTTTGGCGATCGGTTCCTCGCTCCTCAGCAGAGTCTCGCTCTTTCGCCGTCGTCTTGTATAGCTGCTTACCTCTCTGGAAGCCCAAGTGATGGCCGCCAGCTACTGCAAGATGGGCGCGTAGAGGTGGCGGGAGGGTGACGTTGATTTCATTCTCTCGGTTATATCTCCGCCCACTCGCTATATCGTGAGTATCGCCGCAATATTTTGGACGCGCCCCCCATTACTTGGATTGATGTCTTGAGCTGGTAGTAGTTAGGGTAGATGTATGTGGCTACTTTTGGAGGGGTTAAATACCAAATATAGCACATATGTTTAAGTTTCGTGATAAACAGTAGAAAATGGAGATCCTCATAAAGACCGATCAGCTATTAAGAGTTGACTTTTCCACCCCGATTTTATGGAAAGTTGATTGATGTGTGATCGGTTGGCCTTTGACGCAGACCCACCATATACCTGTACAGGTTGATATTTCTACCGGGTCTAGATCGGACCTGACTAAGGAAACTCGAGAAAAGGGGAGTGGGTTTGAGTCCCTCGCAGGAGAGAGGGCGGCGGAGGTCCCACTCAGAACAGAGCAGAACTTCCCCAAGCTCCAGCGTCAAGGGATAGATATATAGATAGATAGATAGATAGAGAAAGAGAGCCTGTCGTGACCAACACAAGCTCGTTGATCACATCTCTGCCGGACAGGCGGCGACAACCGTGCACTTGGCCGACCTCCTCTACGCCGGCTGGCGGTGTTCGCTGTTCCATTGGAGAGGCCAGTCGCCATGCCACTGCACCAGAGGGACAATCGCAGGACCAACCGAGCCCAAAGCCAGACGACCTCCGCGATCCCACGCTAGCCTCGAAGATGGGATTCCTCCGCCGAGAACGAGGTGGCTCCTTCCGTTTTCAACTCCATCTCGAACCTCCACACGTAGTTGAGACCGACGAGGAGCTCCGCGATGGCCGCCTCCGTCTTCTCCCTGCCGGCGAACCACAGTGTTTGCAGCAGCAGGACGTCGGTCCTTGGAACTGTCACGCCCCACCGCTGCTCCAAGCTCCGGTCCGCTTGCCACCTCACCGTGTTATGGGCCAGAGGCGATAGCCATGAAATGATCCGCGCCATGGCCGTCCGCCACTTACCGGCGAGCGCCGCGTCGCCGGCGGCGGGGTTCCTGCCGACCCCGCGCAGTCGAGCCCGCAGAAGAGCCCGCAAGCTCGCGGGGAGCATGGCGTAGAGGCCGTGCTTCGCGTCGAACGGGATCAAACGCGGGGCCTTGATCATCTTGTCGAGGAGAAGGATGATATTTGCGTAGTGCAATGACATCGCGGCGGCGCCGAGGGTGTCCGCTGGCGGCCGAAGAGCCGCCGCATTGGCCTCGAAGAAGCCGAGCTCCTGCTGCTTCCGCGTTGTGGAGGGGAAAGACTCCGGCGGCAGGTCGGCGGAGGGGTGGACGATGGCGGAGCAGGAGTGACGGCGTGGAATGGGCGGTGGCACCTGAAGCTTGCAGGGGGAGGAGCTGAGGTGACCGAATTCGTGGTTTATCCTGAAGAGCACAGTGAAGGCCGAGCGAGCCAGAAGATGGGTGATACCGTCGAAGCTTCTCCCCCACAGTGACGACGCCTTGAGGCACTTAACCCGCTGCTCCTGACAGAATAGCGTCTGCCGGAGGGCGGCGCCGTCGTCTCCATCGCCGGAGTGGGCTTGCTTCCTCATAGCTTCCTCCGTCTCGGACAGCCGTTCCATCTCCCTGTAGAGCGCCGCCGTGGTCGATACGTGGTGATCCATCCTTTTGGCCTTGGCGTCCATCTCCTTCCAGCTCATTGCCCACCGGTGGGGATCGGAGCCCGATTCAGCGAACTCCATGAAACAGATGCCAAAGCGTCTGAGGCCCGGGTCGGCGCACCGCGCCGCCAACCCCGACACTGCCGCTGCTACGAGGCGGAGCGACTCGATCAACTCGGCCCTTGCGAGACCGAGGAGGAAGGAAGCGTCGTCGGAGACGATCTTCCGCAACCCGCGGAGGGATATGGCGTGTTGACGGAGATGGTGCAGGCGAGCGTCGGAGAGGGAGCGCCAGAGATGGAGAAGCTTCGACATGAGGCTGGCGATCTCGAAGGCGAGGATGCCCACCAACTTAGACTTGGCGTGGGCGGAGCCGGCAGTCGTCGAACGTAGGGAGACGAGAGTGGAGGAGACGGCAGATCTTAGTTTTCTCGTCCATGAGTCTACAGCCATTTGGGCTACTGTGGAGAAGGAAGCTGGCGAGGAAGAAGAGAGCATGAGAACGGCCTGGAGTTGAAGGGACGACGGCAATTAAAAGACCTCCCCAATAGTAGAGCCCGACAGGGGAAAAGGCCCTCGGTTCTCTCTCTCTCACTCTCACTCACTGTGACCTAAGAAGACAGGATGATAGAGTTGCTGGATTCCAAATGATGAGCCGCCACAGACATCTTGATGAAGAATGTAGAGAACGGCCGGAGAACAGAGAGATGATGACCCTCCGACTAATCAGCCGAACGTCACTCACAAAACCCAAGCATTTTAAAATCCGCCATCGCTGTAGCTTCCCTCAGATCAGGCCAGAAATGTTCGGCTGGGTGGTGGCCGGGTGGAGGGGGAGAAGGGGTTGACGACAGCGTGAGGAGGGGGAGGAATGATGACGGCGGAAACACTACGCATGAGAGAGCCCGACAGCCCTCCATCGTCTCCCCCTTCGCGTCTGCTTTCCGCCCCTCCAAGGCCTCTAAAGATCCTTTCTTCCTCATGCTTTCCCCTCTCCTCGCCTCTTCGCGCCACACCATCTCTCAAATACCAACAGCGTATGCGCCGCTTTACCACAGCAATCCGCCCAAAGTCGACGGTCCCCTCTCCTCCCTCATTCCTTTAGGACGACAGTTGATGAACATCCACAGCCTTCGTCTCCCCCAGCTGTCGACGAGGTCTTTCAGAACTTTCGAGGGCGGCCATGGATTGCCCCGGCAGCGGTCGCCGCCGCTTTTCTCTTTGCGTGCGCTGGCGTGGATCGAGGGACTGGTCGGCCCGTCTGCGTCATACTCTTTTGCTGTCGTCTTTTTATTATTTTCCCTCTCCTTCCCCTCATCCTTCTCCTGCTTCTTCTTCGTTCCATTGATGGAACTAAACCGACGGAGATTGTTTGAACTGGGACTGGCGTTTCCAAATTCGCCCGTTGAGTTGATTCTTGGTTTGTTGAGTCAAAAAAGGACGTTGGACCTCAAATGGTCCGCCCCGCCTGGCCGCATGATGTTGAAGTTGGCGAGCTTGCTGGTTTGCTTGACCAAGTGGACTCCCGGTGGATGGACTATCTTTCAGCTGTTCATTACTGGCTCAGCTCTGATGGCTTCAAAGAGATGCCATGACTGTGGCAATGACTCGGGTGACAGAGAGAGACATGGATGGAGAGAGAGACAGACAGACAGACAGAGACAGATGGAGAGAGAGAGAGAGGCAGAGAGATAGATGGATGGAGAGAGAGAAGCAGAGAGATAGATGGATGGAGAGAGCGAGAGAGAGAGAAGCAGAGAGATAGATGGATGGAGAGAGCGAGAGAGAGAAAAGCAGAGAGATAGATGGATGGAGAGAGCGAGAGAGAGAGAGGCAGAGAGATAGATGGATGGAGAGAGAGAGAGAGAGAGAGGCAGAGAGATAGATGGATGGAGAGAGAGAGAGAGAGAGGCAGAGAGATAGATGGATGGAGAGAAAGAGGGAGAGAGAGACGGATGGAGAGAGAGAGAGAGAGAGAGAGAGCGTCTTACAAAGCGACACAGCGTTAGAAGAAGTCGCCACTGTTTACAAAGGTCCAAACAAAATTTGGCGGTGTTTACTGTTTTCAATGCACGCGCCTTGGTCTACGTCGGATCGTTTTCGGCTGGTCTATTGGGTTCTCTCGGTGGGCCTGTGTGGGTCATTGGGTCCCCTAGCCTGTGGTTGGCCTGCCTTGCGCAGCCCAATTAGGCTTCCCCCCGGCCTAACCCCCCCCCCCCCCCCCGGCATTTATTCCGCCCGATTCGGCTGCAAGATGTGGAACCACTGGTAACGGGTAGAGTGGCTCACATGAGAGCTGGGATCCCCCCTTCCTCTTCTTGTCTCCCCTCTCACCTTATATAAATAGCGGAAGTTCTCTCTCTCTCTCTCTCTCTCGCCGTTTTGGAATGCCGCTGATCTCGACGCTGATCTAACGAGCTTTCATTGTGAAACTGATCACTCCCCAATACGGAGCATCTCTTCCGATGGTTAGAACTATGGAAGAGACTCCATAACGCAGGACCACTCAAAGAAGTCAACTTGGGCTCTCTCTCACTACCTTCCTTTCCCTCGCTTCCTCTCTCAAGATTCTAAATGAGCACATGCGCCATAAACACAAGTTACCCATCACAAGAAATAATCACAAGTTGCGATAATACACGGAGGAATCGAGGCGTTCGACGTAAAACCGGTGAGATATGTGGGCCACGGCCTCAGCTCTTGCGCTGGCCGATGCAAGAACTGCATTCACCACGTTATACCGCGCTAAAAGGGATCGGATGGAAGATTTTGGTCTATCATCGAAGAACCCGTCGAATAACTATGGACGAGACTCTTTTTTTTTTCGTTTTCTGGAGTTATGTAATGGATCCCGAACAGCACGATCAGAGTTACCAGAAGGGCCGATGGTGTTCGTTGTTCTTTGTCACTTGGAGATGGGAGGAAGAGGTTCCTTGGTGACTGACCTGTGTCTCTCAATGAACTCCCTAGCCAGCGCCTGGAGGTCGCCCCCACCTGAAGCTGCGTTCTCTGTGAGGGCCCTGCTGCCGCTAGTTCCAGGCTGCCGAAGCTCCATCTGGCGCTGTTGCTGCTGTTGCTGCTGTTGCTGCTGCTGCTGCTGCTGAAAGGACCACGGGAGGTTTACCAGGGGATCGAAGAGGGCCCCTAGATCGATGGCGGGGGTGAGAGTCGAGGCAGATGGGAGGTCCGACATGGAGAAATGAGGCGGCGGAGCAGTGGCCAGCGGCAGCGGAGGCTGCAGCGGCGGCGGCGGCGGCAGCTCCAGCGTCGCTAGATGGGCTTGCAAGTAGGACAACTCGGACTGCAGGTTCACCACCTACATAGAAGACCATTCATTTATTCAGAACTCGCAGCAGTTCAGCCTCGAACCACATACACGCTCGCCGCCGCTCGAGATGATCTCTCACACTTACCGGGTTGCTTCTGTCTAGTTTCCGATGTATCACGAATTGAGTTCATCAGGAGGGGTTCAGATTCTTGAAAAAGGAGACTTGAGTTGGTTGTGAGAAAAAGAAATTATGGTTGTATTACATGGGCGTGCCCGGATTAAATGCGATTGATCCTTCCGTTCATGCAGTATCTTCTGCACGGTCCAAGTTCACTCAGAGAAAATTCAGGCTTGAACGTTTCTAGGTACACTCCCACATGCCGAGCAAGGCCACGAAGACTCAAATGATCGAAACCCTAAAAGCTGTATAAAATAAAGGAGAGAAGAAGGGGCGGGCGGTTCTCTGTCAGATGCTCGGTCTCTTCCCGGGGGAAGAGAAGAAGAATCCACCTTCATGGCGATCCACCTCGACCATTCGTTCAAACTTATCCGACTTCAAGAGGTCATACCAGCCTGGGCATACCCTTGAAACCCTCATTTTTTCTCTCCGGGGTTGAAGGCAGGCTTCTTTCCTAGAGTACATAAATGCAGTTCTTTCAACTGGTGGATAATCCAGATATAGAGGATAACGGAGCAACGAAAGCAAAGGAAGCCTTCGAGAACAACAGAGATGAAGTGGCGACTGGGAAAGAAGTTCCAAGAAGGAATCCCGAAGAACCCTATCCATGTCAAGATTCAACCCTCTACCATCTAGGGTTCCCGTAGAGGAAGTTTCTTCCCGACTCCGAGAGCATGTCTTTGAAAACGGTGATATCTAGTTCCAGATGAAAAAGAATCGGACCCACGAATCGAAGACTAAGCAAACCGGCCATGGATTATACTCAGCAGAAACCAGAAGTGGAAAGAAGCTGTGGTGTAAAGATCGACTGGAAAGAGGTCAGCAGGAAACAAGAAGAATCTGAAAGGTCGTTAAAATTCAAGTGATTATCTTTTAGGGTTCCTACGGAAGAGGTCCCTCCGACTCCAACGTGAACAGATCCTTAAAGAGTGATGTCAAATCTTTGGTACATATAACCTGAATAAGATCAAGAAAAATTAAGCCTACAAATCCGTAGGACACTAACTTCGGTTCTTCTTACAGAGAGGGTACAGTTCTCCATGGGGGTAAATGATTGACGGCGTGGGGAGGGGTACCTGTTGCTGGAGGGCGAAGATGTGGGCGACGCAGCCATAGACGGGGTCACGGAGGCGCGCCTGGGCCTCGTAGCAGATGGTGACGACGGCGTCGAGCCGCTTATGGGCGGGAATGTGTAGGAGGAGCTTGGAAGCGTTGCTGGCGCCAAAGACCTTGTGCACCGCCGCAAAGTGCGCAGCTCCCTGCTCCGAGTCGAAGTAGGGCGCGAATATGCACCCGCTCACGCACTTCCGCCGCAGGAACTTGCACGCCCCGCAAGGCCCGCTTCCGCCGCCTGCTCCCCCGCCGGAGCCGCCTCCGTTCGCGCCAGCTGCGCCACCGAATCCCGCACTACTGTTGCTTCCACTCATGACGAACGTTTCTCAAGTCATGTGAGAGGAGAGAGAAAGAGGGAGGGGGGGACAGGAGAGAGAGTGTGTGATGGGTGGGCAGGAGAGGGTGGGGGTTGGAGGGGATGGGGGGAAGAGGTGTCCTTAGAAAGGAAGAGGCGTGGCGTCGTGGGGGCGGCGAGGAGCTTACTGTTGGAGATTGTTTTCTTTTGTATTGATGAGTCTTTAAAGACACGTCAAGCGGCAGGGGGAGGCCTAATCCCCTGTGCCCTCTTTCATTTCTTCTGTCCCCCTTTCAGCAGCTTGCGTGAAGCAACCATGCAGATGAACGCCTTCCCCCCCTCAGCTCTCTCTCTCTCTCTCTCTCTCTCTCTCTCTCTCGCTCCCTCCCTCTCTCTCTCTCTCTCTCTGAGCTAAGCAGTAACAGCTCATGTGATGTAACATCTCTCTATCTGTCCACCTCTCTCTCTCTCCCTCTAAATATGCACGCGTTGGCCATGTGTCAAAAATGCTCTCTCTCTCTCTGCGTCTGTGTAATTATTTTCTCGTAGAGGAAGATAGGCATACTACCAGAATAATCAGAAAGATTATCCGGGCACAAGTCTAATTCCATCTAATTTGACTGAATGTAGTCTCCTTGGACGTGTTAAGCCGCAGGACGGCACGTCTATTTGGTCTTTCTTGCATTCCACAATGTTTGACCTGGTCAACCACAAAAGGATCTCTTGCTCTTAATATTCGAGTCCCTCCCCGCTGGAAGATTCTCTCTCTCTCTCTCTCGGACTGTCCGCACGCATTAGGGACGATGGGATACGAGACGCGATGGAGCGCAGCACCCGAGCTCCGGCCGCCTGCTGCCGTTACGCGGGGGTTCCGATACCCGAAACTCTCCCAGAAGTCAACAGCCGATCGGCGCGAGGGTGAGTCGGGCCAGTGGGCTCCGGCCACGTGAATAGTCGGCGCTCTTCTTCTTCTCCTCCGGCGCCGACCGTTTCTCTGACCGATATGTTAAACAATGAGAAACCACGGCGGCGGGGGCCTTGAGCGTACGTTATCGTCCGCCGCCGCTTTCTCCTCCTCCCCTCCCACCCACCCCCCCACCCCCCACCGGCGCGTCGTCGCCGCCTCGTGTTATAGAATACCGCTTAAAGAAGAGGGAGAACAGAGGGTCTTGGAAGCGCAGCTTGTAACGGCGGGTCACCGCGCCGTCCGGTGCCATGTCCTGTTCGCGGGTGGGAGGAAGGACGGCGGTGCGGCTCTTTGCACGTGTCACTTCGCGAGGAGCCGCGTTGACTACTTCTCGATCCTCGGGGAAGCTCTGAATCGCATGGCTCCGCCGTCCGAAGGGAATTCGGCGTCTGGGAGAGGAGTCTAGTTCCGGATTGAGCGAGTACCATGAGAATAATAGAGGCGATAATGTGGGGGAGGGCGCCTAGGGTTCTGGAAAATAGCTCAAGTCTTTCATCACGATCCGATCATTTGTACGTTGGCAAAATAAAAACTGGAAGGGTCGTCGCCACTGTTTTTGTGTGGGCACTTAGAGAGAGACATGACGAGTGATCCTCACTATTCTCTCTCTCTCTTCTCTCTCTCTCTCTCTCTCTCTCTCTCTCTCTCTCTCTCTCTCTCTCTCTCTCTCTCTCTCTCTCTCTCTCTCTCTCTCTCTCTCTCTCTCTCTCTCCCTCCTCTCCCCTCCCTCCCTCCCTCTCCCTCTCTCTCCCTCACTCCTCTCTCTCCCTCTCCCCCTCTCTCTCTCTCTCTCTCTCTCTCTCTCCCCCTCGCTTTGTGCAATAATCTCCCACAAGGACAAGGACCCGACGGGCAATCCCCTCCTCTTCAAGACTCGAGTCCATTCATCCCAGCATGCTCGCCATTATAGCTGTCCTTGCCTATTGCTAGGCTTTTATTCTCCCCTTCTCTCTCTCTCTCTCTCTATCTGAGAAACAAAACGAAGAGATTATCCTCGAGCTCTAAAGATCGATGGTAGGTTCCATACTCGAAGCCTAGCTGTACAGAATATTATATGCGGTATTTGCTTCCTCTTGTGGTAAGAAAAAAGGGGAGGACGTTGGGGATGTCGCGAGAGCTCAGAGGTCAAACCCTTTTCCTGTCCGGGGAAAAGTTCTTCAGGCTCCTTCACCCGTGCGGTCAGCGCATGGGAATCACAAAACCGCGGGGCGGCCACTCGCAGCCCTTCTCCTGCCTCTCGTTCAGGGCCCCTCCCGCTGGTTTCCGGGCGGAGGAACGGCCTGTAAAATACTCCCTCTGTCACCTTAGCCCCGGGCAATGCGGACAAACCCCCCCTTGTTTCCATCAATCGATCGACCAAGACGAAGAAGAAGAAGAAGAAGAAAGAAAGAAACGGAGAGAGAGAGAGAGAGAGAGAGAGAGAGAGTCTCTCTTGGGGCTTTGGTGACTGGTGCAGCTGCGAGTTAAGATCGGAGTTGACCTGTCCGATATCCGATGCCGGCGATTAAAGTCAGTGCGCTCCGGCGACCCCCGGCAAGCGGCGTCTACAGTTGTATGCACCGATGGCGGCGATGTTGGAGCTTCGAGGGTCGTGCTAGGGGGCCATGCAGGGGCTCAAGATGTCCGAATTTGGCACGCATATACAAACTCGAACAGACTATTGAAGAGAGAGAGAGAGAATGGTCCGGCCTGTCGGGTGCCTCCTACGAACAGCCTGGTCGTCGATCTGGAGACTAAAAACGGATTGAAATGCAGGGTTTTTTCCCATTTTTAAAAAACTTCTTGTATGGGAATTCCACGACCAACGGAGGAGCATCGACTCGAAGAGACAAATCTAAGTAAACTCCAAGAGGCTACCCTTTTTGTCTCTTCCACTACGGCGCTCGTCGCCGAGTAATTTAATGCCCTCCGTTTGGGGTTTCACAGGGGAGGTCGGAGCTCCGGCGAGGAGTTAGGGATGTTCCTCCTCTCCGGTCGTCATTCCTTCGACATTCGTCCTCCGCGGATCCAAGGCGAGGCCCGTAGAAGGTGGAAGGAAGAGGAGGAGAAGCCCATTAGTTTATTCAGACGATCGCCATCTCATCTCCATGGCCCGAGCATCTCTGCAACACCGTCACCGGCGGCCAGCTGCTCTCATCTTCTAATTGACCTGACAGGAACCCTATTCTTCGCTACTCTGTCCCTTGGGACATAACCTAATCTCTCCTCTTCACGCATTTAACTCTCAAAGCCAAAACGCTTCAGAAACCGGGCGGCTTCAGCTCGAAGACACGGCATGGCGTCAAGCTTTGCCCGGGGGATGGTCCCCCCCCTCATTCATGTGGCTTCCACGGAGAGGCAAAGCCCTTGACGCCGATGGCAATTCCGCTGGGTCATCAGCTAGGAGGAGCTCCTTCAGCTTCAGAGGGGGAGCGGGGGACCAGTCTCAGACCACTTGAACCAGAGGATCAGAGGAAGATCGGCAGAAGGATTTTGCCATGAACTGGTTGGAGAGTACGCACAAATTAGGAAGATTCTACTGTAGACCTGAATCTCCAGCTAACTGTAGTAGGTCAAATAAGTAGCTGGCAGCTTGATAATTCGTCAGAACTGGAGTTGATCCAAACTAGCCCACTATCAAGGTTTGATAAGGTTAACAAATGAGAGAGAAGGGGAGAGAGAGAGAGAGAGAGAGAGAGAGAGAGAGAGAGAGAGGAGTTATCAAACTGAAAATCATTAACCCCAGCACGACTGAGTTTAGTCGAGAAAATGGGTTTAGAATCATATACCGCTTGGATCATCTTTTTACGGACCTATAGAGGCTGAATTTCACCGATTCAAAACCCTAAAAGGACTGTCAGATTGAGGGGAGAGAATGATGAGGCCTATGAAAGCATCAACCAGTAGATTCAAGCGAAATATTTGTCTGCAACCTAGGCCGCTACAATACCCACAATTAATGTACTCTCAACAAATCTTGAAGAAGAAGAAGCAATTTACTCTACGGATCAGAGTAGCCGATGTTAATGGGAGATCTGATGAACCGTAATATGATAAAAGCTCAGGCTTTACAGCTCAACTGTCCACAATGAGAGCTATATAGGTTTTGATCTTGGCGTAGAAAAATTTTGAAAAAAATTACTGCCATGGCTGAGGACATGGATCGATGAGAAGGCACATAGTGAACCTCCGACATCATTCCACTACCTGTAGTTCAACTCAAAATCTTTGTTGGCCTGAAAATATAACAGGGAAATCAGATGTCTTTGAACCGGCGCATGGCATGTTTGACCAGCCAAGTAAGAACACTTACATTCTTTGCGAGTTCACTGGCCTTCTCGTCATTGAAACCGAGGGATGCCAAGATCTTGTGACCAGCTGAATCAACCTCAGACCATATTCCCAGAAGCAGGTGCGTCGTCGTCACTTCTCCTTCAACACCTATGCGAAAAAAAGGGGGTTGGAAATCTAGGGGGTCGCAAGGAGATTGGTCAAAGGGGATTCCTATTTTAGACAAAAGAAAAGAAAATGTCATTGATGCATGCTTATGCGGCAATATCAGGGGTACCCAAGAGGGTTTAACGTAATTTAGCCCGAGTATGAAGAAAATTGATGGGTCCCCAGTAATAGTTTCCACTGTAACCTCAGCCTGGGTTTTTCTTGGCAACCTAACTATTTTCCAGTCCTGAGGGTGACTAGTGTAGAACTATAGCATGGTCATCCTTTTTCTCCTGCTTATGGTAATAATCATGCGGTATTGTGCACTTGGAAAAAAAACACACAAAACAGCCGTGGCGATTAGAGAGTTCTCTGGGAGCTCAATTGCTGGAGCGAGGAGTCAATCCACCAGCAATAATCCCCTCCATTAATATGAGCGTGACCCATTCCAACCAAATAGTCTTCTCAGAGGTTCCATCATCGCTTGTTGTCTTTAGAAATCAGGCAACTCCATAGCCCGTCATCCTAGTGATCAGATTTTAATAAGTTCGACGGTGCTCATTGATTCAACGGCTGACGGCATGTATTCCATGATTTCCGATGCCTGTTCATCGCTCCTATGGATGATTCCCAACCCCGAACTTGTTGCTCTTAAATGAGAATAATCTAGGAAAGCATATATTTCAGAGAAGAAAATGCAACAATGAAGTCATCCAAAAAAGGAATTTCAGTGAAGGTAGACATGGTAATCGAGCAGTAGATGATCCGAGTCCTATTTGTTAATCCACTCCCTGATGCTCGAGCCCAACAAAAGTTTCAATCTTCTCCTGAAGGTTACCGAGTTGAAGAATACGGCTCATCATCCAACAAGCTTGAAACTTGGAGAAAGCATACATGTGACTCTAGGGTCATGAAAACTTGATCGAGTTTAGAAAATTGAAGCCATCTCTAATTTGGGCAAAGTTCACTGTTAAACGTGGATCGTTATCAGAAGAAGTAATGAGAAAAGCTTCCCTAAAAGGCGAGGGAATTCTATCATCCTCTGGGTGGATCACTTGCATTTCTCGCATCAGGGAATTGAAATCCCTTGTTACGAAAGACAAGGTGTTAAAATGGCGGCTGAAATTCTATCCACATGTATATGACTTTTTTGGAACATGTTTATGACAGATACACAGAAAAGTACCGCCACATTTCTCAAAACACCAACCCCCATCTTCTGGGTCAACCACGAAACTGAGACAGCAGCAATGACGCACCCTGGTGCTCCCAACATCCATAACAAAATTCAACCTCAAACTGCTGAATTTGCCCGTATAATCAGAAAAAAGACAGAAATTGTAGCCCGCAAGATTTTCAGAGAAAAAGAAAAAAATAAATCTCATGAAGGTACACCAAACAAAAAATACTACAAAAATACTGCTCACCTGATTTCAGTTTCTCATCAACAGCCCAATCTAGGGCCCTTTGCGCGGGTTCAGTTAACGGTGGATGCTCAGGGCTGAAGAAATACATATCTGACTTCCCAAGCAATTTAATGGTCTCCTCTCGTACTTTGGAAAGTGCAACACCATTTGTTCGCAGAAACTTTGATGCAAGACTAGTGCCTTGAAGCAGAGACAAAAGATGATGCATAAGAAGCAGGCGTAAACTTGTCTTTTGCCCCATCAAACCAAAAGGACCGATCGGATCAACCAATGATCCGAAATTCATATTCATACAAATCCTCCTATGCTACGAGAAGATTTAGGAGCAAATCAGAGAAATCGGAAAGTCAATTGCTTAAAAAGAAATTATTTGAGCAATCATTGACTTCCATCAGCAGGAAGTGGGGACTCAAAAGAGGACTACTGGAACATTATGCATCATCGTAAACAAGTTTGTCTGAATCGGAAGAGTACAATTAAAATGCAAAAACTTTATAAGAGTATCCAGAACGTTTAAAAAATGAAAGAGGAAGATCAATTTTGAGGGGGGGAATGAAGAAAGATTCAACGAAAATCCCCACACCAATTAGGTGGAATGCACGATGATCCTCATCATCTTTGTAACCATTCCTGATATCAGGAACTTAATTGCCTTTTGGGACCGCATTGCTAGTTGCAAAACTGATACCACCAAGTCTTAAAAGTTGAATGCCTTCCGATTAGTGGGACGGACTGCTCCAAATGTATTTCAGCGAAATATATGTAGTCTTCAATGAGATGAACTAAGTCCAGAAAGCGAAGAGGACAACAGAATCAGACAAGACTGTATTCTAAGCACAGACCAAATGATTTTACAACTCTTTAAAGCCAGGGTCCTAAGTTTGAAGTAACGTTCTCCAGATACCCATCTAGCATACTCACATCTGGGGAGTTGGATGTTCTAGGACGGGCACTGAATAGCTTTAATCCAATAAAATTGCTCATCAACGAGGCCTTAAAGATCGAAAACCACACAACAACACAAGCAAAGAGTCTTCCAGACCTCTTCCCTAATATGAGATGCAACTATAGTCAAAACATAATATCTGAAAAAAAAGTTCCTGCTGCAGGACATAGCGACTTGAAAAGAGGACGCTGAAAATCCATTGATATAGTTCTCACCACCAGCCAGGGATGTTCATCATTTTTCTATCGCTTTCCTTCTCTTCTACTAAAACACCAACCAAGTCTAGAGCCAAAACCCAGAGTTACACTCCTTTCCCTCCACTCATACTCTCTCAAATGATCCAAAATAGAAGCTCACTTCATTATACCCTCAAGGTGATGATTTCCCAGCCTTCTATAGTTTATTGCATTGCTTTTAAGCTTTCAATTTGACGGAGGTCGAGTGAGGATTGATATCGGCGATTAGATTCATGAATCCATGTCGACCTGAGGCTCAAGGTAAATGCTTTTCGTCACAGTGATAGAAACCCGTTCTCTGGCCATGTCAACTTATTTCCTGAACTGTCAATATCACCAACACAGGAAACTTATCTCAGACAAAGTCAAGCAACTACAGGAAACTGTTGAAGAACTCCTACCAACCTGAAGCTCTTTACAGCACTAAACCTCCTGAATCTTGGTAAACTTCTAGTTAACGTCAATTTATAAATCCGTGCAGCCCGCCAACTCTTTTCGTTTATTAAGATCCAAAATCATTTTCCAAAAGAATCAAGAGACCCTTCTGATCATGCGTACCATTTAATGAACTCGGTATTTCTAGCATTCTAATCACATATCATCACCTGTATCTAATGCTAATTTACATTTGTGATGCCCGATTTTCCATTTTTTAGAGCAAAAAATTGTCGTCCCTGGGCAGCAAAATGCAACACCATAATCATCCTACAACAAGTGGTCAATATGAATCTCCTCGAGAAACCCCCATCCCATAGCTTAACGTCTACACTAAGCACATGGGGAACCAACTACCGAACCAAAATGAAAAAAATTCTGGGGAGAGAGAGGGATGGGGAGAACAAGAACTATGGGATAGCAATGGATTAATTGAGACTTACCCTCAACCAAGATTCCCATGAGGAGGGTCTCCGTCCCGTTGTTGGGATACTTGAGCTTCCTCGCCTCCAATTCTGCCATGCAGAATGACTTTATAGCTCTCGCAGACCATCTGCCACAGCATCCGAGAACATTATCTATATTTTTCCTTAATGAAATCAGGGAATAGTAACGAAGATGAAACTGAAAACGCCAATGCAAACCAGAAGGAAAACAAGATTGAAAAGGAAGAAAGCAAAATCGGGGAAACTCAATAACAGTCGAAGGCACTCACCGGGGAGCCTTATCTCCTGAATCCTTTCTCTCCGGCTTTCTGGAAGAGCATGTGGATTAAAAAAACTTAGCACATTCGTACATCTCCCTCAGAATACAGCTATAGAACAAATATTCAGAGGGGAGAAATTCGGTACTTTTGGAAATCCAGAAAGGCGGATAGAAACCTACGCAGTGGGTAGGATGGAAAGCACCGCCGTCGCCAGGGGCGTACTCCGCCTCTGGAGACGGAGAAGAGAGAAACGAGCATAGCCAGGGTTAAAAACCGGCTCCCCGACAAGGAAGCTCCTCTGAGGCCCCAGAGACACTGAGGGGGAGCGCAGATGGCTTATCCTCTCCGACCCAGATGAGTGAAGACAAATGGAGGCGGAGACCATCCCGACTGAGAGCACCCGGGTGACCATTGTTCTCCGCTGGTCGAAACCACTGATTGAGCACTGCGGCACGCTTCCGGCGGATACCAGCAGTTGATACCGATGAGCGGGTTTCTGGCCGGATGCAGATGCCGTTCCCTCCTACCTCGGTCCTCGTACCTCTCGTCACTCCTTCCTATCTACAACGCGGAAAGGCTTCGCATTTGGTATTTTACCTCTCCATCCCTAGAAACAGTCACATTTGCCTGCTTATGATTTTTACAGGATAATGGTCACCACTCTACAACAACAACGATTACGATCATATCTCAAAGATGCGAACTCTTTTTACATAAATAAAACGAACGATTAGAGACACTTTGCACGAGTTAAATACAATTTTTATTATATAACAACTCCAAGATTTTCAAAAAATACGAACTTTTAAGAATAGAGAGTTTGCGAAATTCCAAATAAATTTTAATAAAAAACAATAAAAAATATTTTAAATCGTGGGGAATTAATTAATTCTAGAAGCTTGAAAACATAATTACGGTTAATTTTGTCTCGAGCCCAATCAGAGCCCGGCTTAAGGCCATTGACTTAAACAGAGTTGGGCCCCACCCGGTTCAGACTGGGAGAGCAAAGCCAGATTCTACTTTGACTTTTCTGACCTGGGCAGCTCGCATTGACTTTGAAACATTTATAATCCTCTCATGGGCAACTTCTGTTTTTAGACAGGAAACATGGATCAGTCTGAGGTCAACCGGAGGAAATAAAAGCAAAATTAGGGGAAGCTAGAACCAAGAATCCTGACATCCCCAGTTCAGAGGCTTCTGATTCCTCTATTGAACTGTGATCCAAACGACTAATATCAATCACCAGCTCAGAACATTCCCTTCTCTCCCCCCCCCCCATATCCAATGCGAATCCAAACATTAGAAGGATGCTCCAAGAAAAGTTTGCATTATCCGGGGTCCTGTATGATCAAGCTTCGGAGAGCTCTGCTCTTCTCTCCAATGGCGAGTGTGAGGAATGGTCTAATGATGGTGTATGGTGAAATTGGAAGGCTCAGTCGGCACCGGAGCTCTTCTTCCCTTTGGCTGCCTTCTTGCTCTGGACCTGCTCGTCGTCGTCGTCGTCGTCGTCGCTGTACTCGCTCTCGTAGTCTTCATCCTCCTCTTCGGGCTCTTCTTCCTCTTCGACGGCCTCCTCCTCCGGCAGGCGGCGCTTCTGAACCTTCAACGTCAAGCTGCTCTTCCAGTCGCAGCCTATCCATGCGTCGCACAAGCAGAAGCAGCAGAGCTCGTAGCTCCCCTCCGAAGGGGCCAGGAACTTGCCGACGACCAGCCTCGACCCCGCCTTCACCTTCCCCACCGCCTCCTTTACCGCCGCCCCTACTTCCTTTGCGCTGGCCCCCGCTGCCTCCTTCGCCTCCCGCACGGCGGCGGACGCGGCGCCGGCGGCCGCGGGCTCGTCGGAGAAGTTAAGCTTCTGCGAAACCCAGACTTCGTTGGAGGCGGGGTCTGCGAGGAGCAACCAGAAGTTCTCCTCCTTGGGGAAGGGAAAGTTAGGGGCGTGAGGGAGGGCCACCGTGAGGCCGTTCCTCCGCCGGAGAGTCACCCAGGCGCAGAGCGTGACGAGGTCGCCCTCTTGAATCTCCTGCTCTCCCTCCGTCTCGCAGGTGAGCTCGACGGTGAGAGTCGGCATCATCTCGAGGACGGATTCTACGTCGTTCTCCTGGGGCCCGGAGAGGCCCGCCGCCTCCGTGAGCAGCGCCGCCCGCTCCGGCAAGTTCATCTCCTGAAGGTCCTGAAGCGTGTGCACTTGCTGCGAGGAGGGGAACAGGGTGAGAAAGATAGAGGAGTTGCTATTAACTTGGGTTCTGATGAACAGAGATTCTTCTGAAGAACGAATGATGGCAGATCAAGATTGAATCTTCCTAGCTTTCCTTCAATCAAGCAGTGATTTGATCTTTGTTGGGTCGCAGAGAGGTATTTGGGTAGGATGCAAAATGGGGTCTTTATGGGATTCTTCTCTCATGCCAATAAATAGGAAATCAAACCAATTCAAAATTTACTAAATTTAGTCATACCTTGAGAGCAATTTTTTGGACGATGTCCTCACTGAAATGTGGAAGTTGCAGAAAGGGAGCAATGCCTTCGGTGGAACCCCCCGCTGCTTTCCTAGCACTTAACGGTACTGCCTGCAGGTACATATATATCACTCTGTGTGGGGGGCGGATGAAGACCCACAGATATATTCAAGTAATGAACTATGGAGATAGCATTTGGCTTCTTTTTTTTCATAGAATGAATGATCTTATCAAGAACTGAAATTATGTCAAACAGCAGTAATGGGCCAAGGAATTCTGAGATATATTTAGATTTCATGACCGAGAAGCAATCAGATAAGGATGAAGATCCCAGAAGATCTCCGAACCATTAATGTCCCAAGTTTGGGGATATAAATCTAAGCCTCATTTATTCGGGAACAGCAATTTAGTGTCAATTACTTCTCAAAACCTAGTTTATTTAATTTTTTGTCAATCTTGCGTCGGTTTCTGTGGCGATAAATCTAGAAAATAATGAGGCAGCACGTTCCTATAGAGAAAGGAGGTCAACCTGAATGATACACTGGGAAAGCTCAATCACTCCGATGGCAGGCCTGAGCCATCCATGAGCATCAGGGCTTCGTGGCATGACTGATATCTGCAATTAGAAACGAGGTTAGGATATAGAGTCACCCACATGGAGCTAAAGCTAACGAGTTAAACATGGTCGATGGTATATGAGATTGAAAACCATATATGCCTACATAAATATCTAATCACCCGATCATTTGTTAAGCAGAGAAATTAGGATAGAGTGAGAAAAAGCACAAAATTGCAGAGACCTTGTGTATTAATGAGAAAACTAACTGGATATCGAATGTCATAGCCTGAAAAATTAGCTAGAACATCATACAAGATCACAGAGCTCGTAAAAAACTGCAAATACACATATTGATGGCCATGAACAAGAACCCATTGTGATATAGTAAAATTCAGAATCTCTTGAAGGAAAATCAAGGAATGATTAAAGACGGCAGATCTGGAGGTTGAGGACTCTGAATCCGATGTAAAAAGGATATTTAGCTATGTAAGATCCATGCTGCCTGATTCGTCAACAGTTGAACCTCATATAGATAGGAGTATCTCTTGAGGTCGTCCATGGAGTTTACTACTGAAATCTTATTGACAGACAACAAATACTAGATATGTGCGGATAATTTCATGTTGCTAGGATTGGACAGTCTCAATGACCACAAGGGTCACATTTAGTCTCAGAATACCACGTAATTTAGCACTAGTCAAGAAAGATAGAGTAGATAAGATCCTTTGGTGTGTTCTACATGGTATGGAGAATGTCCCTGAAGTTATCTAGAAAACATGGTAGCAGATAGTTAATGAGATAACTACTATACCCCTCCAGGATCAGGCATGCAATGGTCTGAAGAACCTGTACTGAACATAATCTACGTATAAATAATGGACTTAACCTTAAATAATTCTTCAAGAAGACGAGGAGCGAGTTCCATCACACGTCTAAAATCAACACGCAAGTAAGAAGGCAAAGCTGCCGTTTCACGAGTTAACTGGGCCTGAATCAATAGCTCTGCCTGTATTACAGATAAAACAAAAGAAGTTAAAATAATCCCATAAAAAATGAAAATGATCATCTATGATTACACCAGATAATAATTTAAATGAGGTACCTTGATTAAGGCTGGATGTTGCTTCCAAAACTTTGCTTGCTCTGCTTTTATATTCTTGGGGTCTAGCTTCAACTCATTGCGAACAGCATGGAACAGTTTCTGAAGGGGTTCATCGTCACTTCTACGAGCAGGGATCTCCATGTACTCCGAGGCCTTAATGAGGACATTCAGTACCTTTCTGTATAATTTAAAATTACAACTTTATTAAATCGATTAATAAGTATGCTTATATTCTGGTGAGAATACTGAATCACCAAAGGATATAAACCCTGTTTTTTAAGGCACGATGCCGTGTCTAAATTGAGAACCAATCAAGAACATCAAGCACTTCAACAAAAAAAAAGGCATTAAAAAAAAGATCCAGTAAAATGTTAAATGATATTTCAGAATGGTTCTCGGGACCAAGTTCAAAAGGCAACTTTTACAATGAAACATGACGGGGAGAATTAATTGTAAGCATCGTTTACCTTGGAGCCAGCGAAGATTTCATCAAATTGTCATATGCTGATAGAGTGTTGTGCATCACATAGTTCCCGCTGTATTTTGATGACCTCGAGAGGTATACGACTGCTGCTATCAAAGGTAAAAGGATTCCAATACCAACAACTCCAAGTAGAATTACACCACCAGAGGCACCACCAAAATTCAATAAGAACTGAGGTAAGGCAACTCCCACATGAAAACCCTGGAACCATACAATTTTAAATTTCAGTTACCCACTTTATGATCAATCCTGCAGAAATTAAGTTTAGGACAGAAAAAAAGATTACCTGTCTCCCATCTGGATGCCCATATATTGCATAATTACTACGCGAAACAGGATCTGTTAAAGCTTGATAAGCCTTAGATATAAACTCGACAAAATGTTTGTGTGCCTCTGGAAACATTTGGAATGGAGTCAGATGAGAAAAATTCTATTTCCTCCAAAATTTAGCACATAAAGAATGGAAGCAAGAAGTCTCATGGAAAATATTCAACCTGGGTCTGGATTTTTGTCGGGATGGTACATAATGGAGAGTCTTCGGTAGGCCTTTTTTATTTCTGAATCTGAAGCTCCTTGCTCTAATCCAAGAATACTGTACGGTTCAAATTGTGGTCTCTGACGAATAAACTAAATGAAAAGAAAAGAGATGCTAAGTGTCACATCCGAGTCACGATATGCGTCGATTAATTTCTCAGTTCATTCGATTTTTAGCTTTGACAATAATTATCATCGAATGCTGTATAAATGGCAAGAAACAATCAAAAGAAACAAAAGAATAGATATTTAAACTCATGTCTCAAACATTTAGTCTATTTTTCTGAGAGATCTGCAAATATAAAGGAGTCCAAAAAGAGTGTACGAGTAACCAATCAATCATAAACCTTCTTCTATGAACCCCAAGTCAAATATAACATAGCCTGGGTACCAAGGTGCTGAGCGAGTTTAAAAATTTGATCTAACCATTCGTCAAACTTTAGCCTGCCTCAAAGAGCATTGAGACAATAGGAGCTCAATAAAAAGCTCAAAAAAGGAGCAAAACCGTCCATCAAGTTTCGAGTTCGTATGTTAGAACATGAGTCGTTAGAAGAGCTAAAATGTACGGATCCAAACGCACTGGAGAGGATCTAAGAGTAACATTTCTCTAGATTTCTTTATCAGAAACTCGAGAACTCGGATATAACACCAATATGAACCAAACTCAATCAAATAAGAGATTAGACAATCAGGATAACAGGACAACTTGATGGAACGTATTGCATCTCAAATAAGCCCACACGTTCAGTCACTTTGGGGATATGTATATTAGATTATTTTCCGTCATTAAACTCAGTTTTTCAAATTGACTTGGCAAACCGCTGCAACCAATGAATCTGACTCAGGCTCTTACCTGATCTGCCCAGGGATCACCCAAGTCACATTTTTGAAGGCTTTTAAAGACAATACACAATTTTAAAATGGTTTTGATTCATACTGGCACAGATTAGAGCAGACCCAGACTTAGTCCCACTGAGCACTGATACCAAAATTTTGACTTTCCAGTTGTCTGACGCTGCTTCTAGCTTTTGAATTTACGTGAAATCACATATAACCGACGTCCATGTTACTAATCGTACTTAATTGATGTAACCTAAATTGGTCCTTCAGTAAAGAGAAGAAAAAATGTCTATAATACCATATTTTCTTGGATGGATTGAAACACGCTAAAATAAAAAAATATGGAGAATGCCTCTCACACAAGCATTCTCTTTGATTGGTTGATTTAAACAGTCATGTTCCAAAACTTTAACTAGCACACGCTCTGCACAGGAAATTATTATCTTATCATGAACTTCTTTTAAGGAAATCATCCAGAAAATAGAACTTGGACGTTACATTTTACTGATAATTATCACGTTATCCTCACAATTTCCTTAAAAACAAATTTGTGAAATCATCAGCATAAATTCTAGGATACATGTAATAAGAAATAATCAAACCCGTTATCCTTAAGGAAATGAGAAAACTGAAAAAAATATTTCATGAACCTTTGTCATAGGCTATTGAATTTTTCGTGGTTATTGAACCTCCCAATTTTTACTTGATAAAGATGCTATTAATAGGGAAAGAGTTCATTAGCGGTTTCCAAGGATGCTTCCAAAAGATAGAAAGTTTCAGAGGCCATACATCCCAGAAGCATAATTTTCGTCCAAGTAATGTTGAGCGTCGATCAATGTGATAATGGAATACTTTTGCATTCCTTCGGCATGTTGTACACAAAAATTACTTAAAACTTGATCGTGTTCCTTTCCCTATTAATATACTGATTTGATATCATTCCACATGCACATAACCTGATGTAATGTTTCCAGTAACGTAATCATTAGTGCTTTCAGTACACCTAAAATCAATCGTTAGAATTGGATACCCCACAGTTCACGTCGAAAGGTAAATATCATCAAATGATCTAATGGCGGGATTACAATCACTAAATTTTTCCTATTGATAGAAGAGTTTTCCTTTAACGTGTAAAATTTAGAAAATGATACAAAAAATGTGAGGAAGAAAAAGGGGAATAAAAACGGAATAGGTTTAAGTTAGATAATTCCTTCCACATAAGAGTGCCGAGAGCTATAATCCCTGTAAGCGGATGGATAGCTGCCATTTAAAGACTCCTGGCAATGTAATCGGTCCAAAATTTTCCAAAAAAAAATCTTCTAAATTTAACGACGCAATGACTTTTGAACTTTCAGCCCGTTCTATTATATATATTTATATGTACATATATTACTATAAAGTAAAAATTATCCATAGACAATCGTTGACTCACCTCAAGCCTTAGATAATTGATGTAGAAGACAAGAACCGCCACAAAAATCCAGAACAATAATAGAGTTAGATTACAACACGTTGAGAAATTCGAAATCTGCAATAAGACAAGACGAGAATAAGACATCAATCCAACAAAGAATAAGAAAAAATAAAGTTACAAGAAAAATCAGCGAAATTCCAGGGACGGGGGAATTTATACCCGCTTGGCTATGGACTTGCGGTACTTGCCGGAACGTACGCAGACTGAACACTGACAGTGGATGGTCCTCTTGGTTTTCCTGAAGGCGACGCAGCACAACTTGATTGCTGTGCACGGGATGAGTAGCAGCAACGTGATAATCAGGAGGAAGATTGCGACGAGAACATTCTCCTCGAGTGAGGCCATTGCTACTGTGAACGCTGCCTGGACTGGCTACGCCTCCGTGATTGCTCGATTCGCTCGAGGAACCAGAACAGGGAAGCGCCAGCGGCTTCGATGAGCACGAGATCGGCGCCGTTAAATTCGAGGAATGAAAAATCTAATTTGGGGCTTTTTGCTTTTTGGCCCAAAAGAATTCCTTTTTTCCTAAATCTATCCCATGATTAAACTTATTACCAAAAAACACATCTGCTAGAATTATTAATGAGCATTCATTGCTTATTCCGCTTATAGAAACCGTTTTATATATGATAATATTAAATAAATACTTATTTTCATGACCGATGTTGGAAAAATGAAAAAATAAAATTAATATTTTAATTATCATCGATAAGATATCCGAAGAAAGCAGGTTAATACAGATTTTTGGATGAAGCTGCTTTGGTAGTGGTCTTGGGGGCATAAATAATATATATATATTCTGGGCAAAACTTTTATGGGCGGAGGAGCAAAATCTCTTTGAATAGTTTAGGCCTACCATTGAATAATATATAATTCTTACTACCACGAGTCGGCGACGAATAATATTCGCAGGTGCGCTGTTAAACGGTCAACGCCTCCGAGTAGACATCAAAGGTCAAAAGGAATTGAAGGCGACCTTATCCTTCCGTTCGTTTGGAGATCGTCTGTTAGCCCGCCGCCACCACCCCCGTCGAGATGTCCCCACGTCAGCATGGTAGTTGACCGGTGGGCATTCTGTCTCTCTCTCTCTCTACTGACGAACGCGTCCGAGGAGTTAAGTGTTCTGTGCTGTCAACAGGCCAGCAGGCCAAACATTGCCAGCGGTGACGCAATAATAAGGCGGTAGCATCTGGCAGCAAGGTCTAGAAGATCCTCGTGTGGGGGCCACTTTCAGAGTCAATGTTCCCCGCGTGGACCGGCCGGGCCGGGATGATGGTGTTTATAAGGCCCAGAGAAAAAAGCCCAATAAAATCTCCAGGATTGGGCTTAAAGACAACTTGGGAAAGGACCCTCACCTAGAGAGAGAGAGAGAGAGCTAGGGGGGGAACACACGTGTTGACTTATGGTCTGAGACTACTTTCTTCGACTTTTGGGCCCGACCTGACGTCTCGTCTCGTGAAGAAGAAAACGTCAAACTCCGTCCGAGTTGGCCTCGTCATCAGTGGGACACTACATATGATAATTAGGTTAAAAAATATTTCGGATATACAAACTTATGTGCATTGCTGATTTTTATGTACGAAAATGACGTGACCATAAGAAAATAATGCGTGGGATTAATACCTTTGTCTAACTATTTCACATCTTTTATTAATATATTCACCAAATATATAAATTAAATCGGGGTTATCTATCTCACCTCAGTCTATCTTGAGAAGCTCTAAATAGCCAAAAAAGGCAATAATTATTTTTTTTGGGATAAATATGTACTACTTTGTAATGTCGACGACCACGGAAAGGCTTGTATTTATTCCCTTTTTTTGTTATTTTATATGCGTTGACCGTGATATTAGTAATATACCAAGCATATTTCTAATGTCCGATTGGAGAGAGATGTCGCACTGGTGGATTTGGTCCACCACCTCAGTCAAACGTGGCAATTCGGGGAAGCTCGATAGTACGCTTGAGTCAACTGGTAAGCAGCTGACTTACGTAACTCACCCACCTGAGCGGTTGAAAATGGGGTGGGAGAACAGAGTCTAGGAATGAATGGAAGGGTGTAGATTCTCCGAGGTAGGAATAGAAGGTCAACGCAGGGTAGGAGGATCCATCCACGCGCCGACGTGGCTACTGTCACCTCGTCGTCAGAACGGGGATCCCATCCGTCTGATGGCCACCCCCGTAGAGGTCCGCGTCGGCAAGAGTTGCTGACGTGGGGGAGCAATATAGTACGCGAGGACAGCTACGTCTCTAGCCGGCTCCGGCCAGGCCGGCTAAGCTGTTGATTGCGGGGTAACTCAGGGAATGCCAGTCTGCCAGCTGGCCATCCACTGGAATTTCGATAAAAGAATATGATATTTTAAGTAAAGTATACCAAAATAAGGCACTGAACGCGGAATCGGCAGACCCCGATCCGAGTCGGGATCAACGGCCCACGATTCTCTCCGCCGCCAATGTCACCGTCCCACAGTAATATTACATATAAGTCCTTATTCACCTCTTTAATGAATAGTTAATATATCGTAGATAATTTCCTTTATAGGCCTCCTCAGGATCGAGGGGCCCCATGCCAGATCAATTCACTGTACAAACAGAGGAAAAGTTTTATTTAAGGACAAACCGGCCGAATTAAAGACTTGGTAAACTTCAAAAACACCCCCCCCCTCACCCCAGGAGTAGCCGGTGGTGGGTGCAACGCACGTGAGCTCCGAACACGAGGGACACGAAAGGCAGCTTAATAAATATACCATCAGCTCTTTCATTTTAAGCAGACCCACTAGCCCACTTTTTCAGACAGCCTCTAGAGACCTCTAGCGAGAGAGAGAGAGAGAGAGAGAGAGAGAGAGAGAGAAATATATATGGATATATATTTGTATATATAAATAGAGAGAGAGAGAGAGAGAGAGGCCGCCGTAAGTTTCCGAATAGAGCGAGAGAGAGAGAGAGAGAGGGCTGGGAGGATGAGGGGGTAGTCGGTGCGCATGGGTCTCGTTAAATCCATTGTTTAAGAAAAGTGGGATATTTTTATGGAAGCCCTCCTATTTTGGAGCTGACGGGGCTCGTCGCTGTAATCATTATGACAAGGGGAACCAATTTTAAGGGTATATAAATAAATAAAATAACATACGTTATTTTAAGCATGGGGTCAAATTACATGGTTAGAACCCGAAGATGTCTACAAAAAAGACAGGGCAAAACTGTAATTCATGAAATCCCGCCTTCCGGCTCGAACCACTTTCCCCTGACCGGATGGTGTCTTGGCGCGGGCCTTCGAAAGGCCCTCCCGCTTGGCCAACGCGGAGCGAGATAGAGAGAGAGAGAGAGAGGTTAGTAATAAATAAATAAAATAATTAACGGGGAGGAGGGAAGTGGGCCCGGCCTCTGGGTTCCCGCCACCGTCCGTCCCCCTTCGCTGTTAAGAGGCCTTTTCTTTATTTTTATTTTTTAGCCCGCCTCGGTTTCCGCAGCCGTCGGATTAAAATATTCCAGATCTGGTCAGGCAGCCAGCCCTAGCTTTGCTCTTAATTTTTAATATAACTATTATTAAAATAGAGGAGTGAGAGTCCTGTTCCTTCTCCATTTTCTTCCTCCATCTTTTTCTCTCTCCTCCTCTCTCGCTCTCTTCTCCCTTTCCCCATTACATTCCCTCATTGATCTTCCTTCTCTCCCTGCTGGGTTTTGTTCCTTCTCTCTGGTTTCCGGCGGGGAGGAAATCCGCGGCGGTTTTCCGGCACTGTTGAGGAGAGAGGAGGGAGCAGGGAGCAGGGCGGCAAGGAGCCGGTTTTCCGGCGGAGGGTAGGGGAGACGGCCGGCAAGGGGATGGACTAAGGCAGCTCTTTTCTCTGTGGTCTGCAATGGGGGAAGCAGGAGGCAGGCCGACGCAAGGGTTTTCAGTGGGTTGGGGCGGCGGCGCTCCGACGATCGGCCGGCGAAGTCTGTGATCAGAAGCTCCGGTGCAAGGGGAGGACGGTGAGTGACTGTGGAGGTCTGGTCGGAGGAGGAAGGTTGGTGGGGGTTGAGATCTTCTGGTTGGCCAGTTTTCTCCTGGTGGTTGTTGGTTGTTCTCCGGTCTATGTATGGAAGGGAGGGAAAGCATGAGCTCGGAGGTGACGGCGCCGCCGCCGCAGGAGGGCGGGGGGACCTTCCCCCCGGTGATGTTGCCGAGGCCGGAAAACCCTAGTCAGGGCGGAGGAGGAGCGCCGGCGATTGCAACAGCGGCACCGGCGCCGGCGACGGTGGAGGCTCCGGTGGCGGCGGCGGTGGGATCGCCGGCGCCGGTGAGCATGGTGATGCCTGTGTTCAAGAAGAAGAGGGGGAGGCCGAGGAAGTACGGCCCCGACGGCAGCCTGGTTATGCCGCTGAGTCTGATGCCGATCTCGGCGTCGGCGCCGGCCGGCGAATTCTCCTTGTCCTCGGTGCCGGGGGTGCTGATGAAGCGGGGTAGAGGGCGGCCGGGGGGCTCCGCCAGCAGGCAGCAGCAGCAGCAGTGGGGACTGGAGATCGACTCTTTCGGTAACAACTAACACCTTCAGGCACAGCCATACTCTCTGCCATTCCAGTAGATCAACATGATCAGATCATCCAACTATCCTCTTCCCTCTCTCTCTCTCTCTCTCTCTCTCTCTCTGTGGCTGTTTGAAGAAGGAACATTACCTGGAGTGTTCATTATCTGCTGATAACTTTGAAAAACGTCCTTCCCAGATGAATCGGTCGCCTGCTCCGCCGGTGCTAACTTCACGCCGCACATCATCACGGTTCCCGCCGGCGAGGTACGATCACTGTCTTCATGCTGATAATCTGACCCAATAAGCGACGGAAGTCCCAACTTGCAGTTTTGGTTGCATTTTCTGTGAACAATCACACAAATCGCAGTATTTGACTCTTTTTCCCCAAAAACGGTCGGTACCATGCTGCACGATTGAATCTTGTTTGAACAATCGCAACACATTATTGAACAAAAGATGAAGGAAAAGAGAAAAAACAGGCCTTTTGAGATGCACAATCCTGTGTTTTATGAGTGTCGTGGTCTTTGATTCTCTAAAATCACGGCTGTTCTGATCATCGGGCCCTGAATCCTGACGTGGGCAGGATGTGACGATGAAGATCATCTCATTCTCTCAGCAAGGGCCTCGGGGAATCTGCATTCTCTCCGCCAATGGCGTCATCTCCAACGTCACGCTCAGGCAACCAGACTCCTCCGGGGGTACCATGACCTACGAGGTTGGATTGATATCCATCTGCTCTGTCGGCATCGTCTTCCCTTCCGTGATCCACAGATAGAATGGTCCCCGGTCTTCTGGTTTTTCAATGCAAGTGCTCTTGTAGGGTCGCTTCGAGCTCCTTTCCTTGTCTGGATCGTTCATGCCCACCGAGAGCGGAGGATCGAGGAGCCGGTCCGGGGGGATGAGTGTCTCCTTGGCGAGCCCAGACGGTCGAGTTGTCGGAGGAGGAGTCGCCGGGTTGCTGGTGGCCGCTAGCCCTGTTCAGGTTCTTCTTCTTCCTCCTGCTCCATCCATACTTTTTGTCGAAATCTCCCCTCAACCGTGGAAGTTCATCATCCTCCTTTCCTGAAATCATCTCCAGGTGGTGATCGGTAGCTTCATACCGAACTATCAGATCGAGCAGAAGACGAAGAAACCCAGAGTAGACCATACATCGATGTCCGCTCCACCTGCCGCGATGCCAATCTCCTCCGCCCCCATGGAAGAGGGATTATCCACCGGGCAAGGGCAAGGGCAAGGGCAAGGGCAGAGCAGTGCGACCCCGCCAAGGCCTACCCCGCCGGGGACCTTCTTCCGGGGGGAAAACTGGAGTTCCTCCCTGCACTCGCAGCCGGACTCGCGCGAGTCCCCCGCGGATGTCAACTTACCTCTTCCGGGAGGGTGACGAATTCCCCTCCCTCGTCGGGGATACGCAGGCAGGGAATCCTGCCTTGACCATTCTTTAGGTTGTGCAAGCTCCATGGAAGCGGCAGGGCGTCGCCTCTCGTCTGATTCCATTTAGGATTTGAGGACTAGTTATCCACTGATTCTGGTGTTGGTGATGATGCATTAACAATGATCTTGACTCTACATGATCTGCTGCGGAATTTGCTTCGACAGACAATGTACGCTCCGATTTACCTATTGCCTTGAAATTACTGTGAACTTCAGTAATCTGGATCTTCGCCTGCATTTGTTGTCACCTCGGAGACCTACGGATTCAATGTCGCCAACCTAAAGGGAAAAAAACCCTAGATCTCTTTCGAAAACCGGGTCCGAGAGGACACAACGGAGTATGATCGAAATCCGATACGACAGAGAGAGATAGAGAGGCAGAGAGAGGTATAGAGAGGAGAGAGAGAGAGAGTCCCCTATCACGTCGTAGTCGATCGTTCGCCGGAGTCGAAGGGGAAGGAGGGGTTGCTGCCAGGGATTCGCCGCCGCCTCTGGTACGGTATGGGCTTATACCGAGTATGAAAGGGTGATTTAGTAATTGTGCGATAAATTAAGGGCAGTTACGTGTGTTCCCCCCTTGAGGCAAAGGCCTCCCTCCTCCCTTCTCCCCCCCACCTCATCTCCATCCATGTCGACCACCGCCGGTGGGGTTTCCCCCGTCGTAAAACCCCAAGTCCCCTTCCCGTCGCCGGCGCCGGACTGGACGGGGCTCCGCTGCCAGAGCTCTCCCCCCGCCAAAACACTGACCTTAGCCACCCCCCAGCCATGGCGTGGAGCGAGGAGGCCCTCTCTCACCACCCGAGCAGGCATCCTCCCTCATCTCCCCTCCCCGTTCCCATCCTTCCGGTGGCGGAGCCTCAATCGTCTCTCCGGCGCCGGCGTAGTTTCCGCCGGACGGAGCAAGAAGAAGGCTGGCGGGCCGTCCACCGGCCGCATCGAGGGGAACGCCGAGGTGCGCCGGAGGGCCAAGGACGGCGCGAGGAAGAGGAGCCGCCGCATGGCGGAGAACCTCTTCTACCGGCACAACAAGACCTGGGCGGACGAGGCGGATTCCTTCACCGAGGAGGAGCTCCAGATGATCGGCCTTGGCTATGATCGGCAGGTCCGATTCATGGAGAAGGACGATCCCAAGCTCCGCCATCCCGACGACTGGTACAAGTACGGCCAGTACGGGCCTTACTCCTGGCGCGGCATCGTCGTCGGCAGCCCCATCCGCGGCCGCTTCTCCGACGAGCGCGTCTCCATCATCGGCGAGGTCCGCGACCACGAGGAGTGGGAGCAGATAGAGCGATTCGAGATGGCCTCCGATTTCTCCCGGCGGCTCGAATCCATGGACCACAGCCTTGGGTTTCAGTACTTCTGGGTGTTCGTTCGCCATCCCAAGTGGCGGAGCTCCGATCTGCCATGGCAGCAGTGGACGCTGGTCTCCGAGGTGGTCCTCGAAGCCGGGAATCAGAGGCTCGACAAATGGAGCTTGATGGGGCGGCTGGGGAACAATACTAGAGCTCTGATCACTCAGTGCGCCGCCTGGATGCGACCGGACATCATCTACGTCCGCCGGCCAGTGTACCAGTGCCGCTTCGAGCCTCAGGGGAGCTTCTTCCAGCTGCTAGGGCCGCTGCTCGATCCCGACACAGAGAACCAGTTCCTCTGCGAGCTGAAGGTCGCCGACGGGAAGGTCGAAACCTGCACCTACTTCGCCGGGCTCTGCAAAATCGTCAGAATCAGCCCAAAAGCTTTTGTAGATGACGTCGTCGAGGCCTACCAGAGGCTCAGCGACGAGGGGAAGTCCAGGTGCTTGGAGTTCCTGTTCACGAACCATCCCATGGAGCTGTTGCATCCCTACACGAAGGAATGGAAGGCCAGGTTGGAGGAGATGGAGTTGGGCTGCGACGCTCCCGATGGCAGCGATGAGGAGGAAGGAGAGATAGTGGACTGGATCGAGGACGACGTCGTCGACGAGGAGGGAGAAGAGGATCTGGTGATCGATGAGGAAGAAAGTGAGGACGACGAGGTCTTGGGCGCCGGCGGCGAGGTCTCCGATCCGGAGGAGAGCGAGGAGTACTGGAACGAGCAGTGGAAGAGGGCAATGAAGGAACCCGACGCCATGGAAGGGCTGGTCAAAAGGAGCATCGAGGTGTCGGATCAGGTCTACAAGAATCAAAACCCTGAGGAGGAGAGAAGCTGGGGAGATGAGCAGACACCGGAGGAGGAGGGATCGAGATTCTCGCCTGCGGACGCCAAGGAGTGGAGGTCGAGGAGGAGGATCAAAAAGGGCAGGATACCGCCGGAGCTGTTCTTGAGAGCGGCGGTCCGGCCATTCACTTACCGGAATCTCGTGAAGGAGATCGTCCTGATGAGGCACGCCCTCGTAGAGAAGGAGATAACCTCGAAGCAGTGATCTTCTCCTCCCCCAAGAGCTTCCATTTTCTCGTTCTAATTTATCATTCTATTCTCTCTCTGTAAGACGATCAAAACCAGAGATTTTGAGGAGCTCGGACCAAAGCAGGAAGATTAGATGCTCCCTCTCTCTCTCTCTCTTGAAGTCAACCAAGCAATGGGTCGTCTTAAAGCTCATATATTTCGCAATAAACTTGCGAGGCAGAGTAATATATGAAAAATAAGAAGTCTGGATTTGATTCGATTTGAGCTTCCAAGAGAGAGAGTGAGAGGAAGAGCACAGGCTGCCGCGAATAGCGGGGAAGGAAGTTCGGAACTTGGTTGACCATGATGGATCGGCAGTCTTGGAAAGTCAACGGTGGATTCCGCCAGAAATCGGTCAGCCGCTGGTTCGTCTGTGCCCAATACAGATAACTATAATTGACGCCGGAAAGAACATCAATGGGATTTTTGTCTATTATCTATCTATGAGAAAAACTGATGCTTACGTGTTCGTTCCCCGCTTGGTCTGACGGTGGCTGGCGTTGACCTAATCCTCCTCCAGTACGGTCCAGATCAGCCTGCCATGACGCGTGACTTATCAGTAAAATGCGGTTTGACCGAATAGCGGGGACGCCAGAATCGGCTGCGTGTCGGTACCAGAACAAGGATAGAAATAGGAGGATTATAAAGCCGGCGAGCTTGATCAGCCGCCGCATTTTTTCCCTGCCGAGTTGACTGAATATCTCGGTCACGTCCACCAGGTGCTGCTTCTGATGATACCTGAAGAACGAAGAAGGTACAACTGTTAGCAAGAAGGATAGGAGTTGGCTTACCGCGCTTTTAGCAGAACATCAGAGAGAGAGAGAGAGAGAGAGAGAGAGAGAGAGAGAGACTCACAGTCTCACGTTATAGCAGAGGATGGGCACGCAGAAGAGGAACATCAGCCAATGCCCGCTGAAGAGGAAGATCAGGCTCAGGAACCCGTGGAGCGCAAACTCCGGTACGACCACAGCGTTGATCCTCGAGGCTGAATCATAGGGATTGACGTAGTCCAGCTCCAGGTCAGAGAGGCACATGAGCTGCAGCAGAGCGTTGTGCGCCACAAATTATGAAATTGGCAATAAATATAACCCAAAGTTTAAAAATATTATACCATGATTCTGTGAAATAATGTACCAAAGGCATGATAAACATAGGGGAAAGGTACCACTTAAGCAATAATCGGATTGATAGCAGAAAAATAGAACCCATCTCCTGATCAAGCATCACAGAAGCTACTCAAAGGGAGTTTTGCAGTCCCATATAGAGAATATTACTCAGATCCCATGATATACGAATCACCAGTCAACAGTTCAATGCATAGTTTTATGTTCTGCTCTGCCCAATTTTCAGACATAATCAAGTATCAAACCAAGTACCCACTGCTTATCCAGATGATATTTATCACGCATAATACTATACGGACACTTATGATGCAGATGAAAAAAATAAATAACTATTTTGGGCATCATATTCACCACCAAGCAACAGCAGCTAGATGACCAGTAGGGGGACTTATCAAGAAAACGCATGCCTCCAAGAAAGTAATCCACTCATTTAATTAGCAGTTCTTTATTTTCTCTTTATGGAATCCCTTTCCATGATTAACAATCCACAGGAATCCGAATATAATTCCAGGCTCATCATCGATTATAATTCCTTTTTTTTTTAAGTTCTTGGGATGAATCATATGAAAAAAAAACTGTAAGATCTGGTTTTCTTGGTTCGGTTTTTCAAAAAAAAAGAAAAAAAAGAAAACAGGAGACCAGCCCTCCAAATCACAATGGAAGGCTTATTTTCATAGCAACAGTGAAATGGGTATTAATGTCAAAGGTATAATCCAAGTGCTTAGAAAAGAAATCAAGCCGTAACCTACCATGATTTCTTCTGAAGATACCCTAATTAGAAACAAACACATCCCAAAGGTGAATCAGAAGAAGTGAATCTTCCAAGAAATCAGTCAAAGGGAATTTTGCTGTCCGACTGTTTATCACCAGTTCTCCTTATAGCCAGCCACCTTACTAATATGATCCACAAGCTATGAGTCAACTGCTCGCTTATTTGTATGATCATATAAAAACCAGATTATCAATCTGTCTAATTTTCGTAAAAAAAAAACTTTTTTGGCAATGAATTACAAGGGTATCAAAACGCCTGATGTGCTGTTCAAACTCGGTCACGGGTCAACATCACTACCAAAATACTTATTTTCAACGCAGCAATAAAGTGCCTATTCCAGAAAACCTATAAGGCAAATATTTACTGAATCAAGCAGGGGAAAGCCTACAATGATTTCTTCATAGCCCGGCATGCACATAGCACTTGGATCTCTTTGTCGCAATTAATACACGCGTTCATATGTTGTTCTTGGCAGCAAGATGCCCCATAAAAGCTTCTCATTCCATCAGTGTTATTATCTCCTCAAGCTTCCTGCTTCCTGTCAGGGACACCTAACTAGAAACTGGGATGTGAACTCCGACGAATTTTTCTAATCAACACTGACAGCACGAGAAGAACAGTTTGCAATGATCATGGTGAGCTCTGATTATGGTGACGAAGAGTTTCTCGCCATTTCCGCCGAGGGTCGAAATCTGATCAGCGCCCGGTGATATAGCCTTTGTTAAGCTGACAGTCATTTCACATGAGCACGAGCAAGATGAGCAAAAACCGAGGAACCTGAGCCGATGGGGGACGCAGGAACACAAGGCAAAAATGATGGGGGGCTTTCAGGGGATTACCTGGTAGATGAGGAGGCCAAGAAGCCCGAAGAGGATGAAGAAGGCGGCGAGCAGCACGAACACGGTAGCCGCCATCCAGCTTCGCCCTTCCCGCCCTTCCTTCCCTCTTGAGCCCTCGTCACCTTCCTCTACCTTCTTCCCACATCCAAGCCCCTCCCCGCCTCTGGGAGAGCCTCAAACGGGGGCGGTGGCCAGCGAGCCCGAGGGGTGGGGGGGGGTTTGGGTCAGCGCTTGCTCCCCCGGGGACCGGCGGGGGAATGGGTCGGTCTGTCCGAGGGAGGCGGAACAGCAGAGATCGCCGTGATCTTCCTCCCCGACTCGAAAAATTTCCTACAGGGGAGATGTCAACGGACCAAAGCCACACCAAATTCCACCAAACCGGGCCAAATTATTCGCTGGAATTTTCGGGGAAAAATTCGTTCAAATATTAAAATCGACTAGGGCTTGACCGACCTGAAGCATTGACTCCACAGTTTCCGATACAAATGGGCCAGTGCAAGGTCAAAAGCCGAAATGGGTCCATCACATGCTTGTATCCTTCCTCTGGTGCGTTCCATCCAGATGAGAGAATGATTTGACCAAGAGAGCGGATAGACTTGAATCCAAGTTTTCTTATTTCTTACGGCCTTAGAGTAGATGTATATGAAACTAGTGTTGAAGGTGATGCTGCTGACGAAGGTGGCGGTGGTGATGTGCCACGGCTGTAGGTGGCGGAGACTTCCGAGGTTGGGTGGCAAAGCCCTTTTGCCAGACCTACTTCAGCTTTCTTACTTTGTTATTACTTATCTACGATCACATATATCTATTATATAAATCATTTTTTTTGTCGTCATAAAGTTGTATCATGAGACATTCTTTTTTTGTTTTTTTCTTCGTTTGGTCTCATGAGTCTATGCCAAGATCCTCCTCTACCTCATTTACTGTAGTCATTTTTTCTTCAGATTTGTTGTACCTTTTTACTTTTTTTTTTCCCCTATAAATTGGAATTAGAGTCAAGTTCATCACGTATTAGATATTTATTACTACATAAATCTTGTTAAAGTCAAACATCTACAAAAATAATTCCAGGGTGATAATAGAATTACAAACACGAAGCTTTAAACACTTTAGAGAGAGTTGATAACCTTTCTTATGAAATCAAGTAAATCATTTTTTGTTTTCCTCAGTTTTTTATTTATTAATCAAATGAGAATTTTTGAAGAAGACATCTAAAAGAAGAAAATTATTAGAGAAAGTTTAAAATATAATTTTAAAGTACAAAACCATATTACAACTGTAGTTAAAGAATCTGAAGTTTTGTCTATTTATTCACAAAATGAGTTGATGAATAGGCCTTATGAAAAAATAATTGAACAAATATTTTAAACTATATCTTAAAATTTAAAAAGATAAATAGATAATGAAGATACATTCAATCAACATCAAGGTAATCAAAGTTAAAGACTTGGAGGTCTTTATTATAGTGATTATAAAAGTGGTTACAACAAATAAAGTCAAGGACACTAAATACGTAACAAAAGTGAAGGTAAAAAATAGAAGCCAAACTAAATGGTAATACAATGTTAGTATTATAAAAAAATGATAATATTGAAGATTATTATTAAGAAAATTCAAAAGAACATGTCAATATAACAAAATTGAAGCAGGAAGGTAATCTATTCCCAACCTATATCACTTCAATAATAAGTAATCATGATGCATGATTTTTAGATAATGTATGCATTAGTCACATGATAGGTTCAAAGTATGAATACATCAAAGAAGTGTCAAGTTTGAGTGAGAGACGGAAAACTTGTTCAAATCATGAATATTTAAACTATTATAATACATAAAAAATCATATGTACATATGTTCATAATATATATTAAATTGGTTCACAATTTATTGAGTTTAAGTAAATTGATAGAATGATGATATACTTTTCCTTTTGAAAAATGACATGTAAAAGAAAAAAATGTCATTCATATCAATTTCTAAAGTAGTAAAAGAGTTCACTATGACTGAGTTCATTATGATTACCAAATGTTTTGATGATTTATGACTTTGACACATACAACATAATCATTTGCATTTTTTAATATATTAAAGTCAAAAGAATATAGTTTATAGTTTGTCTTCTAATGATATTAAGGAAAAATAACCTCAATTTTCATATTTAATAAAAAACCTAGAAAGTAAGATCATCTCTTGAATTATTTTCTTGATGATATTATTGTGTTTTATACCTCACTTAGATAAAGAATAAAATTATTTAATTGATCAATTCTAGTATTTTATTTAGCATATCTAATTGCTACTTTTGTTAACTTTTTCTTCAAATCCTAATGCCCTGATTTTATGTGATCTAAAACTAAAATACTTTATGATTTTTTAAGTGATTCTTTCTTTTACTTATGTGAGCTCTCTAAGAATAATATTTATTTTCTAGTTCAACTAAAATCGAACATCATAATTACAATAACTAACTATCAAGTTTAGTTCTCTTATAATTTCATTATAAGTTTATCATATTGACACAAGAGGAAAAATAATTTAGAATCTATAAAATATCAAAGTAAAATACATGACTCCTATATAGGAGAAAGAAGAGATAAGAAGGGAGAGATAGATAATGGACCATAACGAGTCGGAAGTCCAATATCACTATCAAATTCTTTCCCTCAAACTATAATATATAAGTCAAATATGTCTAACTTGGTACACGTGATATCATAGGAGATGCCGGTCAAACTCTTTGTGAAGACGTTCACAAGTTGATGAGATGATGCCAGATGAGGTGTAGAGATAAATTCAAACATAACCTTATCTTGAATGTAATGATAGTTGATCTTAATATACTTCATATGCTCATTAAAAGTGGGATTGTCGACAATAAATATGACAACTTGATTGTCGCAATACATACGCATTGGAGAAGGAGAAGTAATAGCAAGATTACCGAGAAGTGATCGAAGCTATATCATTTTTCATGATGTCTCAACCATAACTTAATACTTGGATTTCGTATTGGAGCAAGACACCACCCTCTATTTTTGGGACCGCTAAATGACTAAGTTATTGCTGACATATGTACAATAACTCGTAGTAGATTTTTGGTCGCCCTTATTACTTACATATCTAGCGTCAGAATAGACTGTAATGTAGAGATGGCCATGTCACTAATAGACGAGCCCTTTTCCTAGGACTTGCTTAATGTAGGCGAAGACTCGTAGAACTCTCTCCCAATGAACTCGTCGAGGCTCCTACATGAATTGGCTCAGGACACTAACTATGTACATGATGTTAGGGCGAGTGATGATGAGATATATTAGCTTGCCCAACAATTGTCGATACTAGTTAACATCCTCGAATAGGAGAAATGAAGTGTCCCAGAATTGCATGCGAGCTTCCATGGGCAAAGTCTTTAGCTTGCACCCAAAGAGGCTTATCTCTTGAAGCATGTCAATGGCATACTTTCATTAGGTGAGGGTGAGCTTTCTATCTTGATACATAAACTAAATCTTAAGAAAATACCACGGAGACCCCGAATTACGAATACTGATGTGTTGTAAGTCACTTTTAGTCACAAGGATGTCGTCGACGTAGATTGCAAGGATCATAAGGCTGCCCTTTGTCTTCTTCGTGAGCACAGTGAGGTCCCTAGTACAAGAAGCGAAGTTGAAGGTGGTGAGTAAATCACTAAAGGTAGTGAACCAAGTACGTGAACTCTGTTTGAGCTCATAAATGACACGTCGCAAGAGACACACCTTTGATGACTCCCCATGAGTAACATACTCAAGAGATTCTTCCATAAAGACATGCTCTTCGAGATCACTATAGAGAAAGAGGTTAGAAATATCTAATTAGTGGAGAGACCATGCTTGATTGAAGACGAGAGAGAGAGTACGCGAATAGAGTTGAAGTGGACGTTGAGGGAAAATGTCTCAGTGCAATTGATCATATGCCTGCGTGAATCTCCGAGTGACCAATGCAGCCACTTCTAAATCTATGACCGTTTTTCACGCAGATACTTGTGCATCCTCAACATACAACCGTGGAAGTGATTGGAGGCTACAGAGAGGGCAAAGGCACAAAAAGAGAAAGAAAGACGTCATGAAAATACAATCCTTTAAGAGCATGAAGAGCGAGTTTAGAAAGAGAAAGAGAGAAATCTTAGACGAAGACGGTGTATAAAAAACCCGAAGAGAAAGAGAAAAAATAGGAGAATCAAAGATTAAGCGATGGAGAGAGATGGTGATGACGACCCTTTGACTAAGATGTCAAAGATAAACTAGTTTAATAAATAAACCTATCTCATACAAAACTCCAGATGCCTAGGGTTTCGGATAACTCTCGCTGAAAGGTCGAGAATGGTTGAAAGAGAGAGTGAGAGAGAGTCGATGAGGGACAAGGAGATACAAAGAGAGAAAATACAATAACCAAGATTTCTTAGGTCTTGGGGTCACTGATGTGAGATGGGAAATCTCTACTCCGCACAGAGTTCTTCATGAGGTCCTTTTGACCTCCTCTTTCCGTGGCCACTCAGCCCCTTTTTATAGCCGAAGTCCTCTAGCATTGACAATTGCCTCTCGTCTCACTCCAATGGGGTCCGATGGGACCTGAGTTCCATGCTCCATCTTTGTTGGGTCACCCATAGTTCTTCGTCGAATTTCATCAGCTGCACACATCTCATCTTGCAGGCTCTCACATGCCATTGTCCCTTTTGGTGTCTAGATCTTGTCTTCCTTGCTTCGTTCTTGGGCTGGGTTGACTTCTTCGAGACCTCTTTCCATGTGAGCCCATTTGGGATGTCAGGGTCTCAATAATACTTCCCCCCCTATTGACACACCTTGCCCTCAAGGTGAAAATCGGGAAATTGCCGCAGGATGTCACAAGCATTCTCCCAGATGGCACATTCAGGTGGCAATCCATCCCAATGTAATAATATTTCGGGATTGTGCAAGCGGTAGCGAAAGTCTGTGACTTGATCTGGAACTACCGTCCAACGCAGCTCATCGTCCACTAGCAACTCAGGCATTTCTAGGGCCTCCTCCCATTGCTCTACCTTTTTTAGCTGTGACATGTGGAATAGTGGATGGACTTGGGTTGAGGCGGAAAGGTCCAGATCGTATGCCACTGGCTTGATATGGTAGAGTATTTTGAATGGACAATAACAATGATGGGCAAGCTTTGTGCAGGGTCGTCATGCAACCGTGGTATGGCAATAGGTTGTAACTGAAGGTAGACCCATTTGCCTACTTGGAACTCAAGTTCCCTTTGCTTGCGATTTGAAATTGCTTCATCTGAGTTTGGGCATGTACCAGATTTTATCTAAGCTGTGTGAGGATCTCCTCCCATTCTTGCAACCATTGCTCTAGATCATCCAGCACTATTGGTTCGTCAATGAAACGGATCAAGGTGGGTGGGGTTCATCCATAGACTATCTGAAATGGGGTTATCCCTGTGGAGTGGTTGAAGTTCGTGTTGTACTAAAACTATGCCCATGGAAGCCATCGATACCACTATTCTGAGTGTTCGCTTGTGAAACAATAGAACTATGTTTCAAGCCTGTAATTGACCATCTCAAATTGATCGTTAGTCTACGAATGATAAGTGCTAGTTCGCTTGAGCGTGGTCCCTTGTTGATAGAAGAGTGTCTGCCAAAGGCCGCTCATGAAGATCCTATCTTAATTAGTTAATATGGACCCCAAAAATTCATGGAACTAGATGATATCCTGGATGACCACTTCTACCATTGTTTATGTTGTGGAGGGGTGGTGAAGGGCAGAAAAATGAGCATACTTATTGAGACGATCGACGACAACTAGTATGGCATTCCAACCATGGAGATGTGCAATCCTTCAATAAAGGCCATTTTCAGGTCTTCTTATATTCGGTCCGGAATGGACAAAGGTTGAAGGAGTTTGACTGCTACCTTCATTCCTTGCTAGTGGACGCTTCGTTTGAGCTGTAAGTAAGTCTACTGAAAATTGGAGTGACCTCCCATTACTGTATCGTGGAACTCTTGTAGAAAGGTTGAGAGGAGACGCGAGGTCACCGATATCACAATTCATCTTCGGTGGAAGAGATTACTTTGCTGCAATGAGTAGTGTCTCTATTTTGCCGGCTCAATAGGTAATTCCTCAATGATTTTCAAAGGTAGTGATCAACTTGATTCTCTTGAGTGATTTCGGCGAGATCGAGTAGCTTTGGATGAGAGAGAGACAACATCTGGATCTATACCAGTTTGGGGGCGTGAGACAGGGCATTCGCCACTCGAATCTCATGGCCTAATTTAAAGCATATCTCAAAGTCAAACGAGGTAATCTTTGTTAGTCACTTCTGATAATCAAAGAGAACATGTCATTGCTCTAGAAAGAACTTAAGGCTCTACTGGTCTATAAAAATCTGAAACTTATGACCAAGAAAGTAATGCCACCATTTAAGAATGGCGAGAACTATAGCTATTAGTTCATGTTCGTAAGTTGGCTTCTATAGATGGGTCAATGCAAGAGCCTACTTGAAGAAGGCCACAGGTCTTTGGTGTTACATGAGGACAACTCTTATTATACGACCAGAGGGGTTTGCCTCAAGCTCAAATGTCGTGGAGAAATTTGGTAAGGTTAGCACTAGGATTGTCGTCAAGGCTTATTTGAGCTACTAGAATGCTTCTTCGACTATTGGGTTCTAGTTGAAAGCCTCTTTCTTCAATTGCTATATTAATGGCCAAACATCTGTTCGAAGCCTTGGACAAAGCGGCAGTAATATCCTGCCAAGCCTAGAAAACCTCAAAGGTCTCAGAGGGTCATGTGGGATGGCACCTCTAGTGGACGGTGACGATCTTTTCGAGGTCTACAATGACTCCTACTGATATCCTGTGGCCTAAGTATACAATCCTCATATGATTGAACAAAGACTTCTTTGAGTGAATATGAAATTAGTGTTCATGGAGAATAAGAAATACCTAGACGAGATGGCCCTTGTGTTCCTTACTAATTTGACTGTAGACGAAGATGTCATCAAAGAATATCAACACAAATCATTGCAAGAATGGAGAAAATATGTGGTTCATGATGGCTTGGAAGGTAGCTGGGGCATTAGATAACTTGAAGGGTATGACAAGGAATTTGTAATTCTCGTGATGTGTTCAAAACACCGTCTTCGATATGTCCTCTATTCGGATGCGAATTTGGTGGTAGTCGGATCGCAGGTCGAGCTTCAAAAAGACGATGGCTTCGTGCAACTCATCAATGAACTCATCTATGACCAGGATGAGAAATCAATCTAGAATGGTTATCTTATTTAGCATGCGATAATCCACACAGAAATGCCACGAGCTGTTTTTCTTGTGGATGAGAAGTGTCAGGCTAGAGAAAGGGCTATGAGAATGCTGTATGAGCCCCATTTTTTTTGAAAAAAACTTTGCATAGATGAACATAGTTGATACATAGGATTGATGCTCTTTTCTAGTGTATATGGGGGGGGGGGTGTGGAAGCTTGTTCCTTTGAGAAAGATACATGATCAGTCTATCCTTGCACTGGATTTTGACCCTGGCCTCTTTTGTTGGCAACAAATTTGAGCTTTTCTGAAGGATTCCTTTTCTCATTTCACCAGTCTCTCCCCTTTTACCTTTATGGGCCTTGGAGTCACATGGAGATCCCTGCCATTTAGTTGTTACCGCCCTACCTAATCCCACCAGTTTTCTTCCTTTTGGCCAAAACCATATGGTGTCTAATTTTTCCTTCCTTCTTCTTTCTTTCTTTTTTTTGGTTAGGTGAGGGTTTGGGTGAGATGGGTAACCTTTTCCTCATGGATTTACCCCATTCCTTCCTTCCATACCTATTTTTTTTTTTGGGTAGGGGAGGATTAGGGGATTACCGACTTTTGGCACTTTCACTCCATTTTCCTAGGCTTTCCTACACCACCCCTTCTTTCTTTCTTTCTTTCTTTTTTTTGGACACTAGAGGTAGGTTGTTGGTGGGTAAATCGTTGGACTTGCACTGTAGTAATTCCGTTTGGTCAGGTCATTGATATTTCTCGCCTCCAGCCCATTTTCGATATACTTGGGAGGTCTTAAATAAAAACAGGTTAAGTACACTTCCATCTTGCCTCCTTTGTTACTTGAAAAAGATAGGTTCTATGCATGCAATTTAGTATCTAAGGGATTTTGGGCCTTGCCTATTACGGATCTCATGATCCCCATGAGTTTGTTCTTTTACAATTGTGGAATGCAACTTCCTATTGATTGCTCTTGAAGTTGATTTCAATCTCCAAGCATTTTCATTGGTGCTGGCTCTGAAGCACCTTCATAGGGCCCATACCTTCCTTTTCTGAATGTAGGGGAGGCACCATCTGTCTAGTTTACACATGCCTCTAACTTCCCACGTGAGCTCTTATAGGTTGCTAAAAGATCTCTCCTTTTGTTGTTTGACCCCTCTCTTTGTCAAATAGTCCGTTGGCCCATTGCATTCTTTGACCTAGTGGCTTATCCTACAAATCACATGTAGATTGGCTAAAATTTGCTGCCACCATTCACTTAATTTTCATAATTTACATGGTTTGGACTACAACATGGATGCTAACGATAAAGAATATGTTTCTATTTCAACAAAATTTAGACGAAGAGGGAAACATAATATGAGTCCATATGCCATAGCCCTACATTCTGCCACCATATTGGTGTCGTTCCCATATGCTTTCTGAAATGCGTTCAAGACTTCTCCTTTATGGTTTATGATTAACCCCTGATAAGTCTTCATTATCATGAGTTAATAATTAGTAAATAATATAGTTTTAGTCTTAACTCGTGATAAATAGACTTATAATTGTGTTAAAGTGTGAAAAGTGGTTTTCAGTTGATTAATGTGATTTTTTGAGTAATTATGTGATTTTACATGAATTTATATGATTTTTATAGTCTTACTTTTGAGATAAATGAAAAAAAAGAAATAAAACTAAAATATTGCAAAATGGGGGGACCCACTGGCCAACCGGGCCCGCAAGTGGGTCGGAAGCTCAGTCGGGGAGTAGCCACGAGCAGGGGCTCGAGCGGCTTGGACCGATAGGGGCACGTGTGCGCCACTCCTCTTCCACATCACCGGTGGCCAGCTAGCTGTGGGGCAAGGAGTGGTCATACACGCGAGAGAAGGAACTTTGCTTAGAAAGCTAACATTACTATATATTCGCCCGAAAAATCGACGCACAATCGATGTGGGACTAAACCTGCGTCACACCTTCCTCAGAAGAGGCGGGCGACTGGCGCAGGTTCGAGTCCTTCTAGAGTCAAAAGTCATATATTTTTATCTGATTATCGCGACTTTCCTGCAGATCGCCGGTGAAGGATTAAGCAACGAGAATCGCTGAATCATTGGCGAAAATCTCGTCAATGCGATTTGCAGAGCATTGCTACTAAAATTGCTGAACGATTCGTGATAAAAGGATCGCGAATCCATTGAGTAAATCATCTCCGATTGATCGACGAACAAGCCGTCGTCGGGAAGAGGACGATCCGCCGGGAGACGAGTCGCCACCTCCTGAGAGCGTACCAGATGTGATGAAGAGCCTCCTCTTGCTGTGCGGACCTGAGGATGAAGCTCCCTGACACGCACCCTACCTCCATCCAGCTCCTTTTCGTCGGGTGACAGCCGCCGGAGAGCTGCAAAGTCGCCATTTTTCCACTCCGCCGGGTGACAGCCACCGGAGACGACTCAACGACCCATTTCATTAATCTCTAGACTTCGCGAGAAGATCTAGAGATTGCCCACGTCGTCCTTGTCCAAGGAGAGCCTTCGAGGCCGTGGACACTGCACGACGATCCTCCCGAACACTTAGAATTCCGATGCATCGCCGACGCATCGCCATCGCGACGTCGGAGCTCTGTTTTCCTACTTTTAACTTACTTTATGCTTCATTTAGTGATAATTTTTGTCTTTTTAATTTACCAAAATATACTTTGTTCAATTACGATTCTTCCGGCTTTTACAGATCTTAATTTGATTAATTAAATCGTCTGTAATCGCTTACGTAAGAATCGTCAGGTAGAACTCTGTTTTCGCCCGATTCGCGTTCGCCGGGTGCTGATGTCATCCTGATGTCTGCACCCTTATTTCCCTTTTTCGTGAATTTTAAATATATTTCCTTTTCATTTCCTAGTATAAAATTCATAGAAAATCGTACTCATTGAGAAAAATTCTGAATAATTACCAAATATTATATTACATCCTTGTGATAGACTTGGAAAATTACTGCTATTTTTGGAAGTTTTATTGAATTATAATTGATATATTTGTTTAGAAATACTTCTAAATATCTGAAAATTCGTATTTTCTAGTTTTATAAATTTTAAATTTGGGTGATTTAATATACAACGACTGAGTCACGTCAACCCCCTCCCCCTATTAGCCCATGATTACCTAATGATACTCCGTTCACACTCAATTTGATGGAGCCCTCTTTGGGGGGGGGGGGGGGTTTCACATCACTCCCTCAAAAGAAGTCTTTCTTTGGAAGCACGACACTTCTATTCTCTAATTTCTAATTAAACTTTACCCTGAATGTATGAGTAAGAACTTTTCATTCATCCTAGATGTTGTTTCCTTCACCCACTGTTTAACTCTATACATAATCAGTGTTGGCGCACATTGCTTATCTACCATTCTAACGTTATTTCTCCCTTTCCACAATTCCCATGATACGTAGGCAATGCTAATTCTTGGTAGGGTGGCCATCATGGTTTTTTTCTTTTGGGTTCTAAAGAAAAATAGTACCCACCAATAATAGTTTTTCCAATTTCTATTTGGAAGATTCCACAACTCTATGACCCATTCTCATGATTGACTTGCCCATTCTCCTTCAAAAAATAAGTGCTAATCATTCTCATCTAAGGAAATTTTGCAATAGGCACATTTCGATGCTAATACTATGCCCCTTTTTTTAACATTATCATCTAACGACAATCGTCTATGAAATAATCTCCATAGGAAAAAAGATAATTTTGTCGGGAACAATTTGTGCCATATCTCTTTTCCTCACAATTTTACCTCTTTTTTTTCTCTAAATTCTTCCCATACTGAACCTCTGGAAAACTCCCCATGTGGGGTAAGTGTCCATATCTCTATATCCTTTCTCTCCTATGAAGATATTGAGTTTAATTCTAGTGATCATGCTAGATTCCAAGAGACTCCTACAACTATAAGCATGTGCCTCCAATCTTTATTTTTGATATGTTAGACACTAAAAAGTGGCCTATTTATATTGATTGAGTAAAGCTCACCTATTATCTCCAACCTTGACCAATTTTTCATCTAGATATTTATATCACTTGGTCTCACTTGTCACAAAATGAATTTCTTCATCTCTAACCATTTTTTTCTGTAATTTCCTTTAGTTAGCCGATCCCTTTATTTCCATCATGTCATTTACCCATCTTCCAAATTTCTTTTGCATTAATTCTGCCCATTGAAATCCCCCAAAGTTACATCTCCATGCGTTTACATCTCCAGATGAAAATGCATTTGTGTGTCTAGGTCTCGGATTTCTAGCCCCTGATAAGTCTTCATTATCATGAGTAAATAATTAGTAAATAATATAGTTTTAGCCTTAACTCATGATAAATAGACTTATATTTGTGTTAAAGTGTGAAAAGTAGTTTTCAATTGATGAACGTGAATTTTTAGGTAATTATGTGATTTTATACGAATTTATATGATTTTTATAATCTTACTTTTGAGATAAATGAAGAAAAAGAAATAAAAATAAAAATAAGACAAAATGAGGGGGACCCGCCGGCCAGTCAGGCCCGCAAGCGGGTCGGAAGCGCAGTCGGAGAGTAGCCGTGAGTAGGGGCTTAAGTGGCTTGGACCGATAGGGGCACGTGCACGCTGCTCCCCTTCCACGTCACTAGTGGCCAACCGGCTGTAGGGCAAGGAGTGGTCGTACACGTACGAGAAAGAGACTTGCTTCGAAATATAATTACTATATATTTGCCCGAAAATTCAGCGCACAACTGATGTGGGACTAAACCCGCGTCACACCTTCCCCAGAAGGGGCGGGCAACCGGCGCGGGTTCGAATCCTCCTAGAGCCAAAACTCATATTTTTATCTGATTATCGCAACTTTCCTGCATATCGCCGGTGAAGGATTAAGCAACCAAAATCGTTGGATCATCGGCGAAAATCTCGTCAACGCGATTCTCGAGGCATTGTTACTAAAATTACTGAAGGATTCGAGATAAAAGGATCGCGAATCTATCAAGTAAATCATCTTCGATTGATCGATGAACAAGCCGTCATCGGGAAGAGGACGATCCGCCGAGAGGCGAGTTGCCACCTCTTGAGAACGTACCAAATGCGATGAAGAGCCTACTCTTGCTGCACGGACTTGAGGATGAAGCTCCCTGACACGCGCCCCACCTCCATTTAGCTCCTCTCCGTCGGGTGACAGCCATTGGAGAGCCGCAAAGTCGCCGTTTTTTCGCTCCGTCGGGTGACAGCCGTCGGAGACGATTCGACGACCCATTGATCTCTAGTCTTTGCAAGGAGATCTAGAGATTACCCACATCATCCTTGTCCAAGGAGAGCCTTCGAGGCCGTGGACACTGCACGACGATCCTCCCAAACGCTTAGGATTCCGGTGCATCGCCGACGCATCGCCGCCGCGACGCCGGAACTTTGTTTTCCTGCTTTCAACTTAATTTCTACTTCTTTTAGTGATAATTTGTTGATTTTAAATTTATCAAGATATACTCTATTTCATTACGATTCTTCTGACTTTTACAGATCTTAATTTGATCAATTAAATCGTCTGTAATCGCTTACGTAAGAATTGTTGGACGAAACTCTATTTCCGCCCGATTCATGTTCGCTAGGCGCCGATGTCATCTTGATGTCCGCACCCTTATTTCCTTTTTTCGTGAATTTTAAATATATTTCCTTTTTATTTCTTAATATAAAATTAATAGAAAATAGTATTCTTTGAAGAAAATTCTAAATAATTGCCAAATATTATATTACATTTCTATGATCGATCTAGAAAATTAATACTATTTTTGGAAGTTTTATTGAATTATACTTGATATATTTGTTCAGAAATACTTCTAAATATTTAAAAATTCGTATTTTCTAGTTTTATAAATTTTAAATTTGCGTGATTTACTATACAATGATTGAGTCACGTCAGCCCCCCTTCCTCTTGTGGAGTACAAACATTTCTCCGTGAAATCCAATGCATCTTTCTCTTCTTCCTACTCCCTCCTCATATAAAAATGGTCATATATTTGCTTAATCTATCTAAAGTACCAACTGTGATATCATACATAGTCATCATGTGTATAGGGAGACTACTTAATACATACTTGATTAGGGTCACCTTGCCCTTGGCAAAAGAATTTTCGCCTTCCAGCCCCCTATCTTCTTAGAGATTTTTCTAACTATTGATTTGAAATATCATTTTTTTGTAAGTCCTTTGAATATTTGACATCCCAAGTACTCAAAGGGTAATATTCATCTTCTATACTTTGTAATCTCTTGGTCTCTCCTAATTGTATTAGGTGGAGATGTGTTTGATAGAAGAAATTTGATTTCTTCTCATCCACTCTCTATCTTGACGCCTATTCATATTCTTTGATGAAGGAGATCAATTTACGTAGAGATTTCCCCTTACCATTTAAGAAGATGATGGTGTCATTTACAAATAAGTGACTGATCAATGGACAGTCTCTCTTCACAAAGAATGGCTGAATATTTCATTTTGCAAACAAGATTCTGAGGCCTCAACTCAAAACCTCTTCCACCAGAATGAATAGGGATGGAGGCAAAATATCTCTTTGTCTCAATTCTTTGTTAGACGTGAAGAAAGTAGATGACGTGCCCCCCAATAATATGGAGAAAGTATTTCCTTCAATGCATGCACAGATCAAGTTAATCCATCTATCCTTAAACCCAAATTTACCTAAGACCTGATATAGAAATGACCATTCTAAACGATCATATGCTTTTTCCATATCCAATTTTATGATCACATTTGATTGTAGAATCTGTGTGTTGATGAATTGGGTCATCTCTTGTAACATTTTTCTATATTAACCTCCCTTCTACAAAGACCCCCTGTTCCTAGGAGATAATCCACATCATAATATGTTTCAGTCTTCTCTCAATCAACCTCGAAATTACCTTATAGCAGACATTACATAGGCTAATTGGTCTAAAATCCGCAAAGAATTTTGACGCCAAGGTTTTGAGAATAAGTGCTATGAATGTGGACTTCCATGTGCATGGTAGGATAGATTTACAGAAAAAGTCCTTAATCACCTCATAAGTCCTTTCCTACTATGTCCCAACATGCTATGAAAAATTAACGCTCATACCATCATGTTCGCAAAGACCTGTTAGCATGGTTGCCACTTGTTCCTCCAGCTTGGTTTTTTGAAAGTGAGGATAGCGGAACAGACGGACGTGGATTGTTCGACTACCTAACTTCATGTTGATGCAATATTTTTACTTGTGGGTTGGCAAAAGACCGATGATGTTTGCAAAGACTTGCAAAAAGTGCTCCTGAAGTTCTCTTGTCAAGGGGTCATTTGACACCATGTTGTTATCGATTTCAAGCTTGAATAGCTCAAAGTATGCTTCCCCCTTGCACAATTTGCTGGTCAAGGTATCTAGTTGGTGTCGTTTTTTCTATTTGGGAGGTTCTACTACAATTGTAACCCTTTTCTTACAACGGGGAAGGACAATGTCCAGTCATTCAAATTGAGCTCCAACTTGTGCCTATCTTTGATCCAATATATCTCAAGGATGATGTCGATTGAGGTGAGAGGGAACAAGAGGAAGTCACTCGAGATGATAGTACTCTGAAGATCTATGATGAGGCCGCGACACATTTTTGAGCCGAGGATCATCTCTCTTGTGCTAGTGGCCACCTGATAAGGTGTTGTCCTAACTGTTAGAAATTGTTGCTTTTGGACTAAACGACTGATAAGTCTTCATTATCATGAGTTAATAATTAGTAAATAATATAGTTTTAGCCTTAACTCATGATAAATAGACTTATATTTGTGTTAAAGTGTGAAAAGTGGTTTTCAGTTGATGAATGTGAATTTTTAAGTAATTATGTGATTTTACATGAATTTATATGATTTTTACAGTCTTGCTTTTGAGATAAATGAAAAAAAAGAAATAAAAATAAGACAAAATGAGGGGGGACCCGCCAGCCAGCCGGGCCCGCAAGCGGGTCGGAAGCTCAGTTAGGGAGTAGCCGCGAGCAGGAGCTCGAGCAGCTTGGACTGATAAGGGCACGTGTGCGCCACTCCCCTTCCACGTCACCGGTGGCCAGCTAGCTGTGGGGCAAGGAGTGGTCATACACACGAGAGAAGGAACTTTGCTTAGAAAGCTAACATTACTATATATTCGCCCGAAAAATCGACGCACAACTGATGTGGGACTAAACCCCCGTCACATCTTCCTCAGAAGGGGCGGACAACCGGCGCGGGTTCGAATCCTCCTAGAGTCAAAATTCATATATTTTTATCTGATTATCGCGACTTTCCTGCAGATCGCTAGTGAAGGATTAAGCAACGAAAATCGCTGGATCATCGGCGAAAATCTTGTCAACACGATTCGCGGAGCATTGCTACTAAAATTGCTGAACGATTCGCAATAAAAGGATCGCGAATCCATTGAGTAAATCATCTCCGATTGATCGACGAACAAGCCGTCGTCGGGAAGAGGACGATCCGCCGGGAGACGAGTCGCCACCTCTTGAGAGCTTACCAGATGTGATGAAGAGCCTCCTCTTGCTGCGTGGACCTGAGGATGAAGCTCCCTGACACGCGCCCCACCTCCATCTAGCTCCTTTTCGTCGGGTGACAGCCGCCGGAGAGCCGCAAAGTCGCCGTTTTTCCACTCCGTCGGGTGACAGCCGGCGGAGATGACTCGACGACCCATTCCATTGATATCTAGACTTCGAAAGGAGATCTAGAGATTGGCCACGTCGTCTTTGTCCAAGGAGAGCCTTCGAGGCCGTGGACACTGCACGACGATCCTCCCTAACGCTCAGGATTCCGGTGCATCGCCGTCGCGATGCCGGAACTTTGTTTTCCTGCTTTCAAACTTACTTTACGCTTCATTTAGTGATACTTTTTGTGATTTTAATTTACCAAAATATACTTTGTTCTATTACGATTCTTCTCGCTTTTACATATCTTAATTTGATTAATTAAATCGTCTGTAATCGCTTACGTAAGAATCGCCGGGCGGAACTCTGTTTCTGCCTGATTCGCGTTCGCCGGGCGCTGACGTCATCCTGACGTCCGCACCCTTATTTCCCTTTTTCGTGAATTTTAAATATATTTCCTTTTCATTTCCTAGTATACAATTCATAGAAAATTGTATTCATTGAGGAAAATTCTGAATAATTACCAAATATTATATTACATCCTTGTGATTGACTTGGAAAATTACTGCTATTTTTGGAAGTTTTATTGAATTATAATTGATATATTTGTTCAGAAATACTTCTAAATATCTGAAAATTCGTATTTTCTAGTTTTATAAATTTTAGATTTGCGTGATTTAGTATACAACAACTGAGTCACATCAACGACTGTTGACGAAGTTAAATGTTGCTACTATATTGAGTAGAGCGAACACTTGACACCTTTCAATCATTCCCTTGAAACATATAGCTCGCCTATAGAAGTAACCGGACAACAAGTGGAGGGATACTTCAAGTTGGACTATCTCGCCTTCGTCTGGTAATGGGTCATGGGGAAGCTCCTCCGCTTGAGTATCGTTTGATGTGAAGTCAGAGTCAGCGGGAGCGAAGAGAATATTTAACTCTTGTTTGCACTAATGGTCGAGCATGAATTTCTCATCGTAGTGAAAACACAGGCCTTGGGTTCGTCGAGCTTGAATTTCAGCAGCGGTGAGATGCAAGTGTCGACAGTGATCGATTTGAGGTGCTCTGCTGGCAGAGATACACGGGCTTGTTGTTGTTGGACCAGGACCATGGTATCCCTTGCGGTTGCTCGCACCCTATGGTGGTGGCCGTATCTAGGGCCCATTGTACACTGAAGACCCTTTCTCCGCCCCTTTGTCTTGTTGCAGTCAACCTCTATTTCTTAGTGTAATTAGCTTGGTTTCAACCCTCTTGGTTGTTTGCATCATCGCTTCAAGGTCATGTGGGTTGAGGGCAATCACTTCTACCTATATCTTTTGTTGGAGACACTTGAGAAAGTTGCCTTTTAGAATGACCTCCGACATGTCGCAGAGTGCATGGGACATTAGTTCGAACTGCTCTCGATAATCTTCCACTAACCCCGTTTGTTCGAGTTCGAGTTATTGATAGTTGAGGAAGCTAGAGTGTTTATCTCCATAGCATTCAAACAACTTGTACTTTAGATCTCCCCAATTGCAGAACGGTGGCCGATATTCAACTCACTGGAGCCAATGGAGGGCTTTTCCTTTCATGCTGATTCACACCTCCGCCAATTGCTCAGGTGCTGTTTGTCAATAGGTGGAGAAATATATCTCCACACAATATATCTAGTTTTTCGGGTTGGACCCTATAAAGATGGGGAACTCTTGTCGCCGTCGAGGGTTGGACTGTGGAGGCCCTCAAGGATGACGGTGGTCAGGCAGACTGTCATGAGGGTATGAGTTGGGAAACGGATCTTCTCGGTAACAAGGGTTACCAGGCAGAGCCGGAGGTTGTCTTGCACTAGTATCCCTGGGGGACCACTCCCCCAATTGCTTTGAAAAAAGTTTGGTCTTGCCAGCTCGATTTGGAGAAATGCTTACTTGGCGTTGGATGTTGTCTAGGATATGGGCAATCGACCCCAGTTGGTGAGAGACTGAATCTAGTCTTTGGCACATGTTTGCCTGCTCTGCACGTATTGCTTGAAGTTGTTTGGCATTAGCCGTCAGTTCATTGCTGGTGAGGAACTGAAACTCCTCCAGCTCTTTCTCGAGAGGGTTGAGCTTGGGATCGGAGGGTTTGGGCCCCATAGAAGCATCGTTGTGCTTTGATAACAATTGATGACAACCTTTTGATTGAGGCGTCAAACACAAACTGATTTAATAAAATAATCTATCTTGTATAAAACTCCGAATGTATGGGGCTCCAAATTACTCTTGCTAAAAGGTCAAGAATGGCTGAGAGAGAAAGAGAGAGAGAGAGAGGGTCAATGAGGGACACAAGGATACAGAGAGAGAGAATATAATAACCAAGACCTCTCATGTCTTGGGGTTGTCGATGTGAGATGGTGAATCTCCACTCCGCATAGAGTTCTTCATGACGTTCTTCCAAGCTCCTATTTCCATGGTCGCTCGGCCCCTCTATATATAGCCAAAGTCCTCTGGCATCGACAACTGCCTCTTGTCTCACTTTGATCGGATTCGACAGGACATGAGTGCTGTGCTTCATCTCTGTCAGGTTTGTCATAGTTTTTTGCCAAATTTCATGTGCCGCACACGTCTCCTGTCATGTAGGCTCTCACATGTGGTTGTCTCTTTCGGTGTCTAGATCTTGTCTGCCTTGTTTTGTTCTTAGGCTAGGCTGGCTTCTTTGAAATCTCTTTCCCTATAAGCTTATTTGGGATGTTAGGGTTTCAACAAATGTCCCCCACAAGAGGAGTGGAGGGAAGCCGATTCTAAACATAAGTGGTAGTGAGAAGGGCATCAATCTAGAGATAATGTGAGGCATTCATCTAAAAAAAAAGGACGCAAGTGATGTCAAAGAGCTGGCAATGTTTGCGTTCGGCAATACCATTATGCTATAAAGTGTAGGGATAAGTGGTCTAGTAGAGGATGTCATGATCGGTACAAAAGGTGCAAAGAGAGGCTTTGACAAACTCAGGGGTGTTATGCGTACAAAGAATTTTGAGTGTAGTGGTATATTAGGTGATAACTTTAGTGATGAAGTGAGTAACTATGGTGATGAACTCATAGTGGTCGTAGAGGAGGTAGACACAGCTCACATAGGTATAGTCATCAATAAAAATGATGTAATAATGATAGCCTGAGACGGAGTAAATACAAGATGGACCATATGCATCTTAATAGAAAATGTCAAAGGAAGTGAAAAAGGGGATGTCAACACGACTAGGATAAGAAGCGCGGTGATGTTTGCCTAGTTGACAAAACTCACACACAAACTTAAAGAGAGAAAGCCATGATAAAGTTATTTGTAATTTAGAGAAACAAAAATGACTTAAACGACGATACCATAAAAAAGAATAAGTGATTGTAGAGGTAACAAAATGGCCCAAAGGCCAAAGAAAGATTTGTCAAAAATGAGTTCGTAGACGCCTCGTTTGTTTTTATGGCCCAAATCAATCCTCTGTCCAGTATGCAAATCTTAGAAAGTACAGTGAAAAAGAAAGAATATGACGATACAGACGAAGGCATGAGTAATAGCACTGATAGAAAAGTGGTTATCAGGAAAACTAGAAACATAGAGAACCTAGGTGAGGGGAAGGGAGGGAGAAGCTAAGGTGGCACCATAACCTTTGTCTGGATAGGTTCAGCCATTAACAATGGTGACAAGGGGATGGGTCAAGGTAGGTTGATAAGCGGAGAGAATAGTAGGGATATCGGTTTTGTGGGTGGAGGCCCCCAAATTGATAATCCATAGCATCAAAGAAAAAACAAGGAGAGTGTGTGTACCTAGCGTGGAGGAGGCTGGAAGCAAGGTGAGACTAACAAAGGTGAAGTGATAGTACCATTGAAAAGGGCATCAAGGTCCCGTGGAAGGTAAGAGTTAGAACATGGGATGGAGCGAGGGAAGCTGGAGTCGGAGAAGTCATCATCGATTGTGTAGAAGCGGGCTTGCTGAACTACCTCCAACACTTAGTAACCGAGATGGTTCTACTTCTTGCAATAGGGATAGAGAAGAAAAATGTTGCACCCACATCCACGAGGAGAACGACCACTATTAAGACAGAAAGAAGGGGTATCATCTTGAGCCCGTGGAGCAGCCACAACAAGAGCCCAAAGAGTAGAGGTGGCACCTAGAGAGGAAGAGAAGTAGATGGGCATACTGGTGGTGACCCAAAGGATTGTCGAGAAGATGGAGGCGAGATCAAGCACATGATTTTTAGAGGGAATAGACCCCCAGATCTGGGATGTGATTGACGGATGAAGCCCACTGAGATAAACCCCAACATAAAACTTCTAGTGATAGTACTAGAGGGTCAAGAGGTTGATAGTAGGGGGTTGATAGATATCAACCTCCTAGATGAGGGTATGGAGGTGGCCATAGTAGGCCTAAAGAGAGATATCGTCTTATTTGTAAGAAAGAAGAGACTCAAAGATCTCCACAACACGACTAATATTTGTCTGGTTAGTGTACATGGTTTCCATAGTAAATCATAAGAGATGAGTTGAGGTGATGTGGGCCAGTGCTTGATGATGCTGGGTTTGATGCTCTAAAGCATCTATGTGATGATGGCCAAGTTGAGTTGGGACCATATCGCATATGAGGGGTCTCGAAGGTTGGGTGGGTCCTCTAAGAGGTAATGGAGGAAACTATGAAATCAAAAGAAGAATTCGAAACTAGAGGCCCATGATACATAATTGTGGCAATTGAAAATGTATGTCGGCCGAGTAAGTTACGTCGTGATGGAGTGGCGAACTAGAGGAACTGTCAAAGAATGGAGAACAATAGTCGAAAGAAGTGAGGGCTTGGAGGCAGGTGACGGAGGAGGGTGAGAGGACGCCATGAGGCTGGTGGGTCGATTGGCGAGCTGACTAACTCCCTGAGAGGCGGATGGAGCCCTAGCTACCACAGCTAGATGGCGACGGTGGCAAGGTGAGGGGCAGCAATGGTGGTGATGCAACGGCAAGGGTGCGACGACAAGGGTGCGATGGCAAGGGTAATGAGGGTGAGGGGTGGCGATGGTGGTGGCATGATGGCGACTAACGTCAATGATGCCTATGACGGTGACAGTGAGGGTTGGGGCACGACAGTAAGGGTGTGACAGCAAGGAGGGGCCTCAAAGGCGGTGATGATGGCGGAGATGCCGGAGAAGAGGAGGAGGGCAACGACAATGGTGAGGGGCGATGGCGGCAAAGAGGGCGGCACTGAAAGGAGAAGGAGAGTGATAACAGAGATGACGATACTAGAAGAGGCAAGAGCGGCGACGCCAAAGAGCTGCCTAAGGAGGGAAGAGGCCGACGAGGAAGAGAGTGATGCATTGGAGATGGGTGGTGCACCGAAGAGGAGGACAATAATGAGAGATACCTAGGGCTCTAATATAATGTTGACACAAGAAGAGAAAACCTTAGATTTCATAAAACATCAAAGTAGAATACATGACTCTTATATAGGAGAGAAGAGAGATGAGAAGAAAGAGATAGATAATGGGCCATAGTGCGCCAAGAGTCTAATATCACTATCGAACATATCATAAAAATTCAAAAATTTAAAAGGTCAACATTAAATAGAAACTTAATCTTATGCTTATCTCACTAAAAATATTAAATATTTCACTATGAGTTGTTTTCCAAAAAATGATGTGGATTTGAAACTCATTTGAAATTTTGATGAAAATAATGATAATCAAGGCTTAATATTTATTATGCTCTTTTTGGCTAAAGATGAAAGGGATTGTCCTTTTGATCTAGACAAAAATGGTTGTTGAATGCTTAAATAATACTCCTTAATGTCTTTATATTACTTCACTAGCTAGTCAAATTCTCATAATTTATTTCACCCTTTTCTATAGAAAAAATAAATACAACCTTCAAGGTCATGGGGGGTTTAGACATGATCATTTGATTAACTACTAGAAAGGAATTATATTTATAGAAAAATAAGATTCTAAATCTTCCTCTATTTTCTATCATCTTTGAGCAAATATATTTTGAGAAATAATTAGAAATTCAAATGGTTGAAAAAGTAATACAATATGGTCTTTAAAAGTTTGAATATCCTTGTGTATAATTCTGTTAAATATATATATATATATATCCAAATTATAGCATCTGAATCAAGATTGATAAGGAGTAATATTTTTTAAATAGAAGCAACAATATACATTTGGATAAACTGGTGATGTAGTACAAAAATCTGATTGAAACCATATCAACAAAATATTAGTATCACATAAATATATTAAGTCATGATTTCAATATATATAACCATAGTTTTGGTGATTTAAGATATCTAAAATATATTTAATAACTTTGTTAAAAAAATATGTGGTAAAATACACATTCATAATTAAATCAATTAATTTGATATTAAAATAATTGTAAATTAATAATCTAATATTATGAGCATATAAAAAAGCTAGGTTTTCATACTCAGATTTACTTCGAACATTCTAATTGATTCTAACGTACCATTTATTACTTTCTCAATGTGGCATATTTTGTAAACACTAACACTTTCCATCATAACTTAAATCATAATAATTTTATATGGTGAAATCAATCAAATATACAGATTAACATTAGTGGCCACAAGTGTGTTTAATGAATTCTTATTTGAATATTAAATTATAATGAATGATAGATATACATTCACATTAAATCTTATATCAAGTATAATTAAAATTAAGCATAATATGATATTTTAATTGATGATATAACTATTTTTCATAATAAAAATATTACGTATTTAATTCTTTAACATATATTTTTAGTGCAATAAAGACTTATTTACTAAATAACAATGCATATTTTATTAATTATTGCTGATTTTATTCATATGAACATAATATACTTTTATAATCAAAATATAGAGTCATTTGATAAATTTATTGAGATTAATATAATAATTGAAATCATGAGTAGTCTATTTAAAAGTAGATAAAATGATTTTTTAATTTATGATTAAATTTTAATGATAAATTTACAAGTTTTGTTGATAATTAAATATATTAAATTAAAAAGTGAGGAAAATATTATGATTTCTAGATTTATACATTGTTTTATAGTACATCATCTTGGCGCAATAAATATTAATCCATATTAAATTTTGCTTAACACAAGATCAAGTTACAAACAGATTTATAAAAGATCGTGTCCTGAATAATTTGATGTCATAAACTTTGCATCAAGAGGGAGTGTTGAAGGTGATGTTGTATTGCAAAAGACAAAAATGGTGAAAAGTGTACACACATAGGACTTAGGATTATTGGGTAGCATGACCCTTTTATTTGACGTACTTTATTTTTATTTTATTTTATCATTTCTCTTCTCTCTCTCATATGTCCACCATATAAACTTATTTTTTGTCTTCATAAGATGATATCACATAACATTATTTTCCTCTCCTCAACACTCCAACTCTCTACTATCACCTTCCTCTACATCATTTGATGTAATCATTTTTCCTGTATAATTAATGTGTTTTCTTGCCTTTCTCAAATTTATTCTTCCAACAACTAGGGCAAGATAGAAGAAATTTTCTAGAAAGATTAAATTTAGAGGTTACTATTTCCTACATATACAACCTTCAAATAAAATTTCTAATTATAAAACTTAAGATGTTGATTTTGATCGCCATTTGATTGTCATAGACTATGGAAATAAGACTACTCATTCCAAGACTTTACACATATAAAGTATAAAAATGTCTTTTCACTCTTGCTAAAATTGATATAATTTTTAAAAAATGAGCATACAATGTTGTGTGGTGAGCATTAGGGCAGGACCACCTCTTTCAGTGGGTCCACCAGCACTATTGGTGGTTTCTTCTTGAATCGTTATGCCTCGCGCATGTATCTCACCATCGATGGGTGTAGCAAGGAGAACCATGGTATCATCGGCACTAGTATGTTGAACTTTACTAGATGCAATGACTTTGTTGAGGTTGTGGTAAGAGAAGAAGTTTTGGGAGCCCAAGTTTATAAGCTCTTCCTCACTTACCATATTGGAGACAAGACAAAAGCTCGCAAGAAACTAAAAGGGGCTACACAAATCCCTAAAGATATTTGATGGGATGAGACAGAAAATTCAAGAAAGAAGTAGGAGAAAACACCAAGGTGCTGCTTTCTTATGATGGTGGATGCTAACTTCGTTTGTAATTATTGAAAATATATTTTTACTTTTTCTATGTAGCCCAAAATATGAATATGTGAATCTCATTCTCTTTCCTTTCTGTAAGAGGTTTACATGGAAAAGGCCTACTCAACAACTTTACCTTGTTATATATTTTTTGTATTAGAAACCATAATATAATTCAAAAAAATATTTATAATGTATTTGATCAGGTCCACCATTGATTGAGCCCACCATTTTTATATATCGATCAGGTCCACCATTGTGCTCACCAATGACATCACCATATGGACAAGCAATGGGCTCTACTAGACCATGACAGTTAGAAGCAACTTTGTCTGCCTTGACCTTGCCCTTGGCACCTCCGATGGTGTCACCTAATCTCCCTTTAGATACCAGAAGAGCAATGGAAACTCAATAGAGACCACAAAAAGATGAAACGTAGTGGTTGCTAACACGAGGCTCATCTACCTCTTTGTGGACTGAGCCAAAAAACTTTATGGAGGCAGGTTTGACGAAGTCTCTAATGATGGGCTAACTCTGGAAGTAACACAAGTAGTAGAGAGATGAACTATGAGTGAGGGAGCTGCATGGTTGGAACTAGGTGGAGGGATGGTGGGAGGGAAATACATCTATATAAATATATGGGAGGGAGTACTAAAGCTTCAAGCATGCTCCCCAAACTCCTCTTAAATTGATTGATACTTGTAGACTGTATCCCTCGTAAATGGGTGAAATCTATTATCATCGTTTCTCTTATGATAATTGATGGCTTTTAAAGTCAGTTAGAACGAGCATATGGTTAATTGATTCAGAAATATGGATCTTTTTTTAATAACTCATTTATGAACATTTCAAAAATAGTATTAATTTTAACAAGAGGACATAAATTAAAAGTTGATCCCGGCCTCTCTCTCTCTCTCTCTCTCTCTCTCTCTCTATCTCTATTGCTTATGATGACATGTTCAAGGAGTAAGATTCCTACTTGGTGGGGGAAAACCCAATCTTAGGGAAAAAGGGAGACTAAAAAAAATGTCGTGGCTTATTATTTCCCTACAGATCAGTTATTTCGTGTCTTTCCTATTTTCATAACCCTCGCCGGCCTAGTTCATGGAAAAAGGTCACAAACTTCTCATTAATTTCCAAAACAGTCCAGATATTGGCCCCTCGGATCCTCTAATTTGATCCTGTAGAATGGTGGTCCCCACCCCGTGAAAGGCTCTCCACATCATCGTCAGGCGAATCCCAGGGCCCGGCTCACCTGAGAAGCCTCTCTGCCCTGGAGCCTCGGTTTCCCCCAGCCAGAATTTAAGTATACCGTTCTAGAAGAATGGAATATCACTATTTTTAGAAAAGTATTCTTCTGGATGCGGCACTGGATGAGCCGGCCTTCGCTCGAGCGAGATCAGTACGTGTTCTCCAACCATCAGTAAATAAATGAGCGAAAGCAACGTGGATCATAAAGAGGGTGAATTCCCCCGTCTCAGGCTCAAAAAACGCCACGATCGTATAAACTCCATTGATAATAGAAAAGTGATATGAATTACGGACAAATCTAGATGAGGAGGTCAAGTATGGGATCCGACTAAGGTTTTTTCTTCTTCTAATGGATTTGATTCGTCTAGAGATGAATCAGGACGCTACATGTCCATGTGCAGGGGAAACAGGGGAGCGGATCCAGTTCTTACAGCCTGAGGGCGATGCTTATGAATCTGGGGAGGGGCAGAAGAAACTTGGAGGATTCGTTCTCGGCTTCGTCCCGGCGGCAGTCACCAGATGGAGCGGCCTCGCTGGGCTTGAGGCAGAGGAAGAAGTTGCGGGATCCTAAGTTTATCACCTTCTCCTCTCTGCTTAAACCTGCCAAGAGAGACGCAAGCAAAAACGCGTGAGAAATTACGGATTTCGCGGAACCCTACTAAATTCGGACGGACAGGCAAGATCCAGAGCAGAAGAGATGGCTTACTTTCCAAGCTGAACTGGGAGAAATGGAGCTCGAAAGCCAGGGGATCTCTTTCCACCAGCAGCGGCCGTCGGCCTTCTTTGACGTACGCCTCCACCGTAGCCTTGATCAGGTCCACCACCGTGCTCTCCGGCGAGATCATCACATGGACAGGCCACAGGTTCCGCTGCACCGTGACCCTGAGCAGCAGCTTCGTCGGCTTCATCCCACACCCTATCCCTTGCGGCAGGCTTCCGGGACGCCTGATCGTCGTCATCCGATCCATGAGCGGCAGGGAGGGAAAGGACGCGGGCCGCCGGGCGTCGGCCACGCGCTCACCCCCACGTCCGATTCTCGAATCAGGCAGCGTCATGGAGGCGGATCAGGGGAAGCCTCCACCAGCACGCAGCTCCGGCGGTGGCGGCTGGGGCGGCGATGGCGCAGTGGCGGCGGTGGGACTGCCTCTCCAGGTTGGGGAACAGCATTCAAGGAAGCGCAGGGAGACGACGGACAGACCTCACGCAGAAGCCGAAGTCGTGGCGTTTGGAAAGACAGGGTTTGGGGGAAGTGGGGGAGGATAGAGACGACAGAAAGGTTCTAAAATAACTGATTCTTACGAAAAATGCCCCCGATATTCCTCATTACATCAGAAACGTCCCCAACGTGGACGGGCGCGTGGTAGCAGGCCTCAGCAGTGAGGTCGTCCTCACCACTTCCCGCCCAACTACAAAAATGTCAAATGGCATCGCGTAATAGGTTACGTAAATGGGGGTAATTGAATAAACGCACAGACTTACCAATTGTTTGCTGCCACGTTATGGTGTATCCAGCGAGACGCACCACCCGGCGGCACCAAGCACGCGCACGATCGAGAGGTCGGCCGCCGCCGCATGCCGCCGGGCGGCAAAGCGCGGGAACAAGCGGGAATCAAGAGCCACGCTGACGTCACCACGAAGGAACGAATATCGGCGTGAACGTCCACTTCTCCGGTCTTCCGAGTATCGGGCTCGGCCCGGGCCCGAAATAGGCCCTGAAAAAGTCATGTGGGCCAGAGCTCATGTGACGCCCTCCACACTCTCCATTATGGTCCACTTTGGCCCACTTAGCCACACTTTTGACCCAATTGCTCTCTCTCTCTCTCTAAATTTTTTATTTGAATTGAATGGATACAATTAATATTGATATTTATCAAATCTGGGATAAAAAATCATTATTTTTAGTTAATCGTCGTCGGTGAATAGAGAGAGAGAGAGAGAGAGAGAGAGAGAGAGAGAGAGAGGAACCTAAGGGCTTCTGGGCCGATTTTGCTACCAAATTATCCTTCTTTTTTAGGGTAAATATGGGCATCCAGCCAGATATCTTCATCCTCGTCTCTACCGTCTCCAGTGGCTGCGACCCAACAGTGGTTTGTGGATTCGAAGAAGAATTCCTCATCTATCATGGTAATGGCGCTGAATCTTTGAGTCCATGAACGCAGAGTTTCGTGTGGTCTTGGCGGAAGATGGTGAACATCAGAAGCCGGACTCCGACGCCCATCCCTTCTTCTCCAAGCTCTGCCGCAGCGCCTGCACGCCGATTCCGTAAGCGGAGAGTTGCAGAGGCAAACTCCATGGAAGTTGTCGGTGTTACCTTGATTCTCTTACGGTTGACGTCGAAGTCGAGGATTCCAAGGCGCGATGCGGATCGATAGTTGACGAGGGGCTTCTCTCCAGGAGGGAACCAGAACTCCACGTCGTCGACGAACTGGAGCGGGAAGCAGATGGTGAGGCTGTAATTGCGAGGAAGAAGATGGAGATGGAGATGAAGATTAAGATCTCGGTCTTACTCCCATGATAGGACTCTCGTATTCGACGCGGAGGTAGTCGTCCTTCTTCTCGGCGATGCGAGGAGTGAATCCATTGGCATTGGTTGACTTCACCTGCGAGGGCGGAGGAACTCGTCGGCAGCGTGAATGGGTGGAGAAGGGAGATGCGGTGGGAAGGGGCGGCCGCTAACCACTTCGAGGAGCTCCGCCATTGCTGCTTCTCTGCTCACTGGCCCGCGACCGTCCTCAGGGTTGTAGTTCCTGGGGGAAACCGAAGAAACATGGTGAATAGCTCGACGGAATCAATTCATTTACTTCTCCCATAGTCACGGACAGTGATCGCTGAATCGCCCATTCTAAGAATTTTCTCGCTACAGAGAAATCGATTAAATCGACAGATAGGTTTATGCTCGAGCTCTGCTGAGGACAAAGGAAGAAAATACTGGAACGATAGATTCGCAGGTTACCACGGCGGCGCGTAGTGTGCAGAGTCGCCGGCGTCCTCCGAGGTGGACACGCAGTTGTTCGTCGCCGGGCAGAGCGCTAAGGCAGGGGGACTCTTCTGCACCCCGAGATAGCCAGGCTTTGTCCCACTTCAAAGCAGGAGGGGAGATCAAGGAAGACGTTAATGGAGAGCATCTAGGGTTTACAGAGTTGTACAGACCAGAGGTGGAGATCCTGACAGATGAAGCAACCTGAAGTGGAAGATGGCGGCGAGTGTGGCGAGCTCACTGCTCCTGAGTATGATCTCCCTGGGGAATACAGACATTGCCGGAGAAATCCCGATTCAGACCTTCAAATATGAAAAGAATTTGGGAAAGGGAGGCAGAATTTTTCCAAGAAGAGGACGTGGAAGGAGTCACCTCCGGCTAGTCGACGACGGCGGCGGCGGCGGCAGCGGCCGCTCTTTCTCGTCCTCCGCCGGGGAACGCCGGTAGGAGATTACCTGTCTAGGTTTTGGAGGAAGGTGGGAGGAACAGGGTCCGGTCACTAGCGGCGAAGGAGACGAACTCGCCATCTTCGGAGGAGGAAGAAGAGGAAGCTGCCCGTCCGAACTTCCACTCCTCTCCGCCGGTCGGCAGGGCGGCGATTTATCCTCCCGTATCCTGGCCGGCAACGAATGAGGGAAAATTGCGCTCAACCCCTGAACGATTTCATAATAAAATTTTGGTTCCAATTTTGAGATATATTTGTATATATAGAAGAATTTAGGTTCTCTTGTTTGAGGATTGTATGAAAGAGGGTTTATATATCATTCACTGCTTGATAAAATCCGTTTCTCGGCTCTTTTTTTTTTTCGGATAAGTATAGGGTATTTCTAGTGACTTGAATACAATATATTATATATTTAAATATACTTTCATTATATTTTAATTATAAGTTGGATAAATTCACAATTCGATATTATTTTATATAATTTTTCTCCGGTGAAATATAATTTAAAACATGTTTGAACTTTTATTATTCTTCACTATTCTTCGTTGAGAGAGCGAGAGAGAGAGAGAGAGAGAGAGAGAGAGAGAGAGAGAGAGAGCGAGAGAGAGAGAGTCGTGTGCAGAAAACCCGGTCCAGGCTGGCTTGGGCTCTGGTGCCACCCGGTCTACTTTATGAGGGTGAACCAGAAAAGGGAAGTTCATTATGTCGGTTTATTTCCGTGGGATTTCCTCTAATTATAAATCTTTCCTGCGTTTGCTCCTCGGGGATGGCGTAGGTGGGAAGGAGGAGAGAAAGAGGAAGAGCTTCGTACTCACGGTCAGCTCCTCTGGTGCCTAGGTCTCAGACTAGTCTCTTGCTCGACTTTGTTGGTCACAGTTCCTCATCACTCTTGATGATCCTCGGAAATGGCACGTAATAAGGTTCGACTCTTAAAACTTTTTAGGACTTGAACTAATTATTCATTTGTTTTTATCATCTATTCGTTTGGTAGCTTAGTTCGGTTTTTTTCCCCCATGCGCACATATTTGTATTTTTTTGGCTACTCTATAAGTTTGTTTTCTTTTCTTTGAGCGGTGGGATTTCCCCTGAGCAGAGGAAATACATTATTCGTGTTTCTTGTATATTTGTGTCTTTTAGACATTCATTGGAGTTCCAAGGGTAGATTATTTCAACTTTCAGAAGATTAAAACAGTCGGCTGGCAACCGGAGCCGGCTGATGTCGGCTGTAATGCGTTATTCCCTTTTTATTTATTTATTTATTTATTTATTTAACATACTCATTTCGCAGGAATCTCTGACTTTACTGCTTGATATTGGCCCATCCATGCACAACGCTCTTCCAGATGTCGAGAAAATTTGCTCAATACTTGTCCAGAAGAAGGCAAGTCGTTTCTCATCTTTTCTCATTTCTTGATTTATGCCAACATTTGTTTCATTACGTAGTTCAATGTGCCTAGAAGAGCTCAGCACGTTAGGGTCTTGTCGTCCTTTACTTTGGCTCGAAACAAGTCTAACTTTTGTTAGCTGAATTATTCTTTTGTTGCAGTTAATTTATGGGTGGAATGATGATGTTGGAGTTGTGCTGTTTGGAACAGAAGGTGTATTCATCTGCTCTACAGAGAAAATGGCTGACTTGGATCTCTATAAAATGATCTAACTGATCCAAGTGGGCATTTTTGTGAAAGGACTTCTATCAATAGTAGAATCATTTTTTTTTCAAATTTCTTGTGTCACATTTTTTTTCAAATGCTGAATCTTATCTAAGGAGGTTTTTTTTTCATATTCAAAACATGAAAAATGCATAAAACTTACCTGTATCTACCACTAGAGTTGTTTTTTGAGCTTAGTTGCAGTGTGCACACAATGTACTTTGCTGATAAAGTATTTGCAAAGATCAGTTTTATGCCTGAGCTTCTGTTGCCAACTTTTATGACTCGTATCGTAATATTCTTGTTGTTCAATAATTCGATTGTATTGTTTTCTATTTTATGACTTCTGCATTGTTGGAGTCTACAGAAACAGACAATGATTTGGCAAAGCAAGTTGGAGGTTATGATCACATTGTGGTTCTGAATGGGATCAGCACTGTCAACAGGAATCTATTGGGAACTTTAAAGAAGCTCCCTCGAGGGACTGTAGCTGGTGACTGTATCCCTTTATGAAATGAACTATATTTTGGTCTTAATATATACATCTGTGTTTTCATGTCTGCCAATCAGAGTATCTTTCTGTGTATCAGTTTCTTAGTGAGTGGCGCTCCTGAGTTGGCTCTCTCCTGCAAAAATCTGTTCATGAAAACCGCACTTCATTGGATTTTTGTTTTTAGATAATGCAATGTTAATGATAAGGTGAGTAATTAAATTTGAGCTTCATATGGATTTGACTGATGGTGAACAATGCCATTGTATCCAGTCCAATGACATTATTTTCTTTTTCAATTTTTCAGCTTGATGCTGAATCTATTAATTATTTGATGACTGCCGCTTGCTGGCTTTTGAAAACGCTTGAACTGTTAGAGAAGAACATTTTAATGTCCTTTTTATTTTTAAGTGTATAACGCACAATTGATATGTTTCTAGTAGTATGTTTAGAAGATGCTGGTTTATTTCTTAAATTTCAACATTTTGCTGTCCATAACTCGGGGAAAGTTCTGGATGCCATTGTCGTTGGAATGGATTTGTTGATAAAGAAGTTTGGTACAACAAATAAGGGAAAAATGCGCCTTTGTCTTATAACGGATGCTGAAAGTCTCACAAAGGAGCCTTATGAAGGTACCAAGGAAGATCAAGTTGGAATCATTTCCGAACAGATGAAGTCACATGGAATCAAATTAGATTGTATAATCACCAGAATGTCATCTGGGATGGCCGATCAAAAGATTTTGGTTGAGAATGATTCTCTACTTTGTAATATCTCAAGGAAAGGAAATGCGAAAATTAGATATGTTGCTAGCCCGGCAGCACTTTTGGGTGCTCTTCGAACACGAAATATATCTCCTGTCACTGTTTTCAGAGGCGACCTTGAATTAAGTTCAAAAATGAAAATTAAGGTGAGGTGTCTACACTTATTCTTTTGACATTAACCAACAGATTTGTGCTTATGATTTATTTATATTAATCAACTGTTATTTTCTGTTGTGCATACTCTTCGGAGACTTGTAATGAGAATTGATGAACCGAGGTTGAAGTAGTCCCCATTACTATTGCTTTTACTTCGAAAAATGTTTACTTATTGAGCACCAAGAGGGTCCATTGACTGACACATGTCTATGCTAGAATTTTGACGGCCACTGTCACACATGTTTAAACTTGTGCTTGTTAATAAGTGTTTGTTGTTTTGCTGCTCCGTTTACGATCAGAGGGCTTGAACCTGCACGACTGTGAATGCACTGGCAAATATTTGTCTGGGTTAAAGTGAGGGGGTGGCAATGCATAATAATTGCCTATGGTTTGTAATTGGTGTAAATAGAAGAAAGGAATGTTGTTTGGATGTTGCATAGACATTGTCAAGAATAGGAAATGCATCAGATAAGTTAGCTTATGATGCTGTTTTTTATGTTGCCATTGAACGTCAGTTTTCAATGTTATAGAGTTTCCTGGAAGATGAGCAACATAACTCTTTTACCGAGATTTAATTGTTTTTTTTTCAATAATTTGAGTTGGATAATTTAATTCTTCACCCGTGTAGAAGATTTCAATTTGATTATTTGTCAGGGATGCATTTATATCCCGGTGAATATGCTTTTAATATTCTTTCTCACAGCTCTTTTCTTCTTCTCATTTAGATCTGGGTATACAAGAAAACGTCTGAGGAAAGATTTCCCACGCTGAAGAAGTACTCTGATAAAGCCCCTGCAAGTGATAGATTTGCCACTCACGAAGTTAAAGTAGATTTTGAATACAAAAGTTTAGAGGATCCTAGTAGAAATGTTCCTCCGGAGCAGAGAATTAGAGGCTATCGATATGGGCCACAAATAATTCCTGTTTCATCAGATCAATGGGAGGCTGTCAAATTCAAACCTGAGAAGAGTGTTAAGCTTCTGGGATTTACTGATGCATCCAACATTATGCGGTGAATTCCTCCCCTTTTGTGTTGTTGGAGCGATTTAGAATTTGATCATGGAACTCATCTGTCCTTTCATTTTTGCCTACAGTAAGGGTGATCTCTTATGACCATCGTGAAAGTTCTAGGGAGCTAGAGACTCCTCATGGGACTTTCTCATTTTCACTCTTTGTATTACTACTTTATGTGAAGACTAGTGGCTCCCTGTGTGATGGCTCATTTCACTCTTTGCTTTCTAATGGTGTTTGATTAGGATATTCTCAGCAAATCCAAATCTTTGCAAACTTTATTCCTTTTCTAAGTGTAGATCCTGAGATTCTGAGCTCTCAATTGGGGATTAAATTCTCTTGGTCTGAAACTTGTTTGCACTTAGAACAAGTTTAGTGATACACTATAGATGCTTAGATCTCATGGTATAGTACTTGCTGAAGTATCATCTTTCCCTTTCATTACTACCAGCAAGTCTATGGTCATTGTGTCAATTTAAATAATGTATGCGATGATACTCTGTGTACCCGAAACAGAACGGATTGGTATTTACTGATTTAATGAATGATTTCTGACTCACGATAACCCTAGCCTAAACCATTGAATGAGAAATCTATGAAATCGATTTTTAGCTTTTTCCTACATCAATTTTTCTTGATTAAGAGTGAGAAGAAAGGCAGGATTTCATGCAGGATCCAATTTATAATGTTTGACATGAACGAGTTCAGCACCGTTTCATGGAGCATGGATTTTACAGTTCTAACTAGTGAGTTTTGATATGGGTAGCATGCTACTGCCTGAAACTACCAATACGTGTAAATAAATCACAGATCTAACTAATTCGGTTAGCAAGTTGATTTTTTTTTTTGAGATATAAATAAACATTTATAACATCCCTAATAAATAGCAGTAGTTTTTTTCAAGTGAAAAAAACTTGAATTGCGGTAGTTTTTTTCAAAGGATATCTGTCTTCACACTGGTATTTGCTCAAGTTCTAGCAACCGCCTTTAGTTTCGTCTTACTGCAAGGTTTACGCACTTCATTGCAAGCACTATGAAACCTTCTTCTATTGTTTGTCAGTAACTCTGAATCTTCCAGTCACAAGACGATAGGTTAGAAATGCCATCTGTTGAACTCATGTGTGAAGAACACATAATTCATGAAAATTCGGGTGCTGAACTAAGAGTTTGTCATATGACCTTGGCACGTGGACTTCTGTGCCGAGTAGATATAGTCTTGAAAGCTATTCTGTGTGAGTATGGCACCCGAAAGCTATCCCTGACACAAGTCCTTGTCTCCTTGTCTCCTTATCTCATGTGATTTTAATTTCCAATGGATCGGCTTGTTTTATGTCTTGATTTCTTAACATGATTTCGATGGTGCCGATCAAGTGTTTGAATTGTCTGGATTTGTGATTCTCATTTCGTTTGCATTTTTATTTTTTCTCGTTCAAGGCACTATTTCTTGAAAGAAGTCTATGCCTTTATCCCTGAACCGGGCAACAAAAAAGCTGGTGTTGCAGTATCTTCCATAGCTAGAGCAATGAGAGAGACAAACAAAGTTGCTCTTTTGCGGTGTGTTTGGAGACAAGGTCAAGGGAGTGTCACAGTTGGGGTATTGACGCCAAATATATCCTCAATGGATACTATGGTGATCCATCAAGCACCTTGTACCTACTTTTTTGTCTATATGCGCTGTGTTTGACTTCTAAATACAAGCCTCTTCGCACCCCTCCTATTCTGACAGTGTATCATTCCTTTTATGGACAGCCAGATTCCTTTTATTTCAATGTGCTTCCTTTTGCTGAAGATGTTCGAGAATTTCAGTTTCCATCTTTTAGCAGCTTCCCTTCTTCTTGGCAACCAACCGAACAACAACAAGATGCTGCGGATAATCTAGTTAAGATGCTCGACCTTGTACCCTATGGGAGAGGGGAAATACTAATGCCTGATATGACGCCAAATCCAGTTTTAGAGGTATGTAGCCGAGTAGCTGCCTCAACTTTGTTAGTTGCAAATTTATTTATGTTGATTAAATGTTTCCTTTTTGTCACAAATGAGAGAGATGGAATGTGAGAGGGAGAGAGACCCAAGAGAGTCAATAACCAAAACCCTAATCGATAGACTTTGGTATTTATACCAGAATCTCAAGGGATCTTAGATGGGCTGATAGGGCCCATACCCACGTGGGCCAATATGGCCATGACCTAGATGGATTAATACAACCTAGATCCAATAACATATACATCATTCAACAACCTCCCTCAAACTGGAGCATACATGTCATATACACCTAGCTTGTTACATAAAAATTACACCTTGTGATCATTTAGAGACTTAGTGAATGCAAGTTGATATGTAGAATTAATGTGGACTATAATAATGAGTTGTGCTTGAATCTTCTCTCTAATGAAGTGGCAATCAATTTCAATATGTTTTGTCCTCTCTTGGAACACATGATTAGAGGAAATATAGATGGCCACTTGGTTGTCACATTTAAGCTTTATATAGAACATGCATGAGGAATACTAATTTCTTTAACAAAATGTCTAATCCATTTCGGTTTGTGCCATTGCCATATATTATGATTCAACACTTGATTTTGAGACCATAGATTGCTTCTTACTTTTCTAAGAAATAAGATTGCCTCTAAGAAAAATACAATAATCAATAAAAGATCACATGTCTAGATTGCAACCAGCACAATCAACATCTAAAAAACCTTGCATTGTGAGATGATTGTTATTCTTGTATAGAAGTTCTCTACTTAAATTACTCTTGAGATACCTCAATGTCAACAACATCAAGATGCTTGGTGTATAGTGGTTCTATGAACTTACTCATGATACTAGTGGCAAATGAGAAATTTTTTTGGATGAGAATCAAATAATTTAATTTACCAACTAGCTGTTTGTACCTCCTTGGATCCTTAACTTTCACCTTTATCAAATGATAACTTCAAGTTAGGGTCCATGGGAGTGGTAGTTGACCTTATCTCTACAAGAAGATAAAGGGCAATCACAATCAACCAACAAAATTTGCTTTAGATCACTCAATCTCAATCCCATGGAAGTGTTTGAGATTATTAAGGTTCTTAGTTACAAATTGACTTTGTAATTAAGAACTTTTTGAGTTAGAGATACCTACATAATTACTTCTAGTAATGACAATGTCATCAAGATATACAATCAACAAAATACAACCATCATGCGAATGTTTATTAATGATAAAATGATCAACAATATAGTGTTACTAGATATGCGAAACAAGGCTTGTAACGATTGCTTTATGTTGTAGAGAGATAAAGTCAAGAGAGATTTTCAAGTGTGGATACACTCAATCCACAAGCTCTTTTATGTGGTTAGAAATTATCTTCATTTGTTTTACTTTTAGTTTCAGAGGAAGAAGACTCTTCATGCCCAATGATTCTTCTAGATGGCATGGTTGAACTCTAATGAAGAGGTTCCCTAGTGTCGTTAGAGAATAAGGCACTTATAGGGTCCATATTCACACAGAGAGTGTCGTAGAGTGTCTAATGGTGTCATGAGTGTATTCCTTGATAACAATTATAATCATAATTTTTAAAAAATTACTTAATAGATTTTTAGTCTAGTGATCTCAAATCCATGATGGATCTCTCCTCAGCCATTTAGTTATTGAGATGTAGAGAATAAGCACAATATTATTGAAAATTTTCAGATCATCATGAATAGATAACTTTGTCATATAATCATTATTTTCATGAATTATTTATCTTAGCATATCGTAAGTAGTGGTGTAGTCAAGCCCAAAAAATAGCACCTAGTTAAGGATCTGTAATAAAGTAGTAATGTTGGGATTATAATTATTATTGTTGGAAGTGTCACTAAGAATAGTTGGTTAGGGAGGACTATTGCCACCTTTTTCAATGTTATGAATACTATTGCTTCCATTATATGTTATTGGTTGAATGTTTTGGTCGAGGATGCAAATCTCCTTCTTGAATAAAATGTATGACCAATAGAATATAATGGAGGCAATGGTGCTCATAATATTGAGAAAGGTGGTAATGGTCCTCCCCAATCAACTATTCTTAGTACTACTAATGGTAATAGTTGTGACCCTAACACCACTGCGTCATTGTAGATCTTTAGCTAGGTGTCATTCTCTAGGTCAGACCACATCATTAAATGTGACATGTTAAGATAAATAATTTATGAAAATAACATTTGTAGGGTGAAGTTGTCTATTCATAGTGATCTTAGATTTTTCAAAAATATTGTGTTTATTCTCTACTATCTTAAGAACTATATAGTTGAGGAGAGGTACATTATAGATTTAAGATCATTCGACTGAAAATTTATTAAGTGGTTCTTAAAGAATTATTGTTGTAGTTGATATTAAAGACATGTTCATTCATCATACTCATTAAACACTCTATGGCACCCTTTCCGTGAATATGGACCTTATAGGTGTCTTATTCTCTAGCAGTATTAGGGAACCTCCTCATCAGAGTTCAGTCATGCTATTTAGAAGAATCATTAGGCATGAAGAGTCTTCTTCCCTTAAAACTAAAAGTATAACAGATGAAGTACACAGAAAAGAACTTGTGGATTGAGTGTATCCACACTTGGAAACCCCTCTTGGTTTTATCTCTCTACAGTATATAAAGCAATCTCTACAAGTCTTGTTTTGTATATTTAGTAATACTTATTGTTGTTTCGTATATCTAGATCAGCTAGATTAAGGATGAGAACCCTCCGATCTAGGTTGAATTGGATGGAGGATAGCAGTAGTAGTAGGCAGAAGCTGACGCTGAACAGATGAGCAGCACCAAACAAGGCAGCCCGGAATAGAGGGCGGCTTTGGAGTAGTGGTAGGATTGAATAGGGGTAGTGCCAAACAAAGGCGACATCAGGCAGCGCGAATCAAGGGATGACTTCCCTAGGGTTGCTGCTATGATACCATGTCACAATGAAAGAGATCAAAGGAGAGAAGGAGAGAAACTTAGGAGACTTAGACGACCAAAACCCTAATCAACAATCTGGTATTTATACCAGAGTCTCAAGGGACCTAGATGGATTGATAGGGCCCATACCCATATGAGCTGATATGGCCATGACCTAGATAGGGTAGTACAGCCTAGATCTAATAGTATATGTATACATCTAGCTTGTTACATAGAAATTACACCTTGTGACCATTTAAAGACTCAGTGAATATGTCTGCAAGTTGATATGTAGAGTTAATGTGGATTATAGTGATGAGTTATGCTTGAATCTTCTCTCTGATGTAGTGACAATCAATTTCAATATGTTTTGTCCTCTCTTGGAACACATGATTAGAGAAAACATAGATTGCCACTTGGTTTTCACGTTTGAACTATGTAAGACATGCAAAAGGAAAACTAAGTTATCTAGGAAAATGTTTGATTTTTATCAGCTTACATATAGTGTGTGACATTGCCTTGTATTATGATTTAACACTTGATTGTGAGACCACATTGTTTCTCACTTTTCTATGAAATAGGATTTGCCTCATAGAAAAATACAATAATCAATGAAAGATCACACGTCTAGATTGCAACCAACACAATCAGCATCTGAAAAACCTTTAGTTGTGAGATGAATGTTATTCTTGTATAGCTCTCCTCTACTTAGATTACTCTTGGGAAACCTCAGTGTGATGCAGACATGGATCAAGATGCTTGGTGTATAGTCGTTCTATGAAGTATGTTGGTAACAATTTCTAACTCAAAGAGTTTTTACAAAGGTAATTTGCAACCAAGGACCTTGGTATTCTCAAATACTTTTTTGGGATTGAGATCAATCGATCTAAAGAGGATATCACAATCAACCTATGAAAATATATCCTTGATTTTGAAATAGATCTTGTTAGATGTACTCCACTGATTATAGTTCTTGTCGTTTAATTTCTAAGATGTAATGATATGGTTTTGGACTGTCACTGCTGGTTGTGGAGCTATAAAAGATTTTGATTCATCAGTGATTGCTGTAAAAACAGGAAACTCACTTCAACGTTTACTTTAACCATTGACTTTTGACGTATGACTTTAACTGATGCTGAACACCTCATGACTCCTATGGAGGGAGTGCTGCTAGGACCTTGGTAGTGACACTAGATGTGGACTCTCTGGTCTCAGCCAGATGAAGGATGATAACCCTCCGAGTTGGGCCGAAGGGAGACAGCTGGATGGAGGATGGTGGCGGTAGCAAGCAGAAGATGACGTTGAGCAGATGAGCGGTGCCGAATAGGGCAGCCCCGGACAAGAGCAGCACTCTAATAGAGGGCAGGTTCGGACAGGGGAAGCGCCAAACAAGGGTGACACCAGACGGGGCGATGCTAGACTGGTGGCAGCACCAATCAGGGGACGACGTCCCTAGGATTTCTGCTCTGATACCATGTCACAATGAGAGAGATCAAAAGAGAGAGGGAGTTAGACCCAGGAAACTCGGACAACCAAAACCGTAATTGACAGTCTGGTATTTATACCAGAGTCTCAAGGGACCTAGATGGAGCGATAGGGCCCATACCCATATGAGCCGATATGGCCACGACTCGGATGGACCTATACAGCCCAGATCCAATAACATATACAGTATTCAACACTTTTGATGACTAAAATTTCTTAGACTTCAAAAATTGACAACTGGTTACCTGCAGTTCTGCTTGTCTTAGATTCCTACCATTTCCAGTTGCGAATATTTTACAAAACTGTTGAGTCTAAGGACATGATGTTGTTACACTCGGTTTTAATAATTATAATCCACGAAAATAAACATGTTTTCATGCAATAGATTCGTACAATGACAACAGCATTCCTTAGTCAATTTTCTTTTCTTTATTTATGCCAATCAGAAATTCCATGAAATTGGGACAGATGGAGGTGTAATGGCAATTTTGGTGTCTAGTGATAGTAATTGGACTACTATGCATGTGATTAGCATGATCTGTGTTTGATGGGCGGAGGGGGAGGGGGGAAAGTCAGCACAACATATTATTATTCCAATTCAACCAAGTCAATTTCTTTTACAAATCTAGCTGACAGATTGTGTCTGGGTTGAATTCTGCTGGTAAAATCATAATCTACACCTAAATATGCGGGGAAGATCTATGACTTTGTTGTCACCAGCTGCTCATAGATGTTAGATGTGGGGTTGACTTTATATTATGTAAATGTTATCCCAGATTTAGCATTAAGGTCCTGATTAGTGTTAGGTATATTACGTCAAGGAATTGGTGACGGGAGCCAGCTGTGATTATTCAGTTGTCAACGTTTTCTGCGGAGAAACCCATTGCATGGGAATCGAGTTTGACCACCCAATCAATGCTCCTCGTCCTGTTTCAGCGTTTCTTCCGCTTTCTTGAGCTCAAGTCAACGAAGCCAGATTCAGAAGTTCCTCCACTTGACACAAGTCTGAGAGCGGTCACTGAGCCCGACCCAGATCTCTCTGAGAATAAGTCAGTTCTAGCTGACTTCCGTGGTTGCTTCGAGCTCAAGCACAACCCAAAGGTTCACCCGTCTCTCTATCTCTATCTTTCTATATATGCATATTTCCTTTTCTGGAAACCCCAGTTTTTCGGCGGCCTGCTTATCCGAATAGTCACTCACATTTGTTCTAGAAGAAATCTTCAAAGCGATCTCGAGATGCAGCATCAGATGAGGCCCTGGTTCAGAGCTCAGACCCACGAGACGCGGCGAAGGTGGAGAAAATCGGGGATACTTCCCCCATCGAGGATTTCGAGGCCATGATCGCCCGCAGAGACGGCTCGGAGTGGGTCGTCCGGGGAATAAGAAGCATGAAGATCTACATCTCTGACCTCCTGGAGAACTCCTACGAAGGGGACGCCTACCCCAAGGCCATCGACTGCCTGATGGCCCTCAGAAGGGCCTGCGTCCTCGAACAGGCAAGCATCATCTGCCCATGATATTACTATAATTGGGTTTTTCTGGATTATTAAAAAAGCGTGTTTCTCAAGGAACCCGAGGAGTTCAACCAGTTTCTCCGAGAAATCTTCCAGAGGTGGAAGGCCACCGACCTCCGCGGCTTCTTCGAGATGGTCGCATCCAAGAACATCTCCCTGATCAGCAAGACGGAGGCGGCCGACAGGTTCCCCTGCTTGGCTTTAATCTACTAGCGGCCACCTAATTATCCCTATAATATTCCCACTAATATCGGGGTTATTTTCCTAAACAGCGATGCGACAGATTCTGAGGCCAGGAGCTTTCCGGCCAAAATCGATTTCTCTTCTCAATAGATCGGGCCAAACAACCCGACGATGAAGGTGCGTTGTCTTTTCCATTTATTAGATATTAAGGCGAGATGGAAAATATTTATATATATATATATATATCCGCGAGATTATGGGCTTCCGTGGGCCCACCCACATGGCGGCCGGACTCGACAGCCTGGACACGGAGAACGGTCTATGATTCGGCCCAAGAAACCGCCGCTGGTTTCCAAAAAATCGGTTGATTTTTTTATAAACATGATTTTTTTACGTAAAAAGTGTTTTAATGTGGGCCCCAAGGGTCCTGCCTCAGGAGCCGACGACCGTGGCGGCGGATGGGGAGAGATGCCCGCCGTCCGCTCCGCCGCCATTTTCACGATTTGCATATGATGGTAAAAGACATTACTGGAAATAGCAAAAAGAGGCGAGAAGATAATTCGATATGTGCACGAGTAGAAACAGGGAAAATGGACAATTCAATCGCATGTCGGTGACGTGTCCGGCCAGTCGCCTCTCGCTAGTCACACCTACGTCTGGGCCCCACCAAGCTCCCCCATGAGAGCTCCGTCTCGGGCTGTCACTACATCTCCCCATCGGTGCCCGCTCTGATACCTCCCTCCCCGCCTACTGCATCTTCCCAGATCTCTCTCTCTCTCTCTCTCTCTCCTCGGCGGCGCCGCCTGTAGCATCTGCATCCGCATCGCGATGGGATTCCAATCGAATGGCTCTGCAGCAGCAGAGAAGCCGCTCAAGTTCCTGATCTACGGGCGCACGGGGTGGATCGGGGGCCTGCTCGGGCGGCTCTGCGAGGCGAAGGGCCTAGATTACTCCTACGCCGCCGGCCGCCTCGAGGACAGGACGCAGATCGAAGCGGACATCGCGGCGGCGCAGCCAACGCACGTCTTCAACGCCGCCGGAGTGACCGGCCGCCCCAACGTCGACTGGTGCGAGACGCACAAGGTGGAGACCATACGCACCAACGTCGTCGGAACGCTCACTCTGGTTGACGTCTGCCGGGAGAAGGGGATCCTCGTGGTGAACTACGCCACCGGCTGCATCTTCGAGTACGACGATGGCCACTTGCTCGGATCCGGGGTTGGCTACAAGGAGGAGGACACTCCCAACTTCGTCGGCTCCTTCTACTCCAAGACGAAGGCCATGGTACCGCACTTTCCATTTTCCCGTGTCCTCTAGATTTGACAGTGATTTCCACCGTCGATGCTTCATTTTTGTCGAAAATTTGGAACTGAAGATGTTTTTTTCTGTCTTGTTCAATTTGACGGTTCGTTGTCTGTTTTGTTTCCAGTATTGGTATCTGAATTATTGACCTAATCACGCTCTCTTAGTTTATTATGTTCTGCCTTTTCGTCCGCGGCTTCATTTTGAGAAGGCAAAGGTATTTGGTGCTGGACTCATAGTTCATATGGGGTTTTCGTCTTTCCCGTCCTTTTTCCAGTATTTGGTGCTTGACTCGTAGTTCACGAAATAGACGGGAAATATTTCGTGAAAGCCTTGAAGAAGAAGATTAAAAGAAGACGAGACTATAGTTCACGCTGGAATTCTCATAGTTTTCTTGAGCTATGGGCTTTATCTGTTTGATCGCACTTCATTTCCGTTTTAAGTTTTCATACTTGACTCGGGCCCTATCTGCATTGTAGCATCCATTTTTAGGCTTCAGCAACGTTGATTTGGCTAGTGACTACGACGCCTGTTTACATAATTGTGCTTGAATTCGCTTAGTGTTTGAAGAAAAACAAAAGGGAGTGTTCCGAGGGAAATAATTGTTGCGGGTATATGCATCAGATATCTCTCGTCGTATTTTTCCAGTGAGTTCTAGTTCAGACTTAACCTATTGTGAGTGTGATTCTCTGAAATCTGGACTAATTTTTTCTTGTTTCTTGTATGGTTGTTTCAATGCTTTTGACATCAATACCTTCTGCACTGTGATTGGTTAGAATCCATTGAGAGAGTGGCAGATCAAGAACATATTTTATTCGCATAACTACAGACCTCAATTGCCTATCATAGGCCTTTGGGTCACTTTAGTTTTTTAGGTATTCCTTTCATTCCTCCCATATAGAAACCCAGATGGTTGCTTCTACGTGAAGATATGGTCTGATGATTCATTCTGTGTGGGATAGCAAGCGGGTGGGATTTTGCTGGTAGATGGCCTGAGACATGCATGCAACAGCACTCTTATGGATTAGAAATATAAAAAAGCTTGATCTAAATGATACCTGTGCATTGAATCAGGCTGCTTTGGATAGAACTTAGTTGACTCATGAGTCAAATATGTCAGATTGAGGCACGCATAACTTTGGTGAAAACAAATCATGAACTCCTGAAGAGAGGGAGGTTAACAGCGTGTGACTGAATCACTGAACCAAACATTTTTTTTATGACTAACTATTGCAAATTGTTTGATGTTTTCAATGTTTGGGCTGGAACTGTCTGCCAGAACAAGAAAAATTTTCTTCTGATTTGATCATATGATCAACAAAAACTTTCATGGCTGTAGTAAAAGTGGCTGATTGTAGTCAAAACTGTATAGAACTGTCAACCAAAACATAAAAAAAAAAACTCTTTTTGGCATGATCATGTGGTACTGGAAGCTAGGAATTCTGATTCCCTGGTTGGTCCACTTTGGATCTTGTTCAAGAATGGCTGATCTTCAGCTAGCATCTTCAGTGATGAAGGTTGTTGTTCTTTACCCATTAAATAATCATGTGAGAAATCATCATGCATTGAGGCCATGATCGGGAGAAAGCAGTACTTTTGTGCGCAAAATACTGGTTTTTTTAAGACATATAGAGAATCTAGAGCACACCCAGGATCAGTACTCTTTCCTTTTAATAGTACTGTAAGAAATCATCAAGAATCAGACCCAGCTACCGGAATTCAATCGGAAAAGTGTAAGAACTCTATGGTAACACGAGCATGTCTAATTATTTACCAGTGATCCTGGGGGAGTAATGCTTGTTTCTGAGGGTGGACCTCGGTCGGATGAATAATCTCTGCACCCCTGGTGCCTGTAGGTGGAGGAGCTGCTCAAGAGCTACGAAAACGTCTGCACCCTCCGGGTGAGGATGCCGATCTCCTCGGACCTCTCCAACCCCCGCAACTTCATCACGAAGATCACCCGCTACAACAAGGTGGTCAACATCCCCAACTCCATGACCATCCTGGACGAGCTCCTCCCCATCTCCATCGAGATGGCCAGGAGGAACCTCACCGGAGTCTGGAACTTCACCAACCCTGGAGTGGTCAGCCACAACGAGATACTGGAGATGTACAGGGACTACGTTGACTCCACGTTCACCTGGAAGAACTTCACCCTCGAGGAGCAAGCCACCGTCATCGTTGCCCCCCGCAGCAACAACGAGCTTGACGCCTCCAAGCTCAAGACCGAGTTCCCCGAGCTCCTACCCATCAAGGAGTCCCTCATCCGCTACGTCTTCGAGCCCAACAAGAAGAAGGGCCCTGCCGCCTGAATTCAGTATCCGTCTCCAGCGTTGACCCCTCTCCAGGTGGGTTCCCCCCACCCCTTCCCTTTTGGGGGGCCATGATTGAGTTCCAGCGTTGACTCTTTTCCTTTCCCCGAATGTGCTGATGTGGCGTGGTTTCTCAGGCGTCGACCCTCCACGTGACAATAAGCTGGCTCCCTTTCGACCCCCCGGCGATCTGGCGTAACAAGCAGAAGTCAAAAGGGCGCCGGACTGCCGTGGTGGGTTATTTGTCTCGATTTTCTTCCTATTATTGAAATTCATAGCAGCACGTTCTATCTAGAATAATATCATCATTCTAGCGCTTGTTCCATCCCCCCGGGAACATGCTTAAAGCATGCTGATTCTCCTCTCTTCTAAGATAGTCTCTTTGTACGCCTCGAAATTTAACTCTCTTACCAACAACGGGTACCTAGAGAGAGAGAGAGAGAGAGAGAGAGAGAGGATCTTCTGGGCCGGATCTCTTAGCAAGCCCAAAGTCAACCTAGAACAGGCAATGGAGTAGATTGGAACCAGAAGAAAGACTGAGTCTCTGATTTGCATGAGCGAAAAATAAACTTTGAGCAAATAAAATAAATAAAAAAGCCTCGAAAAGAATCCCTTATCGAGAGCTACACAAGGCCGAATCCATCTTCCCATAGCGAAATCGTAGCGAGCCCAATCACAACCCCCCATCACTCACTGCCCCTCCTCCACCCATCACAAGAACAAGTCCAGACCTTTTCCAACGCCACAAAACTAGCTTTTTCTGGCCCGAGCTGAGGTTGAGATCATGGCCTTAATAAATCAATAAATTACTTTAATCGGAAATATGGGCAACAAAAAAGGGGTATGCATGAGCCGTTGGATGCCCATGATAAACAAATAATTAAATGAATAAATGAATTTAAAATTCCCTACATCACATGGCGTCTTGATCTCCGGGGAGGCTGTGATGGGTTACCTCGGGGAGCTAGGAAGCCCTCATACTTCGTCCCTTTGAGCGCATCCCTGACTTCCTCCCAGTTTTCAATCTGCTCCGATAGAGGCTTCGTGTGGATCTTGACCTGGCGGCTGATCAGATCTCTTCGAGGAATCTCAAGAAAATCTAGAACGTCCATCAGCTTCTGCAGCGTGTATGGAACAAAAGAGTCAGCGTCAGGCTTTCAAAAAGGCAGGGGGCGTTCAAGGAGGTAAGTGGTCGAGATCGATCGCTTTAAGAGCAATTCACCGAGTGATTGTTGACGATGTCCTCGTAGTAAAGAATCATGTGGCGAGTGCTCTTGAAGTATTCCACTGCTTCGGCCGCCATCTCTTCTGCCCGTCTGAGATCAGGTATCAATGAGCTCACATTAATCGTCGGCTTGTAGCTCGCCAGCACTTCAGCCTGAAAGAGGAAAGGAGAGAGAAAGATTGAGGGGAATCTCAAGGAGGTGGGTAGGCAGGGTTTCCGATCTTAATGGAAGACAGAGGAACGGCGACCTCTTCTTTCGAATGCACGTGTGATTTGTGCGTCCCATTGAGCGGCTTCACACTCTGATCATACGTGTTTGCAATAATGGAGATCATCCTGTCCAAGAGATTTCTCCTCAGAAGGAATACTCCAGAAACTCCTCTTCGCTTGAAGTAGTCAACTACATCTTCGTGATATCTCAGCACGCCCTGTATTACCCATCAGCAAGACATTAGTTCTACTGATTTAAGCTGTACGGAATGAGCACAAACACACATTGAGATACAAAGCATAAGCATGGGCTAGTAACCTTTGGAAATGCGAGGACATGGAACATATAGGCTGCTTCAGAATAACATGAGGTGGATATCATCATTATGGAAATGATGATTTCATCCATTGAAAGATGCGCATGCATAAGATGCCATGTTATGTCATACAAACACTTCTTATCGGTTGTTGAAGTGTTAGGAGAATGCTGATTGGCTAATGTGTGCCAAATGAGATGCAAACTACTGCGATATGGACTCAGAAAAGTATCCCCATTGAAGAATGGGTATTAACATTTGTGATGTATTTGGCCAACATGCTGTAACCATGAGAGGTCGCTTGAATTCCCATTAAATCTGTTAGGAGGGCAAAACCATGAGTATTGGAAGCTCACGTACTGTCAAAAAGCCTTCAAGAACTTGACAAAAGATGGGATATATTTCCTAAAGAGAATATCCAGCATGAGGCACAGTACCATATATCTTTCTTACCTGGTTGAACATCCACTTGAAACCAACTGCAGCTGAACATTCATTTTTAGAAGCACTGCTAAACCAGTCCAGGTTGTACACCTTATCTAGGGTGCTCAAGATAGATGAGACGTTACTCCGTCTCTGTTTCACTGAAAATATCTCCCCATTAGAGCTAACATTGAGGTGGCTGTTCAATAAAGTTTCAAACCATCCACTTCCAGACCTCTGCATGGACAGAATTGCAAAGAAATGGACAGGATTGCATGCGCACTCGGCCCTGTTGAGATATCAATTGATATTAGCGACGAAGACAAAAGAGAGACATCAAAGGTTGAAGATAGTGTTCGGCACCTGCTATAACTCGTTGGTCTCGGATAATGTGACCTGTTTCCAGGCCGAGCACCTGACGTTAGACACTCTTCAACGCCCAGGTTCATCCCCCGTATAGGCTTACTGTATACAATGGGGTTGTACGCCGCCATTTGTTTCAGACAGATAAACCAAACATAAACCCCAAGTAACGTCACAGAAGCAAGTGCAACAAACCCCATCATAACAGAGAAACCTTTTGTGGTCCTCATGCCAAACATGTCCTGAGAGCAAGCATCTGCAGTCAGGAAAATGGAGAAATATCCCGCTATAGCGTGATGCAATCTCAATGATCAGTTGATAGCTTCAGAAGTTATTCCATGTTTAAAGTGCTTATCACCGTCAAAAGCAGACTATTTGGGTGAATCTGTATGCCTAATGCCTCTTCTATTTTATCTTTTGAATGCATAAGACAACTCGATTAGTATTAAGCAAAGAGACCAGCAGGACACATGAATATCGCAGTTCACCGCTCCTCATCATTTCAGCTGCAGGTTAGTGAGAATGCAACTTGCACTTCCTCATGCGAATTTTGTGACTGACAGACATGAAGTCTGCTTCATGCTACTCATGTTAATAATCTCAAAAGTATTATTGTTTGAATCATTTATAAAATGTATAATCTATATAAGCTGTTGTTTACATGAATTCCCAAGTCTTAACATTTTATAGCCGTTAGTCGCTTGGACCTTGAAATGTACATGACAAGTGAATGTAGCTTCAGGGGCTATGGATAAAAACAAAATTTCAAGGGACAATGATAATCTTAAAGACCACGGGACAAAAGCTTTATGATAATCTGTTAGGACATATAACTCTTGAAAACTGAATCAATTATTTTTTGGATTCACGTTAGTTATTCCACAGTGCAAATAAACATTCCAGCAAGTTCCCAATGAAAGAAATAATACTAACCTTCTCTGTTTCCAAACGGCCCTCAAGATAAGATGAGAAAAATTCTAAGTAGTCACAGTGCTCCCAAGAACATCTTCAAGTCAGCAAAGACATGCACGCAATAGTTAAATAAGAAAATTTGCAAAACGATGAAAAGAGAATGGAAAGAAAGAACTGTTACAGAATCTAACCATCTCCATGGACAAGGGCGAACGATCCATTGAAGCCCCCAGACAGATACGGATTCACCAGCAGATCAATCTGCAAAAGACATCAGCAGAAGGAATACAGCATTTTCCCTTCAGTGATGAGTATGCCACCAAGTCTATACCGTCAAAACAAACAGAAACACGGTTTCGCACTGACTTGACGGACAAGTCAATCATTTCAATCCGCCCCCCCCCCCCCCAATCTCTCTCTCTCTCTCTCTCTCTCTCTCTCCTCCCTTACCTGGAAGAAAAGGTAATGATAAGTTGTCCCATCCAAATCTCTCTTCATCGTCACCAATGCCGGCTAGACTGTTACAGATTATGGGAAATGGTGAGTTCAGAGATGACTAACCACATCATAGTGTTAATGCCAGAAACTATAAAAACAACGACTATGTATCTCTTTGTCCTTTTACGAACAAATCAAAACATTGTTCAGAAACCATGTATAAGACGCTGTATTCTCTTTATCAACAACCACGAACACCAGAGCACGTTCCATTGCCAGGATTTTCCACGCTAAAAAACCTTCTTGATAAATCGAAAATCCTTGAGTGCAATAGACAGTAACACATGCACTTAATTTAGTGTTCCCATAGAATGTAAAATATGAACGTGCAACTCTTCTTAATCATCATAACTTTTGAAAGCCACTTCATGAGACTTTTTCGTATCTTTTGTGTGAAATCTTTCTTGTATCTCTTTCAGGGTAATAGTGACGAATTGCGAGCACTATCATCTCGCAAATAAAAGATGAACAAGATTTTCCATGGTTTGTTTTCTTTCCAACTTCACAATGGCACGTTGGACGCTGGAAATGAGATATTTTTCCACTCTTTTGATCTGGTCAGATGGACAAGGGCACCTCAAATGGTCAGTCAAAAAAAAATCGTGAGGAATTCAAATTCTTTTTTAATCATCGAAGTTTGGTTTTCCGTATAAATCATCATAATTAAATGGCGATATAACATTGTCTATACATACAGTCATCACCCTACATATCGATTTTTTCCTCATCTGATCAACATTATCCGCATTAGATGGTCAAAATAAAACTTTATAAACTATCCAATGATATCTCACATTTAGACTCTTTAAAAGCGCAATGCTCAGAACGATCAGAGCCACCATCACCAACGTCTCCACAACACTCTTCATCTTCCTCCTAATAGGTATGTTCATTTCATGTCAATAAAGTCACGAGTTCTGAGAAATTCTATGAAAGAGGAATCGTAGTATCCTCCACCGTGCCTCATATTTGACGATGTGCAATTTTAAGATGTATTTTCTGCAATTAGGCCGTTGAGTATGATGGACAAAACCGAGGCCGTTGACTAATCCAGAATTCATGAATATTTTATTTTTTTACCTGGCCCGTTTTTAACAGAAAGCACAATCAATGGTTTCGTCGCCTTCAGCAAGCGTTCTTCTATATATCCTAGCATTATTACGTTCACGTAAAATCATTCTGTCTGTTGCATCATTGCACGACAGTCTTACATAAGACTTGATTAGATCATGATGCGTCTAATGATTTATGGTCAGTTTAATCTCAACAAGTTCACTATCTATAGAAACACCAATGCATAAATATTCCCACGACATTTCTCGTGCTCATCCTCATCCACGGACATATTCGCATCATAAAAAAGTAATTCTATCCGGCGTCTGCAGCCATTCGGTAACAACTTATAAAGACACCGATTACATATTGACAACTTATCGCACCTCAAATATTCCTCTGCTTTGCCGGTAGACTGGCGACGCTGCTCGGCACACTCTTGCAGAGAGGGTCATGAGAAGAGGAGCCGCTCGATACATACGTTCAGAGGGGCCAATGAAGAGAGGTGACGCTCGACTGACTCTCGCATGGGGAGCACACGGAGGGAGCAAGAGAGGGGGTGGAGGGAAGGAAGCAATGGGGACCAAGGAAGAGATGGGTAGGCCGACTCGACGTGGTAAGGAATCTCCGGCGGCTCAGAAAGGGGCGGAGGAGGGGTTTGATCTGGAGCTGGCGATGGAGGGGACTGCTCTCGATCCGAAGTTCCCGCCGAGCAAGAAGGGCTCGACAGTAGTTACGGTGGAGAAATAGAGAGAGAGAGAGAGAGAGAGAGAGAGGGAGGAGTTTGCGACCTGGTCGGAAATCGCCGTTAGAGAGAGAGATAGTTTGACGACCCCTCGGAACTCACCGTTAGAGAGAGAGAGAGAGAGAGAGAGGAGGTTGACGACGGGTCGGAAGTCGCCGTTAGAGAGGGCTAACTAGCAGGCCGGGACTAACCACAAGGCCCAATAATGGCCCGTTGACGTCAAGAGTCGTTGGTAGCGGCGGTGCACATACCGCCTGTTAGATCCGAATCCGGCGGGTCGAGTGATGCCAAACGGTCTTTCCTGTTGGGTGGAGACAGGGAGGGAGAGAAGTGAACGGTCAGGTGCGGCAGAGCGAGCTACGAAGGTAGGAGGAAGGAAAGAAACCTGAGTTTGCGGGAGTTCGTCGATTTGTTCTTCCTGTCTAGGTTTGAGATTTAACGGTAGAGGGGATCGCTGGTTTTCTCTCCGTTTCTCACAAGCTGTTTGTTTTCGTTTTTCTTTTCTTCCTGACGTGAATTCCTCTCTACGCAGCAGATCTGCCCCAAGGCGGGAGGCGGCGACTGGAGGTTGCTCTTATCGGAAGCTGTTGATATGGTCGTGATCGGTTTTCCTTAGAGAAGCTGATTCTGCGCCTTCTCTTGATTTATCTCCTTTTTCGGTCAGATGTCGCCCACAGGGGCAGCTCGGTGCCTTGTTTTCCTCGCGGGGTTGGGATTCCTCGTTGGACTCCTTGACGCCAGCGCCGGTGATGTCGATCCGCTGTACAGGTGAAAATTCGCCTTTTCCTTGTTTTTCTTTGTTGTTCTGTCTTCCAATTATCCACCGTTGTTCTCTTTCGGTTAGTTTACGGGATTAGGATGCAAATGTGTCTTCTCTCTGAAGAATCACGCGGGACTTGCTGTCCAAAATGTGTTGCAAGAAATTAATTTCTGGGGGAGAGAACCTCTCATATTTTATTTTGAAGTTTAGTTCACAACATGTGATAAGTTCTTCACTGTCATATGTTAGGAACTTCATTCATTTTCTTTTACTATAGGATTCAACTAGGATGCGCTGTTTCCATATTTTACTTGAAAAATTCAGTAGTATATGGCGGTTTATTTCGAGTATGATCTGGAGACCGTCCATAAAATGAAATCAAGAAATCTTAAAATAATTTCATTTAAAGTCGGAGATTTATTTGGATTTTTTTCATTTTTGTGTGTTATCCATGGAACAAATGGAAAATGCAGCTAGATCTACAATGGAATCCTATTTTGACTTTCATTCTGAAAGTAAGAGATCTTTGAACCCTAAGAGTAACTTCATAAGATTCTATTTTTATTTCCCTTCTATCCATCGAGACGGTGTGGAACCCAAGAACTTTTTCATCAATATCCATGTAGCAGATTGACTGGTCTTAAATCTTAACATTTGTCGACCCTCTCCTTTAGAATGAGAACATAGTTTTTATGAAATGCTTGACCGTGAGTAGTTATTATTTGACTTCTGTGACATACGAACTAGGAGTGCCAACTGGTCCAACTTTTTCCTGCCCCTTGCGTTGCCTAGCCTGAGGCTTGACATCTTTTCCCGAGGCCTAGAACCAGCCCAATCCCAAAGAGGAAGCTCGGAAAATGGCACCTATGCTAGACCCCTATGAAGTCCAGGCAGTTGAAGAATTCTTCTTTTTTTCTGTTCTTGCGTGGCTGATAAGCTGCTGTAAAGGCACATCTGATGCCACTTCCAATGTAATGAAATTAACTGTGTAGCTGAAAGTAGCTTTATTAGCAGCATCATCAGTGGTAAAGTTTTCATTTGATACTATTATTTTCCCCACAGTAATGGCCAGCCCCTGTGATATACGTCATTCATTGAGAAGACCTTACTATTTTGTTGAATCTAATCCTATCCTGTGTTGCATTATTTTTTATCACTTATATTATCATTTTTCTAACCTTCCCACCTCTTCCTGGGTTTTTTTTTCCCTCTGTCTATGTGCTAGAATAAATATGTTTCTACTGATAGGATAAATGTTTCTACTACTTATATTTATCACTTGTATTTTTCTACTGCTCATGTTGGAAAATATGTTAGGTCATATATTATTTATCTTTAGAATAAATAATAATTCTATCCCTTTCTCTCATCTTCTCGGTCCTGTGTCAGGCAATACAGCTGACAACTGGGTAGCACCGTACAGTTAAAATTAGTCACTCCCAGGATTAAATCCCTTCAAAACCGTACTGCATAATGCTTTACCAACCGTGGGATTGACTTCGATTGCCGCAAGGGGATGTTATCCATGTTCTGCTTGCATGAACCAGCTGTTTCAATAGACACTCGTCTCCTGTCTGCGGACTGAATCTGAATAAGCCATCTTTAAGCTCTATGAGGATTGGGGAAGGCCTTTCTGGTCCATTACCACAAGGAATGGCCGGCACTCTATATTTATCTAACCACCTTCCTTTTGTCACATTTCTCTTTTGCTAATACCTTAGATGGTCACCCAGATAGTTCCTATGACTCTTGAAATCCCCAAACCCTTTTGAAACAGTTCTTTTCTAAATTTTCTCTTGAATCCCCTTCAGCATTTTGAAACTTTGGAAAGCTTTTTTGTGATATCTAGTGCTACCAATATCTTCCTAGGATCTTCTTTGAAAGAAGTTTTTCTGGATTTCTGCTTTCTGGTATACCTATGAAACTTAAAACGTCTGATCCACTCTTCCTTGCACTGCACCCTGCTATTCAGACTTTCCACTCGTATTCCTTCCGATGTTCCTTTGACTATGCTCGTCTCATCAGTATTTCTGGTCCCAAGTGGCCAAATATGACCCAGAGAAGAACATTCCTGTTCCTTCAACTCCCATGTTTCATTGTGGGAGAAGCTGAAAGGGATTCTGGTTGCATTAAACCTGGAAAACATCCCTTATTTTTTCTTGTAAGGATCGTTTTGGGGATCTGTTGTGCATTTACCTCTTGCATTATTTACCATGATTCTTTTGCATAGAAAATATTCTATGCAAATTTTACAGTTACGCTTCAAAAATCTCCTCGTTCCATAGATGGAGAGGGAACACTTGTTAAGCAATGCCACCCGACAGATGCACCTTGTAGTGGCATGTTCTGGCATCCAAGGGTAGAGAGTATGCACCTCTCAATCTATTTGCATGGAGTCCAGAGAAAAATCTTCCTTTTAACTTGGAATAGGCGACAATACTGGTTAAGACCCATTCCAGGTCCTTTTGGTTGTCCACCCTCAATTTCCTTATTTCCCATCTTCATTGCCAATTTATTCTTATTTTCCGGTTTCTCTTAGATTGTTTCGATCGCGTATTCTTCTTCCCTCTTTATTGCTGGAATCGTCTGGAACCGTGGTTAGAGAACACAGACAATCTTCAGTTGGACTGCCTGATTCAGATCAGAATCAATGGTCAATCCGATATTAATGGAACTCCCATTTCCCATGCAAAATTTTAAGCAGAAATTCCAGTCAGTGGAATATTCTGGCTATCTCCATGGATTGGTTGTTTAAGTCAAACCAAGCCTTTTAAAAGTTTGGTTGTCCTCTCTTATGGGTATATGAAGTGGCGCTGTAAAGATGTCCATCGAAAAATTGTAACTCTAACTGACTAATTCCTTGACATGATTGATTTGGTCAATCCAATACGCATTGGATTGGGCCTGGGCATATCTGGTTTCGGACTATAAAACTTATGTGCCATCGTTAACTTTTTATCTCGAATCTTGGACAATTCCAGAATAGGCTTCAATCACATTTTTTCCCTTTTTCTTCATGTGCTGATTTCCTTCTATATTCTGTTTGTAATTTAGCATTCAACTCCAACATCATCAACTTGTATGTCCCATACTTCTCATAAGTCGCACCATCAACTTTAACTTCATTTCTGCCGTCCAATGCCCAATGGCTCTTTTCCAAGCGCACTACACGTTGCTCTCTCTCTCTCTCTCTCTGTGCCACACACACACACACACACACACACATAGGAATTACTCTGCTTAGATCCGAAGTATTTTTCCGGGGCCTGCTTCTTCAAGTATTTTTCCGTCTTCATACCTAACTCTTTCCATTCCCATTAAATTCTTTTTTCTTTTGGAACTCTAGCACTTTCCTCAGCTTGTACAGAGTAAAAGAAAAGTTTTTTTTCTTTTCTTGGGTAAAAGAAAGTCTACCTAAAGCTTTCTTCATCTCATTGACTGTCCACTTCGCAACCATTCTTCAGTTTAAAGGATGTTGATGTTTATCCATGTTGATATTGATCTTTCTTACATTTTTAGCAGTAAAACGATGGTTAAAGGCGTACACTTCTAGATTGCACGATCACTTAGCGTGGCTATTTTCTAATTTTGTTCTCTGTCAGAGCAGAGAATTCAAACTTTCTCAAAATTTGTTTGTCGGTGGATCTTAACATCCATGTATTAAGACAGCGACCTCTTTGCTTTAACCTCTGTAGATGTGCATAACCTAAGATAATGGTGTATGTGGCCTATTCTGACTTTGTGTGTGCTTTCTGATCATGATGCCAGGAGTTGTGTGGAAGAATGCGAAAAAAGTGGTCGAATTGGTGACCTCACATTTCGACACTGTTATTTTTCTTCGGATGGTTTTCCTTCTGATGGGTCCTGGTACATGCAAGAACCACTATACATACGTTGGAAACAACACAATTGCAAGAGCGACTGCCGGTACCACTGCATGATGCATAGAGAGGACGAGAGGAAAGTTCTCAGCCTGGAACCCGTGAAATATCATGGCAAATGGCCCTTTATACGTGTATCTGTCTTCCAGGTTTGCCTCTCATTGCTGACTGAAATCGCTGTTTGAGACATTTCCCATTTGTTCATCTGTCCACCATCCCTCCTGTGAGCATACACCCCACCCCCCCAACCCCCCTAAAAAAAATTCCTGTGTGCACCCTCTATCGTTTTCTCTATCACTTGACTTATAGTGGTTTCTGGAAACACCGTACTCTTCCTGAAATGGGCATTGCTGTGGCCTACCTATCCGTGGAATGAAGGATGCCCATATTTCGGTCTTGCCACTGCTTCTACCCTGCTTATTTTTTTTTTTTCTTAATGAAATTTCTTGTCACCATTGTCCAGGAGCCTGTTTCGGCAATACTCTCTGCACTCAATCTGATAATGCAGTTCAATGGCTGGCTGTCCTTTTTCCTCCTTGTGAACTACAAGCTACCTATGAGTCAGAGTAAGAGATCCTACTATGAGTATAGCGGTTTATGGCATATCTATGGGCTTCTTGCCATGAATGCATGGTTCTGGAGTGCTATTTTCCATAGTCGGTAAAACAACTTATTTTCCTTGCATGAATTATAATTGGAATCCTTTGATTTTTAGAGAAGCTGTAATTCATCTCTCATTGTGGTATTTCTTTTTTTTTTTTCAACCGGTCTCTGCAGAGACATCGATCTGACCGAGAAGCTAGATTACTCTGCCGCAGTAGCCCTGCTGGGGTTCTCCCTGGTGCTGTGTATCCTTCGGACATTCAGTGTGAGAGATGAAGCCTCCAGGGTCATGGTCGCTGCACCTCTGCTGGCTTTTGTCACGACCCACATTCTGTACCTGAACTTCTATGACTTCGACTACGGTATTCTCTAAAACTGCCTCTTCCCCGCATTCTTCTCCACCTAGTGATTCATCATTTCACCCGTCTCCATTTGCCCATGACGTTTCTTGTGTCATCTTTTCTTCGCTGGAAATTCATCCTTCTTTTAAAAGACGTTTCTTGTGCCCATATTCCTCTTGGTTTATTTATAGCTCGATAGGAAAAACCCCCTACCTTCCATTATTTTGGGTTCCATTTAGATGTTACCTGGCTTCTCAACCATCGACAGGGAAAATCTAAAGCCCGGTTCTTCATATGTTCTTGAGCTTTTCTTTTTCTATGATTATTAGTTCATACTCCGCTGCGGTCTTTGCAGGGCTAAACATGAAAGTGTGCGTGGGAATGGGCGTGACCCAGATCCTCCTGTGGGCGGTGTGGGCCGGAGCAACCCGCCACCCCTCTCGGTTCAAGCTGTGGGCGGTCGTCCTTGGCGGCGGCCTTGCGATGCTGCTGGAGATCTACGACTTCCCCCCCTACAAGGGCTACGTCGACGCCCACGCCCTCTGGCACGCCACGACGGTCCCCCTCACCCATCTCTGGTGGGGCTTCGCCAAGGACGATGCGGAGTTCCGCATCTCCAGCCTCTTGAAGAAGGCTAAGTAGCCACCGGCTGGAACCCTGCTAGCTCATGCCCGCCCCCTTCTTTTGAAAAATGATTCATGTTTCCGGGTTCGCTTTTTTTCATGGACGGCCTGCGGACGTACTCTCCTGCGTTGGGTGGTCCTCTCCAGAATTGGCCGCTCTTCTTTGGGCGAGTCCCTCCTGGTTATTGTGGATCTCCTGTTGCAGAAGCTCTTCTTAGTTACTCGTCTTCTTCTTCTGGTTCTTCATGTGGTGGGCGTGCGAGTCCGACGGTTTTACTCTGTTGCGAGTCTCCTCCCATCCATCATCCATCACCAGTAGTCCCCACATGAGCAGGAGCCCTCCTCGAAGTGGTGGAAGCGGTTGGCGTCGCGGACGACGATCGCCCTCTCGGCCACGGCCGAGAGCAACTTGCAGAAGGCGTGGCAGTCCCCGCAGACCCTGAGGTTCTTGACGACCCTGATCGTCGTCCCCTCCGCCGCCGCCAGCAGCCCGTACGCGATCGCCAGCTTCTCGCTGTGCGCGTAAAGGAGCTCCCCCTTCGTCTCCTCGTCCACGTCGTGCAGGACGAAGTCGGTGTCGGGCACGTACCCGGCGGCCTCCATCCTCTTCCTTAGGCTGGCCAGCAACCCGTACACCTCCCCCTTCCGCGGGTGGGCCTGGTCTCCCACGCCGAACCGGTGGACCTCGCCGTCCACCTCCACCCACGCCCACCCGGGGGTCTTCTTCCTCACCCGCTGGCACCCCATGAGCCCCCTCACCCGCGCGACGTCCTCCCAGCGGCCGGCGTTGGCGTAGATGTTCGACAGTAGCACGTAGTAGCCCGGGTTCTGGGGGCGGAGCTCGAGGAGGCGCCTCGCCGCCGTCTCCGCCAGGGGGACGTCGCGGTGGATCCTGCAGGCCCCCAGTAGTGCCCCCCACAGGCCCTCGTCCTTCTTTTCCTCCGGCATGGCCTCCACCAGCTGGACGGCCTCGCGGAACCGGCCGGCGCGGCCCAGGATGTCCACCATGCAGGTATAGTGCTTCACGCCGGGCTCCACGCCGTGGTCTCTCGCCATGGAGTAGAACAGCCGGCGGCCCTCGTCGACCAGCCCAGCGTGGCTGCACGCGTAGAGAAGGGCGACGAAGGTGACCGCGTTCGGCGGGGGGCCGTGCCGGAGCATGACGGAGAACAACTCGAGGGACCTCTCGCCGGCGCCGTGCATACCGTAGGCGGATATCATGGCGCTCCAGGAGAGGACGTTCTTGTCCTCCATGCGGTCAAAGACGGCCCGCGCCGCCTCGGCGCTGCCGCACTTGGCGTACATGTCGACCATCGCCGTGCCGAGGACCACGTCCAGGGGGAACCTCCTACGCGAGACGTAGCCGTGGACCGCCTCCGCCTTGCTCATCGCCCCGAGCTTCGCGCACGCGAAGGTAACGGTCACCATGGTGACCTTGTCGGCGAGGACGCCCTCGTACGCCATCCGGTCGAACAGGGCCAGGGACTCGCCGGGGCTTCCCGCCTCGGCATAGCCGGCGATCATGACGGTCCAGGCGATGAGGTCTCGCCGCGGCATTCCGTCGAACACCTTCCGTGCGTCGCCGAGGAGGCTGCACTTGGCGTACATATCAACGAGGGATGCGGCGACGACGACGTTCGAGTCCACCCCGCCCTTGCAGGCCACCTGGTGGATCGCCGTCCCGCTTACGACGTCCCCCGTGGATCTGCAGCTCTTCAGGGCCGCCGGCAGGGTGTAACCGTCGGCCGGCGAGCCCGAGCGGAGGAAGTCCCTGAACGCCGTCACGCAGCTACGGTGATCCCCAGTCTTGCTGAGCGCACCCAACAGCACGCTCCACGAGACGTTGTCTCGCTCCTGCATGGCACGGAAGAGGGCGCAGGCGTCGGCCGTCGCCCCGTGGCGGGCGTAGGCGTAGAGGATCTTGTTCGCCGCAGGTAGGACGGCTAGGGCGCCGGAGTGCGCCGCGTGGGCGTGGAGCTGCCTCACGTGGCGCAGATTCCGACATCTCCACACGGCGGAGACCACCGCTTCTGCGGCGGACGTCGTCGGTTCTGGCCGCTCTGGCTCCGCCGGAGCTGCAGCGATGGCCACGGCGGGTGGAGACGACAGCAGGCGGCGGAGGTGCCTCCCGTGCAGGGGCCTCTGAGAAATGGGGATACTGACCATGGGAGGAGAGAGAGAGAGAGGGATTCACAGAAGGTCGCCGTCGCGTATTTACCAGCAAATCAATGTCTTACGGACAGGCTTCCCTCACGTCATTGTGCTGAGAGGCAGGCGCGATGGTGGCTGTCCGGAGTGTCTCTACAACACCGACTCACTAATTACCATTCATTTGCAAGATCCTTGTGACCGTCGGCTGGTTACAATGTCTGAAGGGAAGTAGACCTATCTGATCATAGATGGATATTCCCGTTGACAATAACTCATTTTCCAATAATATGCTATGCTGTAACTAAATGAATTGCACGACTTCGGGACTTAGGTCAGCTCAATTTCCACATCTATGCTTGTTTTCACGCCCCCCGTGGCTAGAAAAACCCCAAGCAGGTGGCCTCAACCAGCTAATTGGTAGAGAGAGAGAGAGAGAGAGAGAGAGAGAGTAATTTGCATCAATGCGCATCAATAATTATACGAAACAGGAAACAAGCCCCCACCTGAGCCCAGTTCTAACCAGGGTAGTCCATATTATCCAGAGTATCACCAAAATGATGCCTCACATGCTTAATAACCACTGGAATCAAAATGGAGTGCTGATTGTAACGTAGAGGAGATCTACATACCAGAAAAAAAAGGAAAGAATAAAGGGAAATTGCCATACCAGATTCGTTCCTTCTAGTGAAGAGCAGGAGCAGGGGGCTTCATGCTATCTGAGGGGGAAGGTGGGGATCCCCTCCCCACTCAAAGACCCGTTCAAAAGGGCACAAACCTCACAGCAATTCTAGGGGAAGACGAAGCACAGCACATTGAGAGGTCGAGGCGGCACTGTACAGTGGTGGAGATGGAGAAAGGGGAGGTGGTGGTGGTGGTGGTGGTGGTGGTGGTGGTGGTGATGGTCGTCAAGGCACCACCCCGAGGTCCTTGAAGTATTCGTGCTCGAGGGCGACCCGAGCCGTGACTCTTCTGGTTGGATCCAGGCACAGCATTTTCTGGGAACCACGAGCAATGAATAATGAGCCGCTGGCGCAGAGGTTATTATGAAGAGGAAACCAGAAGTTCTTCTAACTTGGGTTTATTTCAATTTTGGCCACATGATTCCAGACACTGAGGAAATTAAATGGGGGTTTTTCGTAATTTTTCAAAAATGTTCCGTTGTTTTTTAGAAAAAATCATGGCATCTTATTTCAAATTTTCCTATAATTCACATTATTCTAAGAAAATATCCAAATCCTGCTATTTAATATGAAAAAAGATTTCGACATAGAACTGATAATTCTTTCAGGCACTCAAATGCATGCGATGGCCAGAATAGATCAAGAAGCATCAAATGGAAAGAGAGTTTTACCAAGGAAATCCTCCATCCTTGGTAAATCTATCGTTTGTAGATTACTCAACGGGGTAAGCACACTTACAGAGAGGAGGTCAACCCCGGCTGGTTCAAGATTTGGGACCACACTCGCGAGATCCTTCAAAAGAAAATATATAATATCTTGTCACGAGAAAACAAGCAAAAAAGGCTGAAGACGTGGCAATCAAAGCTAAAGTAAGACAAACCCATGAGGATTATTCACCCCCTGGGCCCTGTTTTAAATGGACAAGGAATAAATCATTATAATGCGTGGTTGACCGACACATACCTTTGAAGGCCACTTGGGGAAGGCAGTCTTGAAGTCAGGCAAAGAAGTCACCCCAGGCCAAATTTCTTCATTGGGTGTACCCAGAATTCTTCATGAAAGAAAAAAAAAAAAAAAAAAGGAAAATCGAGAATTAATTGAAATGTTATGCCAATTTGTAGCTTTAAAATATGAGCATCGGCTTATCCTGACACCTGAAGATCTTAAAGAGCTCGTCAATCTCAGAATCCCCAGGAAACAATGGCCTCTGGTTTACCATCTCCGCAAAAATGCAGCCCACAGACCAGACATCCACAGGGGTGGAGTAGTGGCGGGACCCGAGTAGGATTTCTGGCGCCCTGTACCAGAGGGTTACCACCTGCAATGAGGAGAATCCGGAGATGAATGGAAAGAAAATGGCAGGTGGCGGTCAAATGTCGTACATTATTTACAGACGCTTTATTTTGAACGATTTTGCAACAGAGCTATACCCGAAAACTCCATCTCGGTTCTCTCAAAACACCGTTTCATATTGTCTCACATCCTATTCTGACAAGAATTTACGCTGGATGAGCTCGTTCATATGTTAATCCACGAAAGGAAGACCGATACATCACACTGACACCCAACTTCATCAAGTTTATGCACATTTTCCTCTAGAAAAAGTTTGAATGGAGGACATCTGGGATATGCATCAACAGTAAGAGGCCAAGGAGGCAACTAAATAGACCGGCTATCCCCTGTGAGAGAAAAGAAGGGAACAGAGGAACATGTGAAATGATTTCTTTGTTTCTTCATTGGAGATAAATCGATCATTAAAGATCAACCGAATACAAGCAAAAATATGAGAGTATTGTCAACTATCAACCGATAAACCACAATTTATTCACATGTGATAGCGCACTATAGCTATCAAAGATATAGTCCAAAAAATATACTCCAAACGTCACGAGAAATGTGTTTCTTATTCAAGAACTAGTGCTGAATGTCTAGTAAAAGCACTCCTGGTACGAGACTACACCGATTCATGCAGCAGCCAATCTGTAAAACCAGAGGAAGGAAATTGCAAAGGGACTCTACCTCGTGAGTGAATGTGCGGACAGGAATGCCAAATGCCCTCGCCAACCCAAAGTCAGCAAGTTTAAGAGCATTAGTGCGGCGATCTATTAGCAAGTTTTGTGGTTTCAAATCCCGATGAAGAACTCTATGTGAGTGGCAGTAGGCAATACCACGAAGAATCTGATAGAGAAATGTCTGCAAAGTGAATGAACAATCCTTCAAAATGGCGGAAATTGCAGGGCATTTTGTAAAAGAGAAGGCAAGAGTCATCCCATACATCTAGCCATAAACAAAATCACAATTATACCGCCACATACTTTGCTTGAACACACTGAAAATGGATAATTGCAATTTTTTATGAAAATTCTCAAGCTTCACAAGCATGCTGATAGGAGTACTACGATGCAATCACAAGCTCAGGGCTCTCTAAGTTGCCAATACCAGTGAACATAAGTTTGATACACATTGAATCACAAGTATAAAAAAAAATGCAACCTGCCTTCAGGAATAACTGTCCTGTTTTACAACTCAATGGAGAAACCAAACCGCCAGCAATATCTTTTTACTTTTTAAAAGGCTGCTGTTTAAAGATGTTGAAAATGTTATGTAACTTCAAGAAGAGTTGGTTAGTTTCCGGCCCCAGTAAAGTGAGGTATTATTAACAAGTTCGCCTTTTTTATTGCTGGCATTTAATCCCTGAAATAATAGACTTATTTTAAGTCGATCGAGTACTTAACCTATAAAAGAATTGATTACTGTCCATTTCAGAGTCTTAAAAAAACTTTAATACATAAATCAATGGTAGGAAGCTACTGAGTCATTTGTATACTTCGAAAGCATCTGAGCCTGTATATATATTCTTAGGATTTACTCTCAGAAAATGACATCACCGAATACACTAAAACCAAAGAATTGCATAAAAAGTGCCGTTGTGACAGTTTATTGTTGATTCAGTGGCAATGTCCTTTCAGATATGAACTAAATATGATTTTAGCTGGACCACTGTCAGCAGGATTATATACTTGATGGAAAGTGTATTTAATTAACATTGGGATCCAAAAGACCGCAGAACGGAATCTTTCATGAGAGTCTCAAGTTTTGCACATCTAAAACTCAGATGAAGGACAAAGTATCATTCCTCAGACGCAGCCATCATTATCCCTGGAGTGATGAGTCTTACATCCTAATGAAGGGCAATTTTAGGTAACTTTGTGTAGCATTCAGTTCATAAATTATGTTCAAGACAAGGACAGTGCCATGCTAATTGTACACACTATGCTTTCCAACAGTCTTGTGGATAAGCTCGGAATCTGCATGCTGTATCATGTGGACCAAATATTACGCTCGTTCAATTATGTGAAGTTACATTTTATACTTCCATTTGAAAAAAGTTGTACAAATACATTTCATTGTACCACTGCATAAATATGAAACCGATTCGCCTGAAAAGGGTTGACACTGTCCCCTACCGCCAGTGAAACTATAGACAAGAATCTATCTCACACATGCATCAGTGTCTATGTCTATTTAACATATATAGGGCATGGTTAACAGTGAGGAAGGAAAAAAAATACTTACTTTTATCAACCGAGGATCTTTGGCGAGGTCAGGACAAGAGTCCATGTGCTTCTTCAGGTCCAAATCTAGATACTCAAAAACCAAGTATAATCGTTTCTCACTGTAGACCACGTCCTGCAATCTGTAAAGCCAACGTTACTATTTCTCTAAGTGATGGTTACATAAGGCTTCACACAATACTACAAGAAGATTAATCTCAAGAAAAAAAGCCATCCAAGTTTCATACAACAAGAGGGAAAAGAAGGAGTGCTATTGAAAAGCATGTTCAAACACATATTGAACACAGAAAACCTGCATAAAAAAACGCAAATTTTCAAAAGAAAAAATGCTCACCGGAAAGAATTCAGAATGAAGACAATAGCAATAAAATTGCCCAATAAAATCGATGAACGGTAGCTTTTGAGACGCTTTTATTGTGAAGCATTTCGTGTTCTTGATGTGCAATGTGCTTGTAATTCAAATATCCATAATTCTAACCAACTAACACAATATAAGCATATAGCATCTTATAAAGCCAAATAACAACAACAGGCAGTGATCTAGGATACATGTAAACAGCTAATGTTCTTACTGATTGGTCTTCAAATAGAATCAGACCACAGTAGGCGGTCAAATCATCTGCATCTGGGAGGAATCTGTTCACTAAGTTACCTCATTACATATACCATGTAAGCATAGCAGTCTAACATGACCACTGTAAGCTTATTTTTCATTTTTTTCTGATCATTTAGACGGAGAATTTTACATATACTGAGGAAGCTTTTATGCTTGAGATCCATTTGGTGACTGTACCTTTTCTTTTATTTATTTTCTTGTATAGTTTGCAGAGATGGAAACTCTATTTACCACGTTATTTTCTCACCAAACAGCTCAAAGCCATTTTTAATAAAGAACCAAAAAAGAAACCACTTGAGCTTTAGTGATATCAAATTTGCAGGTGTAATAAAAAACTTGTTTCCTCTTTAAATTTAGATTTCATTTGGTCAAAAGTTAGTATGGACAGAAGCCAAAAAATCGCTCACACCTAAAGGTAATGACTGTATACATCAATAATCATTGATTTATTTACACCCAACAGTACTACTAATTTTAACAAGCATTCAGCCAATGACTTTGAAGTCCCTTCCACACTACATAGAAATCTTACATCAAAATATGTATAGAATTATTAAGCTATAAGAGTCAGTTGAACTAGTTGGATTAAAAATATACGAAGGAAAATCATTACATGTTCCCAGCAAACAAGTAACACATATATCTCCCTTTTCTCAACACTGTGAAGTAGTAAACCATTCGTATAGAAGCAATATTAAATTTCGTAAATGTGTATACTTCTCAGCGAAACTAGCAGGTTGAACCTGACCCCATTTTCTTTGAATTCATAAATTAAGATTATGTAATGAAGCCTTTGAAATTCATGCTTCGGCGTCATCTCTGATGCATAGCCCAGGATCTATGCCAAAACATGTTTAAGGATACCGTTCTCAAGATGCGAGTGAACATCATTCAACAAATTCTAGCTGAAATTTTTCATGAAATACTGGCACATTAACTTATTTTTCCAATTTCAATTATGTTCAGGAACATTGAAGGAAAAGAAAATTCCCGCGATTCGTGAATGCCTGAAAAGGACAATTAAGCAGTGCAATGATCGCTGCAGCTACTAAAGTTAAGTGAAACTAATGTGAACCCAGAACATGGTGTTACAAATGCTAGTAAAGTCAGTCGGCTAAAATTGGGAATTGTGAACCATGAATCAACTCTTAAGCATCTTAGGAAAAAAAAAATCGAATCTGATGCTGCAAGGGCTGAATTTGAAATCCTCGCCCGTCAAAGATGAAAACAAGCAACAGACAAGGCTATATTGCATTATCTTTCTAACAAGAAAATCAGTTTCGGATCAATGCTAAGGAGAATCAACGTACTTTCCAGGAATAAGATCACAAGAAATAAAAACTGCATGCTCCTCACGCTGCAGTAAAGCATCATAAATTCCAAACCAACGAACTGAGAAATTGAACACTTTTTAGGCTAATTGTAATTTCTAATTGTTGTTTCCGGTACTCTTTCTCTACATAATCAGGAGCTCAACTATATTCACTTGCTCGGTACACTTGGTCCTTGAATTCGTGACAAAGAACAATCTAGTTATTGATATCCATCAAGAAATAATATCTACACCAGAAGAAACTATACTAGCAGTTCACAATCAATAGAATAATCAACGGCTCCTTTGACAGAACTATTTTTTCAAAGTATCAAGGATTGTTTGGGATTTAAAACTCAAACAAAGAAATATATAATCCAGAAAACACTCCAACAGCTTGAGAAAAACGAAGAGAAGCAAGAATTAACTTAGTTCACAACCTGACTATGTTACAGTGCTGCATCTCCTTCAGAAGGGAGATCTCTCGGATGGCGGTGCTTGGGACACCCTCATCCTCCTGCTCAAGCCTGATCTTTTTAAGAGCTATGGTCTCATTGGTCAGGCGGTCGCGAGCCTTGTACACCACTCCGTAAGTCCCCTCCCCAATCTTCTCTACCTTCTCATACTGTCAACCAAATGCAGTCACGATAAAAACAAAGTCAAACGAATGTCAGCAGCCACGTCACTGGACGAGATTTCCCAAAATTACCTGCTCCATTCAATCCAGGCCTGCCCACCTCGATCGGTGCTGTGCACAAATATCCGAGGAAGAGTCAATGAAACCAAGTATGTCAAACCTCACAAATCGAGCTGTAATCTTAAGAATGTAGCAAAAGAAAAGCAAATGTACGAGAAGTTGAATGACAGAAGAGGACGATACACCGCTTAATCTCACCATCAAATTAGATAACTATAAAAAGGTAAGCAGTCAATTCAACGAAGCTCAATGTAGAGCAGGAAGCATCGACCTAAAGAAGACAAGCAACTTGAACCTCTGAAATCGACATGGCGGTTCCTAATGCGGGACTCACCCTCGTCGACCAGCATTCCAATCACAAAGAACAGAGAAATTATCGAAACGGCAACGGAAAATCGCGCAGAATCTTAGCATCTAGATCCCTTAGGGAGATCACATCAGAGGGGACGCATCGAGGTGACAACACAGGGCTAACAGTCCCTCTACCGAAAATCCTCCCAAAGGGTACAGATGCGCAGATTCTACGGACATATGCGGAGAGAATGTGGGACTTGCCTGACAAGTGCAGCTAGGGTTTCTCAGCTAGAAGGAGGCTCCAGATTTCTCCTCGCCTTCGAGGAGAGGCTAGTGTTGGCGCGGGAGAGAGTTATGGAATTCGTTGCCACTTTTCTCTCTCTCTCTCTCTCTCCCCCTCTCTCTGTCTCCCTCTCTCTCCACTGTAAACAAGTGGAACACTGCCGAGCAAAGCTCTCTCTTTCTCTCTCTAGAGTCGGACGGTGTGAGATTAATAAAGGCGCGAACGTGGGGAGCGGCCATGGTGTCGTCGGTGGGACCCGCAAAAATTAGGGCTGCTTGGCTGTAGTTTGTCGAGTCAGCTCTCTGGGATTCCAGAGATTCGGCACCAAACGATTTGGCCGAAGCGATTTCATCATATAGCCGGCATCAATTAGCGGCGTTATCGGGGAGAAAACTCGCGTTCACTCAATTTTCGTAGCCTTTTTTTAATATCATACAAAAACATGGGCCGCAAGATGGACGGACCTCGATCGGACGGCAACGGCAACCCCGAGTGGAGCACAGCAAGAAAAACACGTGGCATCCTTTGGTTGGTAGATTGCGAGACCCTCCAAAAGAAGCAGATCAGGGAGCAGCGGGAAATCAGAAACGTAGCAGCGTGCCGTGTCAGTGCCCGTGGGGTCCACCGGCCAGTAACGAACCCCACGTACGATGCGTGACGTGGTCGAGTGATGTAGTGATGACTGTCACGTTTGCACCGTTGGCACGCGTGAGAGGACGCGACAGCAGGCCGAGGGTTCGGGAAGCTGCCTGCTGGCTGACACGTCATAAAACTGGTTTTCTTATTAAAAAAAACAGGGACAAAATATACAAGTGGGCTGGGCCTTGGGGAAGTCCAATATTGCTTTGCCCGTTAAGAAGTCTGTAGAAGATTTTCTGTAGCGGGAAAATTAATATTCAAAAAGAAAATATATTAGCATAAGGCGAGAAATCTTGGCGCGTGGAACACAAATTTGCGAACGACTAGCGGATGCGCCTTCGAGACGGTCCCTCGAGGAGCACACAGCTATGGCTGAGGGCCGCTATTGAGTTGATGTCATCGTCAACCTCTGGCGTATTGCTGAATGCCGCTGGGGGAGGCGTTGGGCCTCTCCTCTGGTGTAGTCCGGAACGCTGGCAGAAAGTATCGGCGCCAGGGGGACCTCTTTGGCGAGATAATGCAGTGAAACGAGTTCTTGCGAACTCTGCAACGGTTCTGGTTATGGAGCCTGCAGTGCGGAGGCGTCAGCGGTTGAATGTTAATGTCCTACGTGAGAGGTAGGTGAGTAGTTCTTTCGTCGTCTTACTGTTTTTTTATGGCCGCCATTCTTGCCTACGTAGTTTGATGCTCCGTAAGACGTTAAGTTTTCTTGTTTGTTCTTAATTCTATTGCCTCATCGAAACTTGACTCATCTAATGCTGACCCCGACTTTTTTTTTTTATGTTTGTGATTCGTTTCATCCTCAGTTGGTCAATAGTATCTCATATAGAATTTTAATTATCATGCATATTCGAGTGTGAAGCGATGGAGGCTGATGAATCTTTCATCCATTTTCTCAGATTTTATCTTTATGTAGGATGATAATCGATCTAGAAAGTTTAATTTCTCCTCACTGAAGGGTTGGCAGTAGTAAAGAGCAGAAGAAAGGTTAAAACGTACCAAACAAGGTTTCACATGACTTTATGCTGGGAAGAGGATTCGAATTACATTGTTACAACGTGTATTTGAGAAACCTTGAACACTACCTCATATAGTCATCGCTTATAACTACCTTATTTGAAGTCACAAGTGTCTTCCTTAAGCAAAATTTGTCACTCAATTTAGTGCGTTTTAGCACAAGCTCCCTAAATCATCTTAATGGTCGTAGGCATCTACTAACTTTGACTACTGTTTTCTCGCGGGAACTGGCCATAAATCTAAATAACGGTGAGTTTTTGCTCGGTGACTATTTGCTTAATTTATCACACGGGGAAAAATAAGGTGTTGGCATCGTGGTTTTATTTTTTACTGGAAAACGTCTACCCTCTGGTTAATACGAGCTCACAAACGCCATGAAGCCGCCAAATGTTTAAAGTGAGCTCTCGCATCCCGAGAAGATTGTCGCCGATAATGATGATGATGCTGACTTGTGGTCTGGCTCATATATCATTTTCTCGGAGTCAAATTTATTAAAAACTGTGTATACATTCCCCTAAATTTTCGTCCGTTTATTTACTTTGCAATTGTATGCAGGATACGGCTGCCTTGGTTGAGTCATTCTCCTTTATCTGATTGTCTATCGCATCTTTGGTCTTTGTAAGTTCATCACTGTTGTCCATTGTGTCCAAGAAGCTAGCACAGCGAAATATTCTCGAAAAATTGGTGTATTGGTAGATGACCAGAATAGGCAGTGACTTTTCCTTCAAAGAAACAGCTTGAGGCCCACTGATGCAAGTAGATGATCCTCTTTTTGCTGTTTAATTGACCTCATCTCTTAATTCGTACTTGTAGACAGGTGCCACGTGCCCCTGCAATTTATTATAATTATCTGTTCAAATAATAAATATATGGGCCAAGATGAATATTCATGGTTCCTAGGTTAGCTGATGAATGAGATGATTATTACTGTCTCATTATATTTATGTACATAAAATTCAGGAAAACAGATAAAGCCCTAAATGATTCATCGATAGCGCTGATATCTTCATATAAACGTCCAAACGCCGTACCTACCTGCCGTTGGACTATATTAATACCTATCGTTCTGGTAGAATGAATTTGATTTCTGTTTAGAATTTCCCAAAAAAGAATTTTTGTGCCTTTTTACAAGTTTGATGACTCAGGACCGTTTGGAGAATTGATGCAGCTGCATGAAAGCGATGCAGTTGTCGCTAGCCTTTCAACAAGGTCCTCAAATATGAAATTCCCTAGCCCAGCTGATGTCTTTCTTAGGGGAATCGTTTAGTTATCTTAGACTCTGCTTTTTCTATTCGACGTAATGTCTCCATGTACCAGCTGTGTTCTAGATAATTGGAGCAGTTTCTCCTGAAGTGTCCGTATGTTCAGCATAGAGCACTGTGCATGGCGATATTCATTAAACACCTATTGAAATAGTAGCCAAGGGATGAATAACCTAAAAAATTTCACTCGATAAAATTGAGTCTTCATACTAAGCTCATAATTTAAGTACCTGTTCATAACTGAAGTCTACATCCGTATGCATTTTTTGTTCAGTCAAGCGTCCAGGACTTGTATTGGATAAAACCCTCCATTTCTTAGGTAGGCACTAGCATACGAAATCACTGTCTGGCATGTAGAACTGTGAGCGTTCATGTCCAAACTGATGTCTTTCTTTAACGAATGATTAACCGAAGATCGAATCGATGTATGCAGCCTCAAATGCTTTCTTGTGAAGCCTCACCCACGAAACCATGGTATGCAGTCGACATGTATAAGGCTTATTTGGTACATTTCTTAGCATACAAGACCATTGTTTCACATATTTGAGACTCACATATGTTATATCCAATGTAGATTGTATGATTTTTCCATGTTTCCTCATACTTGATTTCATCTAACATCCCCATCAGTTATTTTTAACATTTCTTCTATTACCCTTCTAGTGTTATTTTTAACATTTTCTTGTGATCCTCTGTCAAAACTGGTAGATCCTTCTTCTTCCTTGATGGGAGATCTTGCTTCTTCCTTGATGGATTTTAATCCCGATCCCGATGCCATGCAAGTATTGCCAGAACTCCCTGCAATACCTACGGAATTCAAATTGATCGAGTACAGTGGTCAGAATATATCAGAGAAATTTTGACTGGGAGAGGGATGCTACATCACCTGGTAGATCGGAAACCAGATCCCACATCGCATGAATTCTGTTGGTGGAGGGGGGAGGATGCACTGATCAAAACTTGGATTTGTGGAACTATGATTCCCCAAATTATTCGTGATTTATTTTTCTATCCATCGCCCATGAATTATTATCTTTTAAAAAAATTACCTAATCGAGCAATGGCATATCACGTCCAAAATGAGTTTTTCTTTTTTTTGTAGGGTGCTTTGATTGACCATCCTCTGCTTTCTCTGCCTATGAAACTTAGATTAATCGTATTCGCTGTCACTACCGTCAGTTCATCATTCTCCGACTTCAGGCCTTGACTTTGTACAGTTATACGAGTGTACATGTTTGACTGTGAACTTTCTTGCATTTTTTTTACTTTATTTATTTTGGCTTAATTCCTAAATTCAATGTACTCGAGTACCTACAGTTCATTGATCTGGATAAATCTTTATTTGCCTGAATGATAACATCAAATGTTAGTTTTCTGTGGCTTTGTCCAGAGACTCGTGCACGGCATTGTTTGCCTGAAAACGTGAATTCTTCTGATTCTGATTCTTCTGAAAACCATATCAGGTTAGCAGATAATACGAGTTTCGATGTTTGTCCTGCAGCCTGACATATACATATATACATATATATGCACATATATATGTATATATCATTTAGTACTCACATCCCAAGTCTTGGAGTCTTCTGGCCTTTGATCGGGGAAATCTTAGGAAATTTTTAGAAGGTATAATTTCAATATTTTAATTACTGGTTCTACCTGTTGTTCATAACTAGTGTCAAAATCCAAAACAACTCTGTTGAAGCAACTGATCTTCGGATCGCCACAATAGTCTAGAGGGGAACTGCTTAAAAGGAAACTTTCTTACATCTGTCACGGAGTAGTTCAAATACTGGGGAGAAGCAGGATACCATATTCAATTGGGGGAATGATATACTACCCAATCAAAAAAAAAATATCAGATGGTTTTTTTCTTTGTTTTATTTGATCATTAGAGGATAAATATCCTGATTACATGTGGCGTCCTCATGAATCATGTACGAGTGAGTATCCATATGAGTCCGGGCATCAATACACCCACCTTTCTCTATCAGAATATCTAAGAAAATAAGAAATTATGCATTCAATCTATTTTTTATCCAAATATCTTCTCCTTAGAGGACTGGATTTGGGATCATGTGTCCTCTCTGTGCATTAATATCATATCAAAATTCTTTGAATCCATGTTTCCTTTGTGGTTATTCAATCAAATAGATTTGAGTCTCCTTCATTTACACTTGTTTTCTTTAAATTTCTTTTCGTACCGTCCACTTGTCTATTTCCATCATAATTTTGCATCATGAAATGAGTCGATTAGTCTTCTTCTACGAATTCCATCTCAGGTTCCCGGTGTTATCTTCCCGAATTGGTACCAACAGAGGGACTTCGGATCTTGGTTAAACCGTAATAATAGCGAAATAAATAAATGACCAAGGGGGACTTTATGCATATGTTAATTATTTTACTCATCTACCCGTGATTTTTTATGCTGTTCATCATCGTTGTCATCACCTCCGTCTCTATCACCATCTTTGCGAGTGAAGCATCATCCCGTCAGTCTAGGCCCTCTTTAGATGCATTAACTGATCCAGTTTTCTTTCATTGCCCGCTATTTGACTTTGACCCACCAGCTGGTGGGAAGCATCCGGTCCAAGGTAAGCTGGGGCAGAGGCGGACGCCACTGCCCCAGAGACCTCATGAGACCAGTTGGCTGGTACGGAGAGCCGATGGAATGACAGGGCAGCCATTTTAAAGTTTGCACCTGACCAGGACAGAGGAGACGGACTCCAGAGCCGGTGATGACGACTAATTATTCCAAAAAAAAAATTGGGTCAAAAAATTGCATGTCCATGGGAGAAGAGAAGCCGGTTTTACTAATTCTAGGAAATTCTCTACTAATCCTCCTCTGTTTCGATTGTTTCAGAGGGAGTAACAGGAAACAACCGCCCCCCCCCCCCCCCACCCCGTTCCTCTCCCCCACGGGAAAAAAGGGGACGACACCCATCCGAACAACACAGGCCGCTCGAGCCCTGCCGTGTCGGCCGCCGCGAGACGTCGTGGTGCTGTACACGAGATTGGGATTCCACGATATTTCAGATGGAGTAGCTCCAGAGCGACACGTCGGAGTCGGCCTCCACGTCGTCCCAGAAGCCCCCTCCCCAGTGGTTGTGCATTTGAATGGGGTGCAGTGGGGAGAGCATCCTCATGTTCGCCAGGTAGTCCTCCAGCCCGAAGTCCAAGTCCAGGTAGCCCCCCTCGATCTCCTCCAACGCCGGCGCCTCCGCTGGCGGCGGCGTTTCGGCCATGTCCGACGACGGTGTGCCGACCGCGCCGCCCTCGTCGGCACCAGCGCTCTCCAGGATGAACGTCTGGACGGCCTTGGCCGCGGCCTGCTGGATCTCCCGGGCGGTGGCGGAGCGGGGGAGAACGGGGAGCCGCCACGCGGAGTCGGCGAAGTTGAGGCACGCCGCGCGCCCGCGCAGGGCCATGGCGGCCACGTCGTGCGCCCGCGCCGCCATCTCGGCGGTGGGGAAGGTGCCCAGCCATATGCGCGACTTCTTGTTGGGCTCCCGCACCTCGCACACCCATTTCCCGGCGCTGCGGCGCCTCACTCCCCTGTACACCGGGTGCCGCGTCTCGCGGAACTTGGTGCGCCCCGCGCGCCGCTTGGGCGGCGCCGAGGACACTGTGGCATAGTAGACCTCCTCGTCGGACACCGGCGACTGGGCGGTCCCCCCGGATGGGGAATCGAGCTCCTGGGAATAGCCCGACATGCTCATCAAGCCCTCCGTGGCTTTCCTTCCTTCCTCTCTGACGAAGGCGGCGACTGAATTTTGGGAGAGTGGCCGATCGTTTGCTATCTGGGGCGGAAGTGTCGTTGTAGTGAGGAAGGGAGACGAGGGCCGCGGATTATATAGGGGGTGGGTCGTTTTGGGAGTATTTTCCGTCGCCGTCGACGCGGAAAAACACCGGTGGCCCCCACTCTCTTCGAGTGAGCACACCAGCTGGCTTACGAAAGGGCCCTTCTCTTATTTTAATCCGTTAAAATACCAGCGACACTGGAGACAGCATGTCTAGAGGCCTTTTGACCGTTCCGATCGCGGACCAACGCTTCATCTCCTAACGTGGCAGGAGCTGCTGATTGGATGCGCTGCTTAGTACAGCCGGCAACGGCTGCGCGTTGAACCAATAAGAGGCGCGTGGCTACCGTACATCTATCGCGCCGTCTATCGAACGGGAAATTGACTCGTGTCTCCCGGCTCCCAAAAAAAAACAAATCGCACGTGTCTATCAGCAGAACATGTTTTTCCAAAAAATCTTATTTATATCCTGATTTCCCATACCGAAGAATTCGGAAGCCTATTTTTCTCCGACGTCAGCAGACGTGCGGTCAGGAGAAAGGAAGGCCACACGTGTTTTAGAAGCCGTAGAACGTCAGCACCTACGTATCTCGCAGTACGATGCATCTCGCCGGAGTAACCTCACCGGGAGCTCCTTTCTGCACCCCGGCCCTTTCCTCCTTCCAAAGGGTAGCTTTTTGCCTTCCCCCGGCGTCAGCCTGATGCAACAAAGAACAGGACAACTTTGTCGAGAAGAAGGAAAGATGGCCCACCCCGACATCTAAACGCGGTAGCCGAGTCCCCGGGTGGCCGTCAGTCCCTCGGCCGTGTCCGATGCGTGTCGAGCAGGCTCCGAGCTGGCCTCGGCCAAGCGGTCCCGATTTGGTAAAATCGTAATTATCTCATTTTTTCTGGGTAAATCAAAGAATAAAAAATCCCGATTCCAGACGACGGAGAGAAGCAGACTAGACAGGTTGGCAGGTATTGCAGTTGCTGCTTCCAAGTGGCGCCCTCCCCCCACTACTGCCACTTGGCTCGTTCTTATCCGGATAGTCTAGTGGCGAGGGAGCGACAGCCAATAGAATACTCGTGGCGGTGCTAACTCTCTCTGTCTCTCTCGGTATGAATTATGAGAAAAGTAAATGCATCGGGTGGCGGAGCAGTCGCCGGTTATGCAAAGCGGAGGCATTCACGGCGAGAGCGGCCACACGGAACCTTTTTGGGGAGACGTCAGCCTGACGTAAGGGGGAAAAAAAGCTTTCCCGATAAGATTCAAGTCCGAGCGTGACTAAGAGACGGACCAGGAAGGCTCTCTCTCTCAACTTGCAAATATCCGCGTCACATCTCTCTCCCTCCACTTGCCACCCAGATAACTCCACCTAGTGAGAGAGAGCGAGAGAGAGCGAGAGAGAGAGATACAGATAGGGGTGTGGATTTCTTCCACCCAATCAAAAGCAAGAGCCATCAATCATCCTCATCCAGTATCTAGGTCCTGCCAAAGTTCACCTTTATCTCTCTCTCTCTCTCTCTCTCTCTCTCTCTCTCTCTCTGCATTGATGAAGTTCATCTTTATCCGCTCTCCCTCTATGACCCAGTCAAGTTCATATCTACTTCTCTCTCTCTCTATGTGCCTTGATGAAGTTCATCTTTATCCGCTCTCCCTCTATGGCCCCAGTAAGTTTCATATTTATCCTTCTCTCTCTCCCCTTCCCCTTCGGTTTGGGGATTTCCACTGATCTCAAAGACTGAATCAGACATACCATGTGCTGATATGGCTGTCCAGGAGAATCCTCTTAGGAATTCTAGAGAGAGGGCGTGACTCCAAGGATTACCTTTTTTCTCCTCTGCGTCAGCATGACGTGTATCGAGTTAATAGTTCGGGCCCAACTCTCGACCGCAGGACAGTTCACCGACCTTGATTAAACGCTTTCACACGTGTCTAATTTTAACACTCATTGCTATACCGCCAAAGAGTCAGCACCTATCAGCGCACGACGGTGCCTTCAAGGAGAGCGATCTTCCTCACAATTTATTCAACTCTCTTTCCTGGTTCTTGTCGTTCGAAAGAAACGGTCAAGAGCGAGAGAGAGAGAGAGAGAGAGAGAGAGGGGGGGGGATGTTTTCCTCACCGCACCCGTGCAAACTTGCATAAGAAACATCTTCCAAGACCCAGTCAGCCCTATCTTCACACGTGCTTTCTCTCTCCTCTATCTACGAGAGCCCGTGCAGCAAGAAAACTCATCTCCGCATGCTCACTCTTCGTGGCAGCTCTCTGGCAAGTCAACTCACGTTCGATTTCCAAAATTAGTATCCTTTTTTAACATAAACCTGATTCTAAGTGGGTCAACTCCCCTCCACATTAGTACCCTGTTTCTTCTGTGATCTAGTTATTTCGTGAACAGCCGTTTGACCGGCCTAGCCCTCTCAAGTCAAATCTCACGTGTGAAATAGCTTCCTCTCCCCCGTCTCTCTCTCTCTCTCTCTCTCTCTCTCTCTCTCTCTCGCTGTCTTGTGGTCCATAACGAGGGCGTCAGCATGGCGTATGCGATAAAGTTGCCTGTCGTCCCGCGTTGAGCCCGCGTAAACGTGTGAGGCGCCGTCTATTTCCCTCGCTAGCTGGCAAATGCGAACGAACAGCTGCACTTCCCGCCGCAAACGTTGACTCAGGAGCTCACTTTCGGTCAACTTTCATCGAAAGAGAGAGGCTGACATCTACTCTTCCCTTCTAACCATCTCTCCTCACTAACACCGGCGTCGCCCAGAATTTGGACACTTCTGAACGCCAACCAACGAAGTTAATTCTCATCGACTGCGACAAAATTACATATGAAAAGTCAAATAGTATTGATATTTATTTGTCTGAATTGGATTTACCTGGACGAAGAAAGTGACTATTACCTAGTAAATTTGCTAATATATTCAATTTTTTTACCATCTATTCATTTTTTTTATCACATTCATGAATCATCCGTGCATAGTCAAATCTATTAACTGGGTATTTGACGGACATATTTTATTTTGTCACAATCATAGTCAATTAACCTAGAAGACACTTAAATCGTAATAATTGTAGTCACTAATGAATGATAAATAATGACATAGGGATATTTATGAGTTGATTAATCCCTGAATTGTATTATTTGGTGGGTCCCCAAAAGGTATGACACTATTATTTTTAGTCCATAAATCTAATTAATCGTATAATATGATGTAAAAAACTAAATTGTCCTCTCTCTCTCTCTCTCACTGCCCTATTGTGTATGCTTTGACATGTTCTTCTCGCTTTCTGAAAGGAGAAAAGGATCAAGCAAATAATAAAAATATATTTCCAAATTGATGAGCAGGAGCGTTGTTCAATTTATTTTATATTTTTACGTTGCCTATTATTTTTGTTTTAAAAAAATTGTAATTATCCTTCAATCTGTACTCTTCAAAATAGTTACGAATTTCCCAGGTACCCAGTTTATTTTTTATTTTTTACTATATTTGATGAAATCCAACCATGGGTGTTGACTAATATTTGAGAAACGACCCCGGGAGCCTTTTTCCTCGTTGGTCAACTGCCCGAAGAGCCGGACTTCCTTCTCAGGGCTGACTATCTCAGTGCCAACCCGTAGCCCTATCAGTAATTGAAACCACACGATGATAGAGGAATGTATACATAATGAGAAAGAGAGAGTCAGTCGTTGACTAAGGGCATAATGGAACCCCGGCGGAAAGGAAGGGGGAAAGCTCTGACCGCTACCAAAGGACACGTTGACCTTCCCGTTACCCCCACCGAGCTCCCCACCAACAGGGAACGCGACTCTGCTGTCATCCTGCCCCCCACCGAATAAAGTCAGCTGCACGAGACAGGACAGACGGCCCGGCGCCTGCCCTGCGTCAAGAGAGAGCTAGCTCTAGAGAGAGAGCGGCAGGTATCAGGTGGGTACGATGACTCCAGGGAAACAATGAAAACATGAAAATGAGCCTCGAGGGAAACAATGACTCCAATTTATGATCTTATTTTAACATTCTTTCCTCTTCCACGAACAGCAGTTGACTGACGGCCGCGGCGTCATGAATACGGCCGGTGAGTGGGGGATCGATATCAGCTGATTATGTGCACCATGAACGAGTCAACGGGCAACCCATTGTGAGAAGTCAAATACTTTTTTCTGAAGTGATGTGCCCCAACTACTTACACAGCTGGAATTTATCATCCACGAATAAAACCAAGGTCAACTCCAACGGTACGATTGTTTTTAAAAGATATGAAAGCCGCAAAAACAGATTTTCATGAGGTCAACCCCTCATTTTTCTTACTGATATTGCGAGCTGAAATTCGCAAACTTACGGAGCATAGTAAAATAAGCAGGGTAATCGATAGCAGCTGATTTTGTGTTCTACGGCCGAGTCAACGGGGAACCAATGCGCGAAGTCAAATAAATATATGTATTTTTTCATAAATTACTCGACAAAAAATAATATGCATAGCTTTATTTGAAATATCATAATTTCAGGAAATTAGTTTATTCAGCCATCATCCTCGTGGTTCCTTTCATTTTATATTTTCGATCTCCCATTATTGACATTAATATTTATAGCAATCGATAGGATCGTGGGCGGATCGCTCCAAGGGAACCTTTTTCCTCTCGCGTCAGCATGACGCAATATATATGCTGACTTTTCGGAAAACGGTAGGAAGCTCCCTTTTGGGCGACTATTCAAAGGGGGAGAGAGAGAGAGTTCACTAGAGCTGTCGCAGTCTGGAAGGAGCCGCTCAGCGGCGGAGGGATCGTGGGTCGAGAGCCCTGACGGCTGCGAAGGGCCAAGACGGAGACCCATTCTGAGTGCAGCCATTTCGGCGGCGCCATCAGGCTGATGGAAACCCCGGTCAACACCAGCTCTGACCTTCACAGCTGGGCCGTGTAAACGCGTGAGGAGAGCGTGACGTCATGTCTTGCGACTGCAGAATGTACAAACGTGCCCGATTGCAGTCGCTTTCCCTCGCCCTGTACACATTCATTCATCCCCCCTCTTCCTCCCCCTCCCGTCGATACAGAGAGAGAGAGAGAGAGAACCGCCTTCTTCTAGATATTTATCCAGGGGAGGAGACTGCTTCAAGCGGTGAATACGTCCAGAAAAAGTAACTTGTTCTTTAGCTGCTGCAACTCGCGTCGATTGGAAGAGACAAAATAATACGCATCTACCAATGACGCTGTTTTCACGAACTATTATTGATGCCAACTCCAGGCCGATTTCGACTGGTGGGTACCGAAAATAATAGCCAATTTTATTTTATTTTGTCGTAAATAATTACAGCATAAATATTTTTAAAATACCCGATTGGGTATTAAGAAAATATCGCCCATGCATTTACTCCGTATTTAAATTAACAAAAAAAGCTCGAATATCTATTCAAAATATCTGAAATATGTGATCTGGTTTAAAACGAGGGGAGCGGGAGCAAGAGACGAGCCGTCCGCGTAGTGGGCAACCAGGCCCAGAAATCGTTGGGTCGAGAAAGCAAGCCCATGACAGCCCATAATGAAATGAGACTTGTGAGCTTGCAATCGGACAGCTTCCCCCCAAGTTTGCCCAGCCCACTATGGACTGGGAGCCCAGGTCCCACAGGGGCTCCACAGTAACTCTGGTGCGACACGTGGATGGCCGAGGCTTGTCCGCGTGGATCGGATCTCCGCGGGTGCGAAGTCGACGAAGCACCAACTCGCGGTGGGTAGCCTTTTGACCTCAACTCAGAAAATTTATACCACTTGAGCCCACGAAGGTGGTCACCGGCTGTCGAGCCGTCACAGAAAGAGGAATCAACAGCCCAACGAACAACTTCTGTGAGCGTCCGCCGCGACGCCGTCCACGTCATTAAACGGCTCGGGGATCGCAAAAGCACGTGTGAATACGGTGCACGTCCGCCAAAATAATGTCATAGAAGCTAATTTTATTATTTACATAAATGTCCCCCATCTCGGCGACTTTTGCGCGAGGAGGAGGATGTTTCATGATATTATTTTATCAATGGTCCCTCAGGCCATATTTTTTAATATTCAAATGTATTTTCGCAAATATGCTGAATTTTGGGGTTCATAAACCGCATTAACGAGATATAATCTTGAGCGGCGTGTGACGTACCAACGGCCTTCTATCTATCGAGAGGGATGGGGAGAACGGCGGTTGGATGCCCCGGCCCGGCCCGCCCGCTAAGAGAAAAGAAACGGGCGGCTTTGCGACCGACGGAAAACGGTGGGCCCCACTTAGTTGGTTGCCGGTCGGAAAGGGAGCGGCCACCGTCCGTACCCACCGTCACGGGACGGCGACGTCTTGCCCGTTATGGGCTAGACCGTCTGTTCGCACCTAAATTTAGTATCTACATATAAATTATTTACGTATATTATTTTTTAAAATTTAAATATTAAGTGTATTGGTGGTGGGGTCTATCGGTCAGACCGCGTGGCAGGGAATCGACGGTGGGGATGGCGCCACCTCGATCGGGGTGGGGTGTGGTTGCCCGTCGGTGGCTATTCGGACTCGCTCGGTTCGGATTCTCGAGGCGGCGGCGGGGGGAACCTGTTTCCTCCCGGACAGGACAGAAATCCCTTCCCCTATCACGTGAGCATCTCCACGGGGGATTTTTCGAGAGAGGTGTCGGCCTCGGATTGGGCCCACTTGAGTTGACGTGGCTGATTTTTTTTCTTTGTTTGAAACAAAAAGACTCAGATTTATCAAGATTTACGGAGGTACCTAGTACCATAGTGGGATGGTGTTTTCGTAAATACTGCGAAAGAGGGGGGTGTAATGATAGGGTAGAAGGTGGCGAGCGTCGGTGGTCGGCCGGAGGCCGATGGCTCACGTGTCAGCTTAGTTAATGTCAAAGCGGAGACTTCCCCTACCGCCGTCTTCTGACGCCACGTTTTCCGCGAAGAGAGAGAGAGAGAGAGAGAGAGAGAGAGAGAGAGAGAGAGAGAGAGAGAGAGAGAGTTTTCTACGTCCAGGGTAATGAAGGGAGAAGGGTAAGGAGGGGGGGTGGGGGTTTTCTCTTTCAGGGAAACAAAAAATAAAAATAGTCGTCGTCTTCGTCATCGCTGGTTTGTTGGCTTCCCCCTTCTTTCCCTTTCCTGCTCGCGGGCGTGTTCTTCCTCCTCTCCGCCGTTTTATATTCCCTCGCCATTCCCTGCCGCCCCGCATCACAGCATCCCCGCAGGTGGCAGCCTCCGTCGCCACCACCATCCGCTTCGCTTCTCCTCCTCCGCCGCGGCGGGGGATTGGCGGCGGATCTACCACCGGCTTCTCGGAATCTCAATCTCCCGTCCTCCTCGGAACAATAGCGGAAGTGAGCGGATGATGAAGACGACGAAGAAGGCGCCGCCAGCCTTTGCTCCGCTGAAGACGGCATGGTCGGTGGCGGCGACGGTGGCCGTTGGTTCGCCGCCGGCGAAGGACCCAGAGTGGGAGGTGAGGCCCTGCGGAATGCTCGTCCAGAAGCGAAACCCCGACACCGACACCGCTGCAGCGGCGGCAGCGGTGGCGCCGCCTCTCTCCATCCGCGTCCGCGTCAAGCACGGCGCCGCCAGCCATGAGATCTACCTTAGCCGCCAGTCCACCTTCGGTAACCCCCCACATTTCCTTTCCGTTTCCCTTTGACTTACTTCACTCCCGATCTCGCGGAGATGTCCTTAGACTTGTTGCGGTCAATCGCAGGGGAGCTGAAGAAACTGCTGTCGGAGCGGACGGGGCTGCACCCGCAGGACCAGAAGCTGGTGTTCAAGGGCAAGGAGAGGGACTCCGCCGCCTTCCTAGACATCGCTGGCGTCAAGGACCGGTCAAAAGTCGTCCTCACGGAGGATCCCGCCGCCCAGGCCCGGCGAGTCCTGGAGATGCGGAGGACGGCGTCCATGGAGAAGGCCGCCAGGGCCGTCTCCCACGTCAGCCTCGGCGTTGACAAGCTCGCTGCCAAGGTTGATCGCCGCCGCCGCTGCAGTTGACGGGTAGAATTTGAGTCAAATCTCTGCGAACGATTCTTGAACACATTGTGTTGGCGCTCCTGCAGGTATCTCAGTTGGAGTCGATCGTGTCGCGGGGGAAGAAGGTGGCGGAGGAGGATATCAACGCCCTGATCGAGCAGCTGATGGACCAGCTGCTGAAGCTCGACGCCATCGTCGCCGACGGCGAGGTGAAGCTGCAGAGGCGTCTCCAGGTGAGGAGAGTCCAGAAGCATGTGGAATCCCTCGACGCCCTCAAGGTCAAGAACTCCGCGCCGGTAATTGACGGTCAAACTCCACCTCCGCCACCGCCGCCGCCGCCGCGGCAGGAAATGAACTGGGGGACGTTCGACTTGCTGTCGGGTCCGCCGGCCGCCCCCGTTCCCACCGCCGCCGCCACCGCCAGGCTCGAGTGGGAGCTCTTCTGAAGTAAACTGGAGAGAGAGTCAGCGGATTCCTCTCCTCCCTCTCCACTGTCTCTCTTCCTCCCCCATTCATTCTTCTCTGCCACCGGATTGAATGGGCCTTCTCTTCCACTCTCATTTTCTCCCTGAGAAATCCGAAGTCAAAGACCGAACAAGAAGAACAATAAGACTCGATCGATCGACGGGTCAACACCTTCCTGCCGGATTAAGCTCACTCCTTCCTCATCTCTCCCCCGGGAAGAACTGAGATCCCCTGATCCAGCTGCCCCGGGTCAACTCAGCTCCCCCCGCCGTCGATCTCTCATTTTTTTTCCTTAATCAGATAATCTCCTCGCCGAAAATCAGAACCACCCGGGAGCTTCCATGGCTCCCCCTCTTTTCTATTTTTAGGAAATCCTCATTTAGAAAAAGCCCATTATGACGGAATGAATGTTGCAGGTCATAATTACACGTGCGAGTGGCCAGTCAACCGCGGCGTCCTCAATACATAAATGTATAAAATTAAAAGACGGCGCGATAAATTAATAATAATAATTATTATAAATCACCAGAACCTTACAGGCCCGCACGTTCCCACACGCCCTGAGATTCGGACCGAGGCCCGCATCTCTCGTAGTGTCTGGGCCCGGGCTGCACTGTGACCAGAATTCATGAGATGGGCCCAGGCCCGGACCCATCCCCGGCCGGCGGCCCGATATGGCTCGCGGGAATTACCCATGTCAGTCGGGTAATTAATTTTCAGAAATCAAATTCGAAATAATTGGGAATCTCCATTTATTCGGGTTATTTAAAACAACGGGGGGAGCAGCATACACCGGCGTGTACAGAGAAATTACGTATTTGCCATGCCACGTGGCGTGTACCGGGTGGGGGACCGCCCAGCCGTGTAACGCCTGTGCCTAGATCGGGTGCCCTCTATTTCAAATTCGTCCCTCTGAACGGTCGGGAATCCCTCGCAGAGCGCCGCCGCCTTCAGCCCTCCGGCTTCGGGGAAATAAATGCTCGGGGAGATCGGCTGGTGAGGCTTCCTCATCTTCCCGAGCTCTCCAGAAGGACGGGACATTCGTCTCCAGAAGAGGTGCGACGGTGTAGGAGGAGATCGTCTTTCTCTAGGTAGGTCTGTGATCGAATGCTTCTTCTTTTTCATCATCATCATCATCTTCTTCTTCTTCTTCTTCTTCTTCTTCTTCTTCTTCTTCTCATGTGTTTCTGGCCTGATCTGCTTAATGGCTTTGTTCCAGGGAATTAGCAAAAACCGGGAGAAGAGGCTCTGCTCTCATCTTCGAGTGTTCGCGAAGGCTTCTTCGGACGGGGATCGTCACGCGAGTGGAAGGAGAGCGAATTGAATTGAACGAGAAGCGAGAAAGAGAAGCACCTTTTGCTCTTCGTCGGGACCACGAAGGTACCTCGTCGGATGCTCGTCTCTTGTTCTGCTTCTCCGACCACGGAGTTCCCGTGCTTTAGAATACACTTCATCACCGATAGAGAGAGAGAGAGGGGCAAGTTCCACTACCTTACCATTTCTTCCAGAGCACCGTCGGCGGTGCCGGAGGTGGCTTCGGCGAGGCTGGGAGAGAGAGAGAAGGCCAAGTTCTACTACCTTACCATGTCTCCCAGAGTAGCTTAGTCGGTGCCGGTGGTGGATCCGGCGCGTCCCGCCGGCGATCAACAGAGAAGACAGACCTACTGGCCGCTTTGCGCTGGTTGACGATCGTGTCCTTGATCGGACAGTGAATTTTAAAAAATACACTGTATTATGAGGGCATAGTAGTCATCATGAGAAGACATATCCGTTGTATGACGTAATGCCCTTTGTCGTTTGCGGTAAATGAGAAGTCATTAGAGGACCATTCTCGTCGTCGCCTTCTCATCCTCTTCGTTTGATCCTCTCAACGCCCCAGTTTCTTAATCTAGAAATCCTTCTCCTCTGTCCTCAACAAGCCCTGTCTGTCGTCGTCCTAATCTCCTTCTCCGTTGCCATAGTCTCCTTCTCCGGTGAATTTTAATCTCCGGCTCCGGGAAGCGTGTCTCTGCTGGGACAGTCCGAGAGTTGGTAGCCTCTTTCTGCCTCTCCCCCATTTTCCTGTAGCAGCCCCTCACCCCTTCATGGGTTCGGAGACGCGCCACCAGTCATGCGGCTCCCACGGCGTCGCCGCCGGAGGCGCCGCGGAGTTTTGTAGCAAGAAGAGACTGACTCGCCAATGGCGGGTGCCATCCGGCTGTTGTGGCGTCTTTTTCACTCTCTCGTCTCTTCTCCTTCGGGGGTCATCCCTTCCCTTCCTTTCGCTCCCCGGCATCTTCTCTCTCGGGGAGACCATTTCCCCGTCATTTCAGCTGGTTTCCACGGAGTTGGTGCTCTGTCGTAGATTCTTCGAAACTAACGCTCTTCGCTCCCTGTTTCTTTCATCCTCAGAAATCCTTCTTTCTTCTTTCTTTATTTTCTTGAGTTCACGAACATATCTGACCGCCATGACCATCTACCCGCCTTCGTTCTCCCCCCAGAGATTGCGGCCATCTTGGAGGAGTCAGCAGACCCGATGGCGAACTCGCCCCCCATCACCGGAGACACCGCCACCGCCACAGCCGCTGCCGCCGCCGAGGCCCTTCCGGCGGAGCACTGGCTATCCCAGGCCAACCGCCTCCTCCCCATAGCATTAGAGAGAACAAGAGCCACCAAGGGCTTCACTGGACGGTGGAGGACCATCCTCTCCATGCTGGAGCGTCTCCCTCCATGCCTCTCCAGGCTCTCCACCCACCCTTGTTTCTCGAAGAACGTCCTCTGCAGAGAACAGCTGCAGTCGGTCTGCAAAACTCTGACGGAGCTGATCGAGCTGGCGAGCTCGGGGAATCCCCCGGCCATCGGCAAGCTGCAGATGCAGAGCGACCTCGACTCCCTCGCCTGCAAGTTGGACATGTCCTTGAGGGACTGCGGCCTTCTGATCAAGACGGAGGTCCTCGGAGAAGTCACCCTCCCGCCGCCGGAGCCAGAGGCGGCGGTGGCGCCCGGTCAGCCAGGCGCGCGGGAGCTCCTTGCCAGGCTCCAAATTGGGCACGCCGAAGCTAAGCAGCGGGCACTGGACGGGCTCTTGGAGACGATGAAGGAGGACCAAATGAGCGTAATCTCCGTCCTCAGCCGGAGAGGTATCTCCGCCCTGGTACAGTTCCTCGCCGCCACCTCCCCCAAGGTCCGGGAGAAGGCGGCCACTGCAATCTGCTCCCTCGCGGAGTCGGTCTCCTGCGAGAACCTGTTACTTTCAGAAGGCGCTCTCCCGCCGCTGATCAGGCTGGCGGAGACGGGAACCCGAGTGAGCAAGGAGAAGGCGGTGCTCTCCCTCCAGCGGCTCTCCATGTCTGCCGACGCTGCTCGAGCCATCGCCGCTGCCGCCGGTATCCGCCCCCTAATCGAGACCTTCCGCTCCGGCGAGCCCCACCTGCAGGCGCCGGCGGCGGCAGCGCTGAAGAACCTTTCGGCGATCCCGGAAATCCGGCAGAACCTAGCGGACGAAGGGACGATAACGATGATGATCGACCTACTCGACGGCGCCTACCACGCCAGCGGCTCGAAGGAGCACGCCGCCGAATGCCTGCAGAATCTCACCGCCGGCAACGACAGCCTCCGGCGAGCCGTCGTCTCCGAGGGCGGACTGAAGAGCCTCCTCGCCTACCTTGACGGCCCGTCGCCGCCGCAGGAACCCGCCGCAGCCGCCGTAAGGAACCTCGTAGGCTGCGTCGCCACCGGGGACCTCCTCTCCATGGGCCTTCTTCCCCGACTGGTCCACGTCCTCAAGGCCGGCTCCGCCGGCGCTCAGCAGGCGTCCGCCGCCACCGTCTGCAAGATCTGCGCCCGCATCGAGATGAAGAAGCTTGCCGGAGAACACGGGTTCCTGCCGCCGCTGATCGCCATGCTCGCCGCCAAAACCAGCGGCGCGAGGGAGTCCGCCGCGCAGGCGCTCTGCTGCCTGATGATCTGCCCCCATAACGCCGGCGAGGTCAAGAAGGACCCCCACAGCGTGCCGAACCTGGTCCACCTCCTCGACCCGAGCGCCTGCAACTCCGCCAAGAAGTACGCCGTCGGCTGCCTGCTGGTTCTCTCTCCCAGCAAGAGGTGCAAGAAGCTGATGATCTCCTACGGCGCCATCGGGTACCTCAAGAAGCTCTGCGACATGGACGTCCCCGGATCCAAGAAGCTCCTCGACCGCCTGCAGAGGGGCAAGCTCCGGAACCTTCTCTTCTCTAGAGGTTAGGATCCCTGCTCTCGCATCTGTGTTTCACCATCTCCATGAAACCAGGGGCAGGGACCTCCTCCTCCTCGCTTCCTTCTGTTGTAGCCTATCAGACGGTCGTCAGTCTGTTTAATGACGTTGATTATTATATTTAGCAAAAGAATTGTACCGTCTTATTTAATTAGTTCGAAGTATAATATATTACAAATAAATATAATATTTATTATTTTCCACGATATATTTTTTATTCACTTAATGGCGTAAAAATCTGAACTTGTTCGGGCCCGACACGGCCCAGCTGAAACGTATTCCCGCACGTGCAGATTGGTCTGTACGTTGTTACATACGTGCTCGTCATCAGGGCATTTATTAGATTACCCACGAGTACCTCGTTCTCCCTCCCTCCCCCTCCTCTCCCCCTCCCCGCAGGAGCGAGGAGATTTGATAATTCCCCATTTGTGGCCGAGGGGGAGAGCTGGTTTACGGGAGCGCAAGCGGGCTCAGGTTGTGGTCTTCTTCAGGGATCAATCGGCTAACGGGTGAAGACGATTAGGGATTCAGTCGGTCGTGCGGTTGGGAGGGAGAGGGTTCATATTCGATCTATGGCGCGCCTGGTGAAGGAATTTGAGCGAAGAGAGCTTTTGATTTTCCTCGTTTCCTTCTTCTCTTGCTGATTGCTTGTTCTCGGATCCCGTGTGTCTCTCGTGTATCGCCGTCGAAATGGGGTTGATCGCGCCCCCGCTTTGGTTTCTCCACTGAAGCTTTTTCCCTCTGATCTCGGCTTTACTTGGAAAACGCCGTTGAGTTCTGTTGTCCGATGGATTGACTTGGGCCATTTCATCGATTCGCTTGCTCGCCGATTGTCAGGGTTGGGGTGCTGCAAAGGGGTATTTCTATTTGAAGTAGTAATCGATTCGATTTAGCTTCGTATTTTTTCATCTCTGGGTGTTATTTTTCTCTGTGTTTTCGTGGAGCGGGCTAATTAATCAGCGGGTTTTTTCCGTGTAGTTTTCTTCTGCGGCTTCTGGAAACAGAAAGGTTGTGGCTTCCATGGTTGAATGCCGCAAAGCTAGGGTTACAACCCTCCTTTGCAATGTCTGCCATGGAAGAGGGTTGAGATTACGGCTGTATGGCAGGGAAATTCTTTCCTAGGGAATTCCCGTTCCCTGGCACGGGGAATTGGGGGTCTCAGGAGGGTTGGCATCAGAAGGATATAGGAATCTCCCCGAGTTCCAGCGGCGAGTAGGTGGTGCCTTCGGTTGCCCCTTCTCGAGGAGCTTGTGGGGGGAGGGAGGGGGGGGGGGGCTTGGCGGCGGTGGCCTGTCACAACAATCTTCCTCAGTGTCCGGTATCTTTTCCAGAGAGATGGTCTGGGCCAGACACCTCTGAACTCTGCGCGATCTGGCCTTAGACTTCCATCAGGAGAGATGAATCCCAGGGGCCTAAGCAGTGCAGCAAATACCTCTGCTCCTAGTGTTGGTGCGAGCTCAGTGATTACGGATGCCAACTCTGCACTCTCTGGCGGATCACACTTGCAGGGAAGTGGTGGCAGCATCAATGCTGACTTGTATCCGCGCCTGCCAGCGTCTCCATTGTCTTTCTCATCCAATATTTCTGGTTCATCCGTGATGGATTGCTCTTCAATCGTGCAACAATACCCCCATCAGGAGCAGGTGCGGAAACATGGGACTTCTACCGCTACATCTCAGTCATCGCCGCAAGAGATGAGCAATGTTTTGCAAGCGCACAAGAAACCTAGGTTTGATATGAGACACGAGGCTATTCTCCAGCGGCAGGTCGGTCAACAACTTCTGCAGAGACAGGACACCATACCGCAGCAGAGTGAGATCAATCCACAGATCCAAGCTCTCATCCATCAGCAGAGACTGCAACAACGACAGCAGCAGCAGCAGCAGCAGTCGCAGATGTTTCAGCCTCTTCCATTAATCCAACGTGCGCACATGCTGCAGCAGCAACAGCAGCATCAACAACAGCTGAACCAGCACCTGCAGCAGCAGCAACATCAGCATCAACAACAGCTGAGTCAGCATCTGCAGCAGCAGCAACAACAGCATCAACAACAGCTGAGTCAGCACCTGCAGCAGCAGCAATCACCCCACGTCAGACATCCTTCTGATACTAATATATGTGCCCGCCGACTTATGCAGTACATTTATCACCAACGTCATCGCCCACCTGTGAGTTGATGGTCGAAGTTGGATTTTGCTGTTTTTGTCGCATGAAGTTTCCTCAGCATCATATAAAATGCTGTATTTATTTCTTCCCCAGGAAAACAATATACTTTATTGGAGAAAATTTGTGAACGAGTACTATGCTTCAGGAGCTAAGAAAAGGTGGTGCTTGTCATTACATAATAATGTTGGCTGCCACACACTTGGCTCTTTCCCCCAGGTAGCTATGGTTTTCTTCCTTACTGCCTACACTATTCTTCTGTTGGCTCAGGGCGTTATTGAGTTCTGGTTATGAAGGTTCTGCATGCACATTCTCAGGTTGGGAAGACTATGCTAGATAAACATTCATAAACATGCATAGGGACGTGGGTGTAATTTTTTCCACACCATGCTTGGATTGCGTTACATGTTTCCTGAATTTTTCTGCTGAATTGTTGCAGGATTCATGGCACTGCAACATATGCGGGTCTAAGTCTGGAAAGGGTTTCGGTTAGTAATTCCGTATTATGAGCCTGTTGTGGACTTGATTTCAAATTTACACTGTCATGAAGAAATTTTATTGATTCTTCTGAACATGTAATGCTAAAATGCACGAATAGCTTTCAGTAAAAAGTGATTATAATGTCTCCTTACAAATGCTATTGAACTGTTCCTGTGCGTTTTGTGAGAGTTTGAAGTGGGATGGCACGTTGGGAGATATTCTTATCCTTGTGTACCTTTTAGCACGAAGTTGGGTCTACCATTTTTGTGTGCCTAGTCTTTTGACTTTTCTTTTATTTTCTTCGCCTATTGCTTCGTCAGAGTGGATTTTTTTCATTGTACTCTTAAGACACATACAAATTAGAAAAAGGTATCTGATGATTATTTTCCCTTTTATTGTTGAATATTCCTGATCTTGTCGTGCTATTTAAATGTATGCAATCACATCGCATTATGATACATACTTTGATATCTGTGTGGGTACGCATATCTGTTCGAGTCACTGCAAGTGTCAGATTTTATTTATGGAAGAGAAGAGGAGATTCATCAAATAACTGGTTATTATCAAATAATGGTTTTATCCTCTTGAAAAAAGTTACTCTTGATTTGTAATTTTTCGTTTGTTCGAAGGGCATATTTCCATTGCTTGTCATTTTATTTGGAGCATCCTTGTCGTACAAGGGATTTATGGTGTTTTATTTCATATGTTATGTTCTGGTGTTTACTTCATACCTCTTCCTGATTGCTTACGTCCTGGTGTATGATTAATGCTAATTTATGTGTTCTCTATGTGAACAGAGGCTTCTTTTGAAGTGCTTCCTAGGCTAAATAAAATAAAATTCGACAGTGGAGTCCTCGATGAACTTCTGTTTCTTGATCTGCCCCGAGAATCTAAATTACCATCAGAAATGATGCTGTTGGAGTATGCAAAAGCTACTCTGCAAAGCATCCATGAGAATCTTCATGTTATTCAGGAGGGCCAACTACAAATCATATTTACAGCTGATTTGAAAGTAAGTGGTCTTAGGGATCTAGTACTCTGTTGAGTCACTGCATTTCCAGTGTACATGCCATACCTTCGAAGACAATTTGCATCTTCGAGGGTTATTTTTCCAGTCAGTACAAATATTTCAAAGTGGTTTCTGGTCTTTGTAGCTGGGAAGCCATGATTCATCCTTTTTTTCTTCAGATATTGTCTTGGGATTTCTGCGTACGACGCCATGAAGAGCTTTTGCCTCGACGACTTGTAGCTCCTCAGGTGCTTTAGTTTTCTGGCCACACACCACTTACATGTTCCTCTACACTGACTCTTTGTTTTGTGCAAAAGGTTCATCAGTTTATTTTCATTTTTCTCGGATAGCATTTCATGTTTGATCTTATGATCAGAGACTTTCATTCATTGAATGCTTGCTATTGAGAGACTACTATCTTTGAGGTTTCATAGCATGGGGATGCTTCCCCGTTGTTATATCAAATCATCCATCCCACATTCTTTACGCATTTTTAGCTTTCTAGAGTTCAATATTCTGACATTACCTTTTGAAGGTTGTAGTTTAACTGTGGGATTCTTTTTCCCACTTTTCTGCTCGTTTCCTGTAAAAAATAATTGTATTTCTTCCTATGTCGCCTGGGTTATACGAATCTCCTCATGGTACTCTGAAGAAGTCCTATGTTATCCTGTACAAATGTCATGCTACTTTCTCAACTACGATTTCTTTGCTAGATAATTAACTCAGGCTGTCATGGTGAGACCATGTGATGATGATGTTGTCTTCATTTTCTTATTTGTATTCCTCTTTGCTGGGACACGTGTTACCTCTGATATTTGTATCCTACGAAATGATGATCTTCTTCTTCCTGCACTCAATGGCTACCATGTCCAACGGTTAGTACCCTATGATTTTCTCTTAGCATGCACCAGTCACTGTTTCATTGCTCTGAGTGTTAGCTTTTTGGCTTCCTACTAGAGAGAGAACATTCTTTTACCATGAACTTGACCCGCAATTCTTAAACCATGCATAAAGAACTTTAATTTTCCGGACCATTATGATTTATGTTTAATTTTCTATTGGCCTGTTTGGTACTAGTTGTAATCATTTTCAGTTTACTCTTAACATTTTGCAAGATTATTCTAGTTTTGTGTAGTGATTAACCACTACATTCCATTTATAGGTGAATCAGTTCGGGCAAGTTGCACAGAAGTATCAAAGTGGAGTATCTGAAAACGGATCTGCAGGGCTCTCCCCTCAGGATTTGCGAGCATACTTAAATATGTGAGTGAGCTGGGTTTTTAAATAGTGTGGCAGTGTTGGCTGAAGCCAATCAAATGAACAAAAGTTTTTTTCTAGCTCTCAGATTAAATCAAAATATTTTACAATGAGGCTACCTGCATTGCTTTTCTTTCCGTGTTCAAGTATAAACTTTCTTGTCGTCTTGATTGCCATGTGCGTTTACACGGTATTGCTCATACACTTGTACATTAATAGTTTCATGAAAGCATAGAAGCGTTTTATCGTAGGTTACTTCTAAATATTAAAAGTTTAAAAATGGGGTACTGGCCTCTTATTTTTAATCTAATATCAAAAATCTCTGTCACTGTAATGCAATTATTTTGGTTTCCTGCAGAGTGATGAAACGGGGCATTTAGAGATAAGACCCTGCCCTGCTTAACTTGCCCTTTCCAAAGAGAATCATAGGGTCAGCTAAGCAAAGCTCATAACGTAGCATCAGCGCATCTCTCATATGTCAACTGTAACACTATTTCTGAGAAACTTTATCGGTGTTGCTATGTTGTATGGCTCGTACTCTCGTCCTCTTACAAGATATCTTTTTGATCGATTCCAATGAACTCCATGGATCAATTATATAATCTGATAGAACTGATGCAACATTCGATCCTGCCAATACGTCCTTTGCCAAAGCCCATTCATTGTAGCACTCCTAAGATACATTCTCATGTCACTAGCTTTTTCTTCTATTGCCTTTTCATTTCATTATCCTTTGGCTACCGTAAGTTCTTCTGAATTGGCCACCTTCTGATGAAACCGATCGAGTTGCAAGTGATCACCTTTTCTCAAAAAATTATAATTTGACTTGCAAGCAATTTTGCAATAGATTTTTTGATTCTGTTAAGAAAACTAATCCGCCAAAATAATGTGCTTTTTTAGTTTGAACCAATCTGTTTTGTCAATCATCTTCTAAATGGAAGTCACACAAAACGCGAACCATCTATGGTTTTGGAAATCTGCATGAATGCCATCTAAGTCATGCGAACTTACTTTGAGTTGACATTTGGCATGGGTTCAAAGCCGTGGAAATTTGGCTGGTGACAGTCCAAAGAAATCCTCTTTCTTCAATAATGATGTTGATCCCTCTTTCAATCGGTTCATGTGTTTTTTTTTTTTGGTTGACTTATTTCAGAGAAGTAGGAATCCTCAATCTGATAATCGATGCAACCTGAGAAGCTTTTCAAATGTTTGGTATTATGGGGTTAATTACTTGCGATACTAAGCATCCTATACTGGATGCCCGTGCCTGTTCAATTCAGTTCCTCTGTATCACTTGATGGCTTGTTCTTACCAGTTTTCTAGGGGCCCAGTGAGGCCATCGGAACCGAATCGATCCATTGATTCCACCATATTGCTAAATGTAGTCATTTCTGCAGGTTCATGGTGGCGGGACGCCATCTAGCAAGAAGTCTTGAATCTCACTCATTGAATGACTTGGGATTTTCTAGAAGATATGTGCGCTGCTTGCAGGTATTTGGCGTGGAATTAAATCCTTTATTTTCTCCTGTTTGACCATGTTTGCCATCATTCAACTGGTTTTATGGTCAACAGATATCAGAGGTGGTGAATTGCATGAAAGACTTGATCGACTTCAGCTGGGAGCAAAAGATTGGACCCATTGGTTCGTCCCTTTGTCGTTTGACCGCCGGAATTATTATTTTTTAATAATTATTTTCATTTATCCGTTGCTGTCATGTTCATCGTTTTTTTGTATAAATATATAAATACTTATTATTGTTTGAGGTAGATGCCCTCCACTGCTCCCTGTTATTGTTTCTATTTTTGGCAGAAATTAAATGCTGTTCTTTGTCATCTGCAGAGAGCTTCAGGAACTACTCTCATCATGCTGCGACCAGACGGCGGTCTGGCAGCTCAGTTCATCTCCCTGCTCCAGCTCCGGGATCTCTTAGGCCCACCCAGCAGCAGCTTCCGCAAGGTGGGGCAAATAGTCCATGGCCTCCTCCGGCCAACCTACCGCCGCAGCGGCACCAAGCGATTCAGCAGATGATGCAAGAGGTGATGAACAGCCGAGGAGCGCCGCCGCAACGGTCTGCCGAGGGGGCTACTACCGCCGCCGCCACGGCCACCGCCGGCGATGGGAATCCTCCTGAGGGCGTATACGGCGGCGGAATTGCTGGCAGCTCGGCGGCGAGGGTGCCACCAGAGCCTACTGGAAATGGCGGCGGGATGGTCTGGAGCAGGAACAGCAGCTTCAATTCCGTCTCCAGCAACCAGATGCCCGTTGACTTATTGCCAGCTGATGCCCATCTCCCTGACTTGATCCAGGAAATCTCCCAGGAGCTGCAGGATGGCGGATTGTTGACCGGTGACTGGGGATGGAATTCGTGACGGCTGGAATGTCCCGCCGGTGTACAGTAACCTTTGACTTGGACCCACTCCCTCTGAAGAAAGTGAAGTAGGACGGGTCTAGGTTTGACTTTTCTGACCGCCGCGCTCCTGCCCGGCTCTGTGAGGTCTGTTAAGTCGAAGAACCAACCCGTTGACTTTCCACAGCCCGAAGCCACATTGGTGGGCCCTTCTTGCATGGGCTTTTCGTCTGACCGAAGAACGGCGGTGTTGTACTCCCTGGACTTTTTTCTATTTATGGTAAATTTCTCGATGTCTTCGGGAAATTTCTACAAATATCTGGAGGGACCGAGTCGCCTGCCGCTGTTCTGCTGCAATATTGAACACCTACGAGTAATTGTTGGGGACAGATGCCAATGGTTAAGGGTGAGAGAGAGAGAGACAGTGATTGCCCGGTTCGAATTTGGGCCGAAGTCAATGAAAATCTTGGCTGGCCCAGTTTTGGACCGGGCCGGTCTTACCTGGGCCACTGACAGTAATGTCAGAAAAGATTTGGGGGCCGTTAGATTGCTGAGCCCGTTTATTTGCATCTGAATTTCCGTTGTGGCCTAGTTCTCTTGTACACGAGATCGGGACGGTGGGCGGGGAAGCAGACGGAGTGGAGAAAGCAGCAGGGATGGCGGAGCGAAGGGAAGCAGGTGGTGGGATGGCGACGACGGCCCGCTACTGGTTCTGGCTGGCGGCTGCTGTGCTGTTCCGGGTGGCGCTGATCGGCTTCTCTGGGAGCCTCAAGCTGGACACCCGCCCTGAGGTGGCGACGCCTCTTACCAGCATCCGCCGGCGTAGGGCCTTCTGCCATTGTTACCCCTCGCTAGTGATCTTTCGTGTATTTTTTGTGTTGCCATTAATTCGAGGATCTTGTGATTGTGGTGTACAGTGGCGGAAGGTTACTGGTTGAAGAAGTTGGGGATGTCCCCGTATTCAGGTTCGATCTCGTCTTTGTCCATCTGCTTCGGCTCTCTCCTGTTAATTGGGATAGGATTGCTTGCGCCATCGTTCGTCATTTTTTCTCCTTTATAATATCTTATAAATTAGTCAAAAAGCGTTCGCGTATCAGGCTTAAGGTCCCATTCCCTTTGTGGCACGTGAACTGATCCGTATGGTGACTTCTCTCCCCGTTAGAAAAAATAGTCAATTCCATAGGTTTGTTATTCTTTAAGGTCGTTGCATGGATTTCAGAAGCTCCCTGATGGAGTAACTTTGTGTCGTCATTCATAGTTTGTGTCCCCAACTTCTACCCATTGTCGCTCTAACGAGGCACTCGGACATTTTGGATCCATCATTTCAGATGGGTGCTTGACAACCGTGTTTTTATGTCTTTGCGTTCCGTTTTGATTGGTGGGACGTCTTTCACGTCAGTTATTCGGATCTTCTTCTTATTACACTTCTTCTAGTAAGTTCAACATCGTATGTGGATAGAATTTTGGCCAGAGATTACTTTTTGCAATGATAAGTCAAACAGACAAAAGAAATGGAGTTGAAGATATACTGTGTATGACATAATGAGCGGATGAAGATATTACTCTAGTCTATGGTTTTTAAAAATGGGCAGCACAGATCGGATCTGGAAAAATTGGATCATAATTTACCAGAACAAGTCCAGTGCTTAGCAATTTGGACTTGGAACTGCTGTTACCGTTGACCCCCGTCTCCACCCGGGATAGAAATGAGCTTTACCATTATTGAACTGGTTTTTGCGCAAAATAAGCTTGTTTGCTTGCTCTATTTTGAAGCCTCCTTATCTGGACAGAACGTTCCTTTTGCAATGCAAGGCCGTTCTTTCAGACAAGGATCAGTTCGTTTCATTATGTTCTACGATTTTGTTTATTTGGAAAAGACAGTCGATCCGGAAAAAAGACTGAGGAACCTTCTGAACAAGGCAACAACCGACAGTGGGTTCATACATGGGACCGAAAGAAGCGAAAGATGCAAAACTACTCTTTTCTATGGAGTTGTTCCGTTAATGAACTTTTCATTAATTTGCAGTTTAAGGAAAAAACCTCAAAAAAAGAAACAATATTTGCTACATTGAGAGTTTGAGATCCCAAATGCACGACCACTCGCAATGATGCGTTATAGTTTTCAATGTTTGAAGGGTTGAAGCTTCCTCTGCTTGTGAACAATCTCCCTGGCCTACTGTGCTTGTTATCTCTTCTTCCCACTCACACTTATTTTTCATTTCACGATTGTCACCATTTGCAATATTCATACATGGCTGTTTTCTGTCCCTTGAATTATCTTATTATTAGGGGATGGATGTAGCATGCTATCTGCTGCTATAGGACCGAATTTTTGAATTTTCTGTTCATTCCATTTGCTGGCTCTTCAGCTCTGGTGGATGAGGAGCTATCAGTTGATACTTACCTCAAAGAAAGTGCTCAAAGTCTCAGCTTTCCATTTATCAGTTGCACATCTATTGATATCTTCATGCTGTAATACGTTTTTTTCTTTAGCTCATTCCAACCTACTTTCTCAGTTATAGACCTGCTTTTATTTTATATGATGATAGCATCTCCTCTGCTACTTATTTTCAGGCTCTATGTATCATGGCTCACCTCTTTTATTGGCAATTCTGGGGCCTCTGACTGCTAAAAGGTAATGCTCTCAAGTGATCGATGTATGTCTTTATATATGTTTGCATGCACTTTCCATGGTTATGATGTCATATCTACTTTGTACCGGGAAATATTGACTGGACTATTTTATTTGGTACAGGACTGAAGGTCGATCAGATTATCTATTTTGTGGGTAATAACAGATTTGCCTTCATTTATTCTATCCTAGACCCATTGTTGATTTGCGTTATGTAAATCAGAAATTTCTGACATAAGAATACCTTGCACCGAGAGGCCTCCTGGTTCCAATTTTTGTCTTTCTTTCATTTTATTAATTTCTCTAGAAACCTTCTGTCCATTCATGTTTCTGAACTTATTTTATGGATGTCTCATTGATATAATTATGTTCTGGTACACAGAATGATATTTGTAATGGCAGATTTTGTCACTGCTATGCTTCTCCGTTCAACTGGTAGGAAACTTCAATCGGGTTACAAGCAATTTTTAAGATCCGCAAAACATCCAAATCTGTTAGAGGCTTCAAGTAAGTCGTAAACGGGGATGAATTCTCATTTGTATATCATGTTATTGTCAAATTGGCAAACATGTACTGATGAAAATGTATTGTGATGCTGCATTAGCTTCCTTTGCAGAAATGCTTTCTTAGATTTGTCTCTCTCTCTCTGTTAGTTTGATATCTTTTTTCTCCGTGTTGGAGACAGATGACCATTTATACCGTTTAGAAGATTAGAATTTGGAATTTCTATGATACAATACATTGTACTTATTTTATTTTCTAATTCCTATGTGTTGAATCATATGTCATTTAGAGGAATCTTGATGAACTAAATGATTTTATGCTACAATATAATATTCAACCGATGTTATTCATTGCAGTGTGATATCATTTGTGCTGCTTACAGGGAATGTGGATGCTGGTGAAGTAGCTTCGCTCATTTTTCTTTGGAATCCTATGGGAATACTTGCTTCTGTAGGGATGTCAACGTCAGCAATTGACAATTTGATGGTCATCATTTCCCTGTACGGAGCATGCTCACGTAAGATATAAATAACTTTTCTTGATCCAATTCAGTTTACATTGATGTATATCCGTCAATCATATTTTCCTTTCTGAAGTGGTAATGTGTCTACGATGAATTCCTTTTACTATGTTAATGAAATATTGCTAAGCATCAATATTTTTCTGAAATGGTAATCATATTTTTCTTGTTAAGCATCAATAGAAATATTTCTTTGCCTTGATCTAAAGCTCCATTAGAAGCTTAAATGTAAGAAAGTACCCTTCATCGTTTCGCAGCAAAGTTTCTGACAGAGCAATGGGTTTGCGGATTCACTCTGATGGTTGAGTTCCTAGTGAAAGGTGGCAGGAACAAGCAGATCTTTAGCTGGCTACTACACTGCATCCGGCCTCAGGAGTAAAAGAGTTTAATTATTACAGAACTACAGCAAATACGGGATGAGGCAACGGTTCCATAGATTGTTATTCATAGCTTATAGGAAGCTAGCCTTCGTAAATCCCGTGGCAGACAATTGACTGGATGGATCGAAGGCAAAATCCAGTCATCTTATCGGTCGATATCCGCCTTACTGTTGTGACAATGAATCCCTAAGGAGTTTAATCAAAATGTCACATCTTTGTCTGCATCAGCATCCTCCAAACTGACATTAGTCAAACTATTCGGTTTTGGGAGGAATGCTGGTTCACAGATGAAACGAAAAGATATTAAAATTGAGCAGATTGTATGATTTATCGTCTGATGGGGAATGACCTGTGTATCATATCAGACAACAAGCTGAAGGTGCGTTTCATCGTAGAAGAAATAGTACTATCTTGAGAACTGAAAATCCAGTAATGATGCAGTAATTGTTCTTCCAAAATCACTCTCCATTTAACTTAAGACAACGGAATCCTAAAATGGGAAATACAGGGTATATTTACGCTGAAACATTTTAGTAAATGCATTTTGGTGAGATTTCAAGTGGAAATTGTGTGGTTTAACCTGTAAAATCATTGGAATCCTTTTCTAAAGTGTCTGTGAATAAAGGCCATTTAATGATTGAGCTGGGTTCCAAAAACTTGTGGAGCATCTATCCATAAAATGCAATGTTGTTTGCATAAGCTGGAAAATAATTTTCAAATTTTTCCTATTATATGGCAGGTACTGTGGAAACTTGTCTCATGTTATGCACTGGGGAAGCTGTCACTCGAAATTTGAGAGATCAGTGGACCATCCCATTACCATTAATGCGATTAATTATTTGAGAGGAAAGGAATCAAAGTTGGTTCATGAGAGGAAACCATTTTGGTTTTTCCCCGATCTAATAACTTTCCTTGATGACTGGCCATTGGTAATGGAGAAAAGGAAGTGCAATGTATCATCTGTAATCAACAATACATCAAGGGATCAAAAGCCTACATAATCTCAATGGCTAGAGAGATCTCAAGGATTTGATATATTATTTTTTTCTCACATATGGTTTTGAGCATATTGTACCTATGCATTGTTGTTATTTTATGCCATTCGTCAGGATTTGGGAGTATATGCATGTCCTGTACATTAATTAACTGTTTGTGGTGGTGAATTGCAAGCCATCCCGCCTTGAAAATTGTTTGTGCATTTACTCTGAATTTCGTTGTTAAACATTTTTCAGGTTTGGTTCCGTTGTCTGCCTTTGGATGGGCCATTGCAACTCACTTATCTCTTTACCCAGTAATTCTAATTATACCAGTACGTCCTTTGCTCTTATCTTATTTAATTGGAACGAAAGCATTGGTTCCTAAGGTCTGCTGCAGTACGCTATTGCTTTTCTAAAAGAAATTCTCTTTCAGGTAATTCTTTTATTAGGATATGGCCCTGATGCACCGCCAAAGAAATTGCATCTTCTGAAGAACCTCCAAGTTTCCCGGTTTTCATGGCGCCCGGTTATGACATTCATACTATGGGCATTCATCTGGTCAGCTTACGTACTAGCTTTAAGTAGCATTTCACTAGGAAAATTTGGTGGTCTTACAGAAATGTTTAAGAAGTAAGATCCTTGCTTCAGTTTCAGCTTTTCTGTTGTTGCCATTATGTATTTTTCTTGTGCATATTTACTGAGGGCACCGTAATAATTGTATTGTTAAATTGTTGTTAAGAGATGCAATGTACCTTTTTGTTTTATCTTTTAGCAATTAACAACTGCCACGCCTCTGTGCCCTAGTGTTAGCCACTATAAAAACTATTTTATGTTTGTATGTGCACTATTTTTTTACTTGCTTGAATACCAAAATGTGGCCGAGGTACAATATTTCCAATTTCAGCTGCTAGTTTTTTGAGTACCGATGTAATGTCTTGGTCATTGTCAACTGCACTTTCGCAAATATTAACTCTGTCAAGTCATGTGGGGTAGTATCATTGTTTTATAAAATTGCATCTTCTTATGGAGGTACTTTTTTTAATTCGTTCATGAAAATTCAGAAAAGTGGATTCGATCAAATCCCACTTGAATTGTGTACAGCACAAGTCTCAGTTTATCTTATAGTATGCTGTTTTCAACTGTAGAGAATAGGCAGTCACTCATTCTATGCTTCAAGTCAATATTCAATACATCAAATCATCTTGAATCTCGTAGAAGGATTGATGTTTTCTTTCAAAGTTTGCGGGTTTCATGTTGGACTGGGTGAAAATCGTTTGCTAGTTATAGAGTGGAAATTTCTTAGACATGAAATGAGAGCAAAATTTCACTGGGATGGGTTCATGTAGATAGTGTCACTGCTTTCTGCAAATCTCCTTGGGGCACCAGAAGAGAAACTGTAATGAATTTATGATGTATGAGATGTATGAGCTTATATTTGTACACCTCTTTGGGGAGGAGCAATCAGTGATAGTAAGCTAGAAAGAATGTTTTTCGAGTTAGTAGAAGACTTGTTCTTTTTCTGTTCCTATGCATGATTGACTACTTCGTTGGGCATTTTCATAGAATATTTCATTCATACTGAAATTATTGTTACTTTTGGTGTAACATTGATTATTTTAACTGAAACCAACTTACTGTGATTCTTGTTTTTTCTTTCCTCTGTATTCTGTGCGCTTTTATAATGATTCATTATTTGATGTCGCTTCGTTAATTTGCTTTCCATTTGTCTGGCTTTTTGCAGAACATACGGATTTATTCTAACCGTGGAGGATTTATCCCCCAATATAGGTGTACTATGGTGAGCTCATGGAGGACACTTTCCTCTTAATTGACGACTATTACTTCTTCTGTGCCATCCGCTCATGCAAAAAGAATCAAACATGATTAACTTTTTGTTTGTTTACTAATGAACAGATGGAATCAACTTTTGGTTTCCTGTTATTATTCTTAAAACCAATATTTGAATTAATTCACAAGGTCCATCTTTTATGTTTGCTCACGTATCTCATGATGTATTGCAGGTACTTCTTTGCAGAGGTCTTTGAAATTTTCAGGGGTTTCTTTCTGATAGTTTTTAATATAAATATTCTCTTCATGCTATTGCCACTGGCCATACGTCTGAGTCATCGTCCATGCTTTCTTGCATTCGTATATGTCGCCATCTCTTCAATGCTCAAGTCATATCCTTCGGTAAGATTTTACATTTCATTTGATATCAATCTATTGTTGATCAGATTAGATTTTTAATGTACTGCGAATGAGCTTTAATATTTGGAAACAAGGTTTTCCATGAACTTTCATTTCTATTCCATTCTTAATATTTTTAATACTTTTAGCCTATTTTTGTGTTATTTTAAAAGTCGTATCCTCTTATATGGCCTTGATCTGAATTTCGTGTCCTCTTTTCTGTGGTTTACATTTGCCATCTTCATTATTTTATGTCGAGTCAAACTATGATTTATCTAATGACTACTTATATATATCCTACCAATGCATATATATCCCCTGAAATTTTGCCGCTTGTAATTTGTGGCTCAGTTAGTTCACACAATTCTCGTATGAAAAATTTATCATACCCTTTATCTGGAACTGGGGATGTAGATGGCAACTTAGAATCCTATACTCCATTATTTTCGGAGCTCACACCATGTGGATAATGCTTCAAATATTTGAATGTTTTGAATGAGAATAATATGTTTGCTCAAAGATTTAACTGAATTTATGTTCATTAATTTTTTTATATGTTGATAAAGCAGTTTATTGTGCAGATTCTTCCAGAAAGCATATTATGTATGCTTATCGATATCTTATTTGGTTAAAAATGGAAATAAAATTATATGTTTCATAAAATACAGACGAAAAGCTTTTATAAACGGCAATGAAATTTTACGTTTAGAGTTCTGGGCACAGGACAGCAGGCAACTAGTGGTTGATGGATGATCGACAGCAGCTAGTGAGTGGGCTTTCCTTTTAAGTGGCTTATTTTGACTCGTAATGTTGCCACGAAGGATCCTTTTGCAACGCAACTGATGTTCGTTCTATGATAGAATTATTCCTAGAAGTGCAAATCATGCGGTTTCTTCAAGGATTCTTTCTACTCGATTTGGATTTACCTGTAAATATTATAATTAAGCTCAATTAACATCACTGTTACATCTTTTGATTCAAAGGTTGGGGATTCTGCTCTATACTTGGGTCTTCTGGCCTTGTTCATTAACGAGCTTCAAGGTAAATGATTTGATTTTATTTTTTTGAAAAAAATCAATCCATCACAAGCCCAGTTCTTTCTAGTGTCGCCTGTTCTTGGTTGACCACACTCCATTCTGATGATGAAAATGTTCTTGGCTCATCCACAGAGCTCCGTTTTTCCTTCTTGATTT